>CM053036.1:149184694-149579694 GCA_028564925.1 Lithobates sylvaticus | reverse complement strand
GCATAGATTCCGTGACTGTGAGTGTTGCGGCTGAGTCGTGGCCTGCAAAAGTGGAAACACCCAGCAGAGATTAAGAGGGACGCCTATGGACAGCATCCCCTTCCCTGTTTGGATGCAGCCTGGAGGCTGCACCTGCTCCATCTGTCCTGCATTTGCATCAGATTCGAGTCATAGCATGGTGCAGTGGAGGCTGGACGCCATCCCTTGAGCCAGGTTCCTGAGGAAGAGCTTGCCAAATCATCATCATCCTCATCGTTCATTCCAGTATCGGTGAGCAGGCATCAGCCCATTCCTTTGTAATAGACACTATATACAGACACCATTGTCCCTATTCACTACATGTCGCTTATGGTATCAAAGGATAAAACCATTCATCCACATAGACACTGTATACAGACATCACTGTCTTCATTCACCCCACTGTTACTTGTAGTTCTACAGGATACAGTACATTTGAACCAGCAGTCACTGTGATTTCATCTACATCTTGCTAACACAAGAAGAGTTTGTTCTTTAATCTAATCAAGTCATTTAAGTTGCTTTGCTCTGCTATTCAGGAATTCTTCACTTGCAATTTTCTCAAGGCTTGCTGACGACAAAAGGATTGCTTCTTTATATTACGAGACTACTTCAAATCTCCCTACTCACTTCAGGGATTTCTATTACTGAGTTTGAATTTCCCTAGAACTTTCTGAAAGAACAGGCTAAATTCCATTGCAGTTGATTATTATTGAAGGTTTATGGCATTTGCATTTAATGTTTGCGTCTGTGTGTTGAGGGACAGAAGGGAGAGGTCTGACACAGCTAAAAGCCATTCCTCTGCTCTTCTGCTGTCTGTTCACATAGGCTATATATATGCATAGTATAATAAGTACTGTTTATATTCAGATATTCTTTGTATTTACCTGTTTGACCTTTTCCATCTGAGTGTCACTTCATTTCTGGTGATATTCAGACTGGAAACACTATTCTAAATCATAAATCTAAGTTGTTTTCTTTTAATTGCTTTTATCTTGCAAAGTAAACAAGTTTGTTGGTTTAACAGATTGTGGTGTACCTATTTCATTGTTGTTACTCACTGAAGTAAAACCATGTCAGAAACCAGGGTGTCAGAGGTGGCAGAGGACTTGCAGGGTCGGGGCAACCAGTGGGGTACAGATTCTATCAGCGGCCCTCACAAGGGTAGCGCTACACTTTATTTTAACATTCAGTTTTTATTGATTTCAATGGGGTTCTGATTTGACATCCAAACTTGTGTTATATTTGCAAACTTACCCCAATCCAAACCCCAGGCCAGGGCCGCTGATAAAGCAGTACAACTGGTCATGATGTACTGGGCCTGAGCCCCAATAGCTAAACAAGGGGGCCCAGACATCTTTATAGTTAATTTCTACATATCAGGTCAACAGAGGGGCCAAGGAGGTGAGAGCAGAGGAGGGACTTTTTCTCCATTTTTGGGTGCAAGCAGATAATCCCTCTCCGCATGCTGCTCTACACCAGTGGACCTGCACATATTATAGTTCCCGCCGAGCACTGTATGCCTTCCCTGGCAGATGGATTCTCTTGTAGAGCCACTCCCATCCCTCAGTAAGTGCCGGAGCTGCAGCCTGGGGGACAGACTGATCCCTGAAGCAGTTGATGCGCCCTGCAGACGGAGTAATCCTGGCGGCAATGCACAGACTTCCCATTTTGTACTTATGATCATCATCATTATGATGATCACAGCACAGCAGGTACTCTATGGCTCTGTCATATGGCAGTTGGGTGCTGATTTTGTTAATTTATGGCTGTAATGTGTGTTACAGACTGTAATACAGTACAGCCATAACAAAGTCAGAACCAAACAGCCATATGACACTTTGACAGAGCCATAGAGCATGTTCTGTGCTATGATCATCACCTTTAAGAACCTTTCACATAAGCTTTCCAATTAGATCCGCCTGCAAGTTTTTCATTCAGACTTTATTGAAAGCTCCATGTAGGTCTACGGGAGTCTGAATGTAAATGGATATACTGTTTGTCCATTTAGGCCAACCTACCTCTGTGTCCATTCACTGTCCACTGATCGTCTTCAGCTTGTTCCTAAGTTCCTGATTGCTGTTTAACCTGTTAGCTTGCGCCTGACAAATCCGGCTTCCTTGACCATTCTCCTGGATCACCCCTGCCTGTTATCTACCTTTACCGATTATACAGACCTCGGCTTGGATTCTCTACTACGGCTCTACTTCCTGATTCTGTACCTCGCTGCCAGCCTGTTGCCAACCTTTCCCTGTCCTTGACTACGAACTTGACTTCTGTTTATGTACCTTGTTGCCAGCCAGTTGCCGACCTTTGCCTGTTCCTGACGTTGCAGTTGTTCCTGAATCCATACTTACCTGCCTGGCTTCCGCTGAACAGTTCTGGTGATCAGTCTCCAAGCCTTCCTCCGAGAGGATCCTGTATCTCCGAGCTCCAGCCTTCAGCCTGCAGGCACCTGCACCCTTTCATTGCCCCAGCACTCCCTGTCCTCACTACCAGAGGTGTTGGGCTGGGAACCGTGCAAGAGGCCACCCTTAGCATTTCGGACTCCGCTGTAAGGTACGTGACACATGTGTGGTGTATGCAGACACAAACTGAACAGGCAAAACACTGACATCTGTCCCATTCAGCTCCAGCTATAATTTGTGGGGCGCTGTGACTGCTTCCTACTGGGATTTGCTGAGGCAGGTTTAGATTAGGGTCCGAACATACCTGAGCTCATCCCTGCTTTGTTAGTTGTTGTTGAAAAAGTTCTAAAATAAGACGTCGCTGCATTAAAATATGTGTAATAACTTTAGAATATTTATGTTTTTTTTGGAACATGTTACATGCGTGGAGCATGTAACATGTTCCAGCTCCTGCCACCAATCCCTCCAAACCCCCCTTCCTGTAACAGCATGGGGTCAGGGGTGGGATCGAGGGCTGGGTCAAGGGGTACAAAGGCACTTTAAATTTAAAATGTGAAAATTTTTTGCAACACTGTTACAATTTAACAAGAAAAAATAATGAATAAAAAATGTAAATAATAATGGTAAAAAGTATATTAAAAATCAACATTAAAATTATATTTAGGAGGTTAACTGGGTTATCTATTGGTTATTAAGGAGTTAATAGCATGTTTTTCCATTGTGTTTTAGTGGATGTGACACTGCCCACCTCAATTTACATTTAGAGGATTATAATAATTATGTCCTGCCCGGCCACTGTAGATAAACAGGCGAGTACCTTGCGCACACCCTTCAGGGTGCACAGCAGCATGATCTGTGATTTCTGGGGTACAGGGATATTGTCATGTTGTAGAGCCCGACGTGAAGAGGGAGGTCTCTAAAAAAAAACACCCACACTTTTGAAAAAATAGTTTATTGCACTGCTCCGGGGGTCTTCTTCCGTCTTGGGGGTCTTCTCGCCGGACTCCCCCGCCATTTACCAAGCTCTTTTACCGAGCGATCTCGATCCGCCTTCGGGGGTCTTCTTCCGTCTTGGGGGTCTTCTCGCCGGACTCCTCCCCTCTCTTCTGCTCTTTTACCTAGCTCTTTCACGAGGGGAGGAGTCCGGCTACCTTCCTCGTCGTCGCCGCCGTCGTCTGGGGGTCTCGATCCGCCTTCGGGGGTCTTCCGGGGGTCTCTTCTGTTCTTGCGGCGGTCGTCGTCTTCCGCGCCGCCGGCGCCTTGTCCTTCTTCTTGTCCTTCTTGTTCTTCTTCTTCTTCCGATGTTGACCCGTCGCTGTCTCTGCCCGGCATGCCTGTGCCGATCTGCGCTCGGACTTATATAGGGACATGGGGGACAGGGTCACATGCACATGTCACATGGTGACCCCGCCCCCTTGTGTTGTCACAGTCCCGGAGGATGCTGGGACTGTGACATCACAAGGGGGCGGGGTCACCATGTGACATGAACATGTGACCCTGTCCCCATTCCCCTATATAAGTCTCAGCGCAGATCGGCACAGGCATTCCGGGCAGAGACAGCGACGGGTCAACATCGGAAGAAGAAGAAGAACAAGAAGGACAAGAAGAAGGACAAGGCGCCGGCGGCGCGTGGAAGACGACGACCGCCGCAAGAACAGAAGAGACCCCCGGAAGACCCCCGAAGGCGGATCGAGACCCCCAGACGACGGCGGCGACGACGAAGAAGGTAGCCGGACTCCTCCCCTCGTGAAAGAGCTAGGTAAAAGAGCAGAAGAGAGGGGAGGAGTCCGGCGAGAAGACCCCCAAGACGGAAGAAGACCCCCGAAGGCGGATCGAGACCCCCAGACGGCGGCGACGACGAAGAAGGTAGCCGGACTCCCCTCGCTCGGTAAAAGAGCTTGGTAAATGGCGGGGGAGTCCGGCGAGAAGACCCCCAAGACGGAAGAAGACCCCCGGAGCAGTGCAATAAACTATTTTTTCAAAAGTGTGGGTGTTTTTTTTTACTTTAC
Organism: Lithobates sylvaticus; assembly: GCA_028564925.1. Classification (NCBI taxonomy): domain Eukaryota; kingdom Metazoa; phylum Chordata; class Amphibia; order Anura; family Ranidae; genus Lithobates; species Lithobates sylvaticus. The sequence continues at coordinate 149,575,259 of CM053036.1, read as the reverse complement.
ATTTTACACCTTAGGTGAATGGGTAGGGGTACATCGTACCCCATACTCATTCACATAGGGTGGGGGGCCGGTATCTGGGGGGCCCCTTATTAAAGGGGGCTCCCAGATTCCGATAAGCCCCCGCCCGCAGACCCCGACAACCAACGGCCAGGGTTGTCGGGAAGAGGCCCTTGTCCTCATCAACATGGGGACAAGGTGCTTTGGGGTGGGGGGGCCGCACGGCCCCCCTTTCCCCAGGGCACCCCCCATGTTGAGGGCACGCGGCCTGGTACGGCTCAGGAGGGGGGGGGCGCTCGTTCGTCCCCACCCCTTTCCTGGCCTGCCAGGCTGCGTGCTCGGATGAGGGTCTGACATGGATTTGGGGGGAACCCTCACGCCGTTTTTTCGGCGTGGGGATTCCCTTTAAATCCATGCCAGGTCACGGAGCTAGCGCCCACACACGAGGGGATTATCCGCTGGACTTCAGTCCAGAGGATAATCCCGCGGGATTGTCCCTTCGTGTGTACGCCGCATTACAGTTTTGGCTCAGGGACCACTGGTTGTGAGACAGTGGTCGCAAGAGCGTGGTGAGGTACAAGTGCCTGTGAAATGTCCAGCAGACTATGCAGGTAAGTGGCTAGTGCTTCGCCAGGGATAGATCAGATGGCCAGGACAGCAGATGGAAGCAGATGGCAGCAGGTACAACAGATCCTAAGCTAGCAGACTGGCTTGACCACTTGGCACAAGCAGGCTGGTGGGTACTTACCTGACAGATGACTGATAGGGACCAGGTAAGTAGCATGCTAGTCAGGGGATGCTGAGCAGACAAGACAGGATGCATGGTCAGACTAGCCGGGTCAGTAACAGACAATTAGATCAGGCATGGACAACAGACAGCAGAATGGTCAAAGTACAGGCTGGGGTCAGCATCATAAAAGCAGGCAAATGAGCAGAGGCAGAGTCCAAGAAAAGCTGAGGTCAGGGCAGGAGAAGATCAAACGTGGTCAAGACAAGCCAGGTCAAACACAGAAATAAATAAAGAACTTGGCAAAGGAGCACAGGAACACTGTAAATCGGACAGCACTGCCAAGTACAGCTGCTAATCTTATCCAATAGCCCAATTGGTGCCAGTATCAGCAATGGGTGGAAAACGAGCACCTGCAGGCCCTCGCTTGTGCATCTGCATGAGCCTCAGAGCTTCACTTGTACTATGGCCAACACTTCCCTGACATTGTAATTGACCCTGTACTCCGTCCCACACTCCGCTTGAGTGCTTCCATCAGTATACCGCTTACCTATAACAGGAACTATAACAAGAGCGCAGTATCACACTGTGTGGAGTTTAATATTTTATATTTACTCTGGCATTCAGTTCCATTGATGGTCTTCTGGCACCGCTTCCTGGTTTACTGTGAGCCTTCCTGTATACACCACCTGCGGCCATTAGAGATGAAGTCTGGACTTTCCTCCAGTGGATCTGGTAAGCCTCCATTTTAGCTTTGGTGATGGGTGTCACACCTCTGGGTGTTTGAACTTCACTTTCAATACAGACTCTTCCATGGGATTTCTTAAATGGACTTTAGCTTTATATGAGTTTTGTTTGCACAGGACTGCATTTTATATATATGTATTATAACACTGTTTACATGTGTTTTGAGACTCATTCATGGTCTCCATTTGAACTTTTTCCCTGAGCACGCATAATTTTTTATTGCACAGATTGCACTTTATTTGTTCAGTGCTGCACTTTACATATAAGTTGAAAAAAATTGTGTTGTGCTGTCGGGAAAAGAAATTCAATATATAGTTTATAACAACCAAAATAAAAAATAATAAAGTCGTATAAACAAAATATCAAAGTCCATCAAATATGTGCAAAATCTTCATGCAGCTGCTGTGCACCAACCACCAAGTGATTATAATGCAGCTTACCAAATCCTTAGACAGCAGAACTCAAGAGGTCTAAATCAGCATTTAAAAGATGTCAGATCCCAGGTGGATGGATGGATAGTTCCAGCTCTCTTCCTCTCACACCTCAGCAAGCCTCAAGACTCGCTCTCTTATGAATGACATGCCCCAAAAGTGGTCACAAAAACATTTATTGATAAACCAAGTGGCTATTCACAAAACAAATAGTATGACAACATATTGCACAGCATCGATGAGTCTGCGGGTGGGCGTGTTAACGTTACCTCTAAACTCTAAACTCCTCTACACCTCTAAACTCTGTCCTATGCAAGTTTCGTCCGACGGGACGTCTTCCTCTCTGCAGCTAAAAGATGTAGCTGTTAAGGGACAGTAAAAACCCAGCTCAACTGTAAGGTTTTACCCCCAACCTCATGTGTGAACAAGCCCTAATAGTACAGTCAGGCACAGTGTCTCTGATCATCATCACACCAGTTACAGCATCGCCAAACCAGTGTAGTTAGAATCAGTGTTTCTGAAAAATATTTGATCAAATTGACAAGCACAATAACAGTGTCACGTACCTTATAGCGGAGTCTGGATGCTGGGGTGGCCTCGTGCACGGTTCCGGTCCCAACACCCCTGGTGGTGGGAACAGGGAGTGCTGGGGCAAGAAAGGGTGCAAGTGCCTGCGGCTAGGAGACTGGTGCTTGGAGGTACCGGTTCTTCTGGAAGGCAGCTGTAGAGGGTGGTAACCAAGACTGTATCCAGTGATGGCCGAACAGGTGGAAGTAGGCACTGCGAAGTCAAGACAGGCAGGGGTCGGCAACTGGCTGGCAAACGAGGTACAAAAGCGGAAGGCAAGTTCGTGGTCAAGTGCAGGCAGAGGTTGGCAACGGGCAGGTGATGAGGTACAAAATCAAAGAGCAGAGCCGTAGTCAAGGAATCCAAGCCGAGGTCAATTCAGTAGAGGTAGTCAATAAGCAGGGTTGATCCAGGAAGGTAATCAGGTAAGCCGGTAAATCAGGAACAAGGTAGCAGGTAATTCAGGCAGGTATTCAGGACATAGACTGAAGACGATCCAGCACTGACACCATGTGAAGGCCCTGTTTATATAGGGAGCCTTGTGCTGGGATTGGTGGAGGTGAGCGTCCGTGCGCGATTGCGCACACACGTTCGCACTGACGTGCGAGTGCGTGCACCCGTTCGTATTGGAAGGCGAGGACGCGCACACGTTCGCGTTGGTACGCGGGTACGCCCGCACGTTCCAGAGCTCGTTCGGTTCCGTTGGGGTGACTGCGCATGGGTACTGGCACCCGCAGAGTGAGGATTCACTCCTGCTGAACGAAGACGGGCATGGGAAACGTGAGTTCTCTGACAAACAGTCACAGCATCGCCTGACCAGTCTAGCTAGAATCAGTGTTCCTGAATTTTTTTTTATTAAATTGCCAACTTTGTGTAAAAAAAATAGTTTTCAATTTTCTTTTGCATTTTCCAAAAATGTGTGGCAAAATATAAAGTCTTCAAAAAACTCCATTCCTCTTAACAAATATCTTGTGGCATTTACTCTCCTAAATGTGATTATTTTGTGAGTGTTTGTACTGTGCTGGTGCTCCAGTGACTCTAAAAATGTAATAGGTAGTCAGGAATTAACTCTAGATGTGTAATTTATACCCTTAGAAAACCATCAAAGTGCTCTATTTGGATTTGGGGCCTCTCTATGTGTTTAGGCTGTGAAAAAAATTCACAAATGTGGTATCTTGATACGGGCAAAACTCTGTCAGCACTTCTGCTGGAAATCTTTAAAACAGGCTCTATATCTAAGACCGTCGGAAATTCCTACAGAAAAAGTCTGATGGGGCATACACACGGAATATCCGATGAAAAGCTCTGACTTTTTCTGCCGGAAAGTCCGACTGTGTGTACACGGCATAAGTCTGCCTTTGCTGTGTTAGAAATACCTTGTAAATTGACAACCTGGAGCAAAAAATAAATAAAAAATTATTATTTTCATTCCACATTTTACAAAAACTTCAGGTAAAAAATAAAGTCTTTCAAAGACTCTCCATGCCTCCTAGAAAATACCTTGGTTTTTGCTTTCCAAAACGTGGTAATTTTGCGGGTGTTCCCACTGTCCTGGTGATCCAGGGCCTCCAATAATGTGATAGGTAGTCAGGAAATTAGATGTATAATTTATGCCCTTGGAACTCAGATTTTGAGCCCCTCTATGTGGCTAAAAGTCTCATACATGTGGTATTGCTATAGCAGAGGAGAAGCAGAACGTGTTTTGGGGTGTAATTCTAAATGTATGACTTATTAATTGACAACCTTGTGTAAGAACATCCTACAACAGTTTGGAAGCCATGGATATTCCCTAGGAACTTCGTTAAAGATCCTCCCAAAGTCCTAATGTGAGTCTGTTTAATTTTTTATACTAATATTAATTATATGGAGAAAAACAAAAAAACTCTGGAAGCCGCACTCCGGAAAGAATAAATGTTGTTTTTGTGCTTTTTATTGCAAATTTAAGATCACATAATACAGTCTGGACTGTATTATGTGATCTTCAATTTGCAATAAAAAGCACAAGAACAACATTTATTCTTTCCGGACTGCGGCTTCCAGAGTTTTTTCGTTTTTCTCCACCTGTGCATGTATTAGCCAGCACCTGGGGTTCTCTGTTTGGAAGATAAGCATTCGTCTGGGCGGATCGGCCTGGAGCGGTGGTTCTCTCTTTCCAATATTAATTATATGTTATCATTGGCTACGCTGGTGTTGTAAAGTGGGATACAAAACATGTGAATAATACAGGTAACAGAAATATATAACTTTAAATGACTAGAACATGCAGTTGCGGAGCAAATAATTTTGCAGTAATATAAAAGGAAGTTGATTCTTGCCTGTACACAGTTCCAATCCAGATCAAAAAGGTGTAGACAGGAGTGAAAGAGTGATTAGGATGCAGTGTATAAAGTACCTTATCGGAGAGAAGAGGGAGCAGTGCTGGATCAGTAACTAAAGAGAATATCTTCAGCTAAACTGATATACATTTGTCTGAAGAATTGAGTTTAAAGGTAAAAATGGGTCTGTTGTCATCATGTCTGGCAGCTTTGCTGCTTAGGGCAGTGCAGGCTAATTTTGGTTGCTATGCCTGACTTCTAAAACTGGGATTGACTTGATTACCTGTGGATCTTTTCAGAATTTGAGTGTCCCTGTAGCTCCCTGTGCACTCAGCTGATATTTCAAACTATATCATCAGCCTTCCCAGCTGTCTTCTTTGAACTACAAATTCCCCTCTTCCCTCCTTAATGGAAGCAAGAAAGGGAGGCGTTTGTAGTCCACATCAGGAGATAAGCCTATGGTAACAGTGTTGCACCTTCATAGATACAGTACAGTGATGAGGTTTGTTATCCTAGGACAAATCAATGCTGCTTCAGAATGATAATCTATAAAATATTGTGCTTTTGTTTGTAGCTTTAGATATGCTTTTCAGAGCAGTGAATATCTCCCTAAGCGTATAGCAAAAGGCAAAACTTTTTTTTTCTTTTAGTATTGGATAGAGTGGGGAGGGATTAGAATGTGTGTCAGATTTGATTGCTGTCTGTGCTCCCATCAAGGAGATTCACCCTCTATTGGTCCTGTTTACCATTATCATTGAAAGTGAAAGTAAAAGAAAATCCCAAATTTTAGGCTGTCCCCAGAAAAGTAATAGAGGGGAAATCTTCCAATGGGGACACTAGTTCTGGTGACATGGGGCTCCCCAAGGAATTCCCTTAATTTGCAGAGCTTTCCTCTCTTTGGCTATAGAACAGGAAGTGAAGGGAAATTTCCACAATGGGACACAAATGGAGAAAAAAAAATCTGACAGGGGTTATAACCCTGCCTATACTTCTACTTTAGGCTAGCCATACACTGTAATAGTACAGTAAAATAATAAACAATGTGGATTTAGGAATCCCTAACTCCCCCACTCCAGGACATTGTATTCTGACAGCAGCATTCGCTACTATCAGAATACACTGATCAGCAGCTGCAGGCAATTGGCTGCAGCCACTGATTGAGAAAAGTTTTCCAACTAGTTCATTCAACAGAAGTCATTCATACAATCAACTTCTATCAAGAGGGGAATGCCACACATCAGCCACAAGTGGACAAATTTCAGTATGTATGGCCAGCTTTACTACACTCCCTCTGTCTAACTGCATCCTAGGTTCCAGTTAGAGACAGGATTTCTGTTGTGCTCACTTCACAGTACTCTTACGTCGCGTACACATGATCGGAATTCTCGTCGGAAAAAGCTCTGATGGTTTTCCCAACGGAATTCCGCTCAAGCTGTCTTGCCTACACACGGCCACACCAAATTCCGATCGTTTAGAATGCGGTGGCGTACAACACGTACGATGGGACTAGCAAAAGGAAGTTCAATAGCCAGTAGCCAATAGCTTCCGTCTCGTAGTTGAATCTGAGCATGCGTGATTTTTGGCGTGTCGGAATTGCATACACACGATCGGAATTTCCGATAGAAAGTTTTTCCGTCTGGAAAATTGAGAACATGCTATCAATTTTTGCCTGGCGGAAATTCAGACAGCTAAATTCCGATGGAGCCTACACACGGTCGCATTTTACGATCAAAAGCTCTCATCGGTCCTTTTCTGGCCGGAATTCCAATCGTGTGTACGCGTCATTAGAATTCTTGTCATGGGTGCAACCCGTGTTAAATGTATATTTGTAAACTAAAAGTCTTTATGTAAGTCCCTAGCAAAGCTTGTAAATTTAATAACTAGATTTACTATTAAATGGCAAAACTTCTCTTGTGGATCACAGGAGTGCAGTTCATTAAGCAGACAGCATTTTAAGCAGACAGCAGACTGAAAGAGGAAGTAAACCCTGATGGTTTTTACTTCCTCTTTGTTTCCCTGCAAAGGTAAAGCATAATGGGCTACTATGCATCGCATAGTAGCCCATTATGTGTCACTTACCTGACACAGGAGCCAGCGATGTCACCGATGTCCCCTCTTCCACGAAGTGTCCATCTTCTTTCTGGGTATCGCATGATCGCCGTTAGCAACGGCATGCTTGCCGTTAGCAACGGCACACTCAGTGCGCCTGCGTGCCGCTGTCTGCGGCACATGCGCCATAGACAGCGGTGCCTTTCTTTTGCAAATATCTCCTAAACCGTGCAGGTTTAGGAGATATTTCTTGCACCTACAGGTAAGCCTTAATCTAGGCTTACCTGTAGATAAAAGTGGTCTGTAAGGGTTTACAACCACTTGAAGCCCACTGTAGGCTGACGTCACAGAGTCACCCACAGACTGGCACCTGGCTCAGCCTCTCGGCCCCCTCCACAGTCCAGCGCTCCAGCGGTTTTGGTCGTTCGTTTTTTGCATCATTAGTATGCCAGCTGCGACACACGATTTTCGTGTTGCAATCAAAAGTGCCTGATACAACATGCTGGATTATGTTTCAAAAAACAAAACAAACATTTACATTTTTCAATTGACAGAACGTTCACTTTTAAAATTGTCTATGGCCGGCCTAAGTGAGTTTGAACTGGTATCAGCCTCTTGCAATAAACTATAGAGCAGAGCTCAGACTGGATATTAAATCAATAAGCGTATTAGTGCACTGCTTCTTTTTTCACTGTCCAGTCACAGGACAGGTGAGGGACAACACCTGCGAGCGGTGAGAGGTTAGAACCTCTGTCATATTCGTATTCCTGTGTCTCAGTTGGGGAGACATTTACTCACTAATTGTCCAGATCCCCAATGCCACGGGAATTGAAAGTAATATGTTAATAAAAAAAAATTGAGTTGCCACAAATACAGGAAAAGAGCAGAAATTTTCCAATGAGGACACTTTAAGTGGGGATTTCCTACACATTGAAAAAGTATCCCCTCCCTCCCTATGCTGAGTTATCCAGGGGGACTCATTTTGAGGAATGGGGTAAAGCACAGTTACATTTTTTTGATTACAGTATATTTATATTAATTTAGAGCACATGCATGAATGTTGCAGATTTGGTTGAATCTGGAGTTCTTGGTTAATGGTATAATTTGATGCAGGGAAATCTTCTCCAACTCCACCTGTAAAATTAAATTGGGTAACATGATTTATTAAATCTAGTCGCTTGAATTTTTCTCTAAAAGTACTTCCTATTAATATTGACTTCCGTTCTTGAACAGACTATTAGTATGTATGATGAAAGTCCAACACATTGATTTTAGCCTGGAGGAATATATCATGTAATTACTGTGCTTATTAGAAGAGCAGAAATAGAAGATATATGAGTTGGCTTTTTCCATTCTCTAAATTAAGATAAATCTCTACACTTTTCTTTACTGAGCCTAAAACTAAACTTCACTGCCTGGGACAAAAAAAACTGAGAGTAACTTATCATTAATTGTCTAATCGCAGGTTAATTCTAGCCATAAACATGTCATTTCAATCGATAAACCAATTGCTCTGTTATTCTGATAACATCTAGTAATTATCAATCATTTTCAATATCATTTTGATTGCTCTTGGGGGGATTAAATCCAATGTGAAAGGGATTGTGTAGTTTTCAAATTTTTGATTTTTTTGCATGGTCATTTGGTGTACAGGGCGAACAATAAATTCTAAAATCACCATGTTTACATTTTTATTTTGATTTACCAATTTAAAAAAAATATATAATTTTCTTTTGAAATTAAAACATGACCAGATTGATGCAGTAGATGAATCGCATACATGCATAATTTTATTCCCATAACTTATCTAGCATCTACTGTACTTATCTTACTAAACCTAAATGTCATGGATGGGGACACGCACAAACCTAACAAAAAAAATTAAAAGTGCCCCACAAATATGCTGAAATCCACTACCAAAGACCAAGTCCACAGTTAGCAATAATTGTACTGTAAATCACAGGAATTTTAAAATCAAAACAAAGACCATAACATCCAAATCAATTGAGACAAACTGAAAAAATTTGCTTACAAGAGAGGCACATTACAGGGAAGAAAAGAAGTATGCTACAGAGAGAGCAGTGGATAAGAAGAGTAGTGCGGACTGCGGGATGGACACTGGAGCATTGGATAAGGGAAGTAGTACAGGACAGACACTGGAGGTGGAGGTAAAGCACAGAAGAGGAGGATTGCCTGATTGTGGCAAATAAGAGTAGTAGTACAAGAGGGGCACTGATGGGGGAGCATGCAAATCAGAGGTTTTGTCTATTATATTAGTTACATGTTAATGAACTGAGATGTCACGATCAGGGGTCAGGTTTGAAGACCAGTTGCTATAGCACTAGTGGAACTACCAGCAACCAGCAGGATAGGTACATACGCAGTCACCCTGGTGAATGACGTGGGTTTACCTGAAGTGTAGAATGTGTAAGTACTAACCATTGTTCACCAGAGCTCCTGATGGTGGATAGATTGTGCTGCGTGTTAGTATCAGGTCGTGGTCCTCAGTACCCCCCCCCCCCCCACCAGAAGGTGAGCAGGCCGAGGTCCAGTAGCGGATAAGCAGTAGGAATCAAACAGAAGCGTGGTCAGTAAACAAGCCAAAGGTCGATAACGAGTAGTTGCAGGTTGGGATCAGGCAGAAGCATAGTCGAGGAACAAGCCACAGGTCGATAACGAGTGATAGCAAAATATAGACGGTAGCAGGGAAGACAGGAGTGAGATACTGGCTGGAGAGAACACAATAATCTGGCAAACCGGGGTAGAGATATGGCTTAAATTAAGCAGGTTCATGGGAGGAGCAAAGAGTTCAGGGTTCAAGACAAAAAGGGTTCCAAACAGGATCATTCAAGAAATTGTCCAGGGATTTCCAGAATTCCATGTAGCTCAGCAAGAAGAGACATTGCCTGACACAGCAGAAATTCCAGGTTCAAATCGAGGTCCTAACATGAGATTTGAAGTCTGATGAAAAGGGGATCTTACTGCACCCGGTAAAACGCCCCACACAACAATTAATGTAAGCAATGTTTTTGTCACCTTTGAAGCCCCCAGTGAACCTGGAGCTCTCTGCCTATTTGCATACTGTGTAGTTGTATGTAAGGGTCAGAAACAGGTATGTGATCTGCAGTAGAGACAGCTGTGGTCAGAATTTGAAGATACAGATGGCCCATACTGCAATCACCTGCTCCTATGAACAATACCTTTACTGTATGTGCTCAAGACCTAATCCCTGACATTCAAATTACCTAACTTCATTCCCCAACCATATAATATACAGTACAATTCATATTCTCTGTTACTAAAGATTTATGGAGTTATAACCAGAACTGATGGTACTGAACTATACGGGACTCTTTTTCCTCCACAAGATGGCAACAGCAAATGTGCTTATTGTTGGGTTTGAACTTAAAACATAGAATGCTGGGAAATGTGGTTTGGGCAGTGAGTGGATCCAGGTGAATAAACTACTGTACTCAAGTGTATTTGGGAGGCAGAGGAGCGGACAAGGTCAAGGGGGTATAAAAGGAAGCTCAGGAAGAAAGCAGGGGGATTGGATATCGCCGCTAACTGGAGAGCTGCTGAGGAGTGCTGTTTGTGGATTCACTGTGAAGAAGTAGCAGACAGGTAAAAACTGTGTGGAAAGCCACCGCATCCCTTCACAGACTGCTGGATTAAGTTAGACAGAGATTGCACTGTTGGCTCTGGTGCAAGAATGAACTGTCGACGCACAGCTTTGGAACTCTGTCTGTATCACAATGACTCTATATCATTTTTTTAAATTATATAGATGGAAAAAAAAGTTAATTTTGAAGAAAAAAATAATAATATTTGATCGCTACTACATGATACTTGTGTAACTTACTTCCTATGGAACAATTTGTTCCATCTGTTTGGTGATCAGTTACTACTCTTAGTAATTTAACTCTAGCAAATTCAGAAGCATGATTGAGTTACCTGAAATCTCTCATTTAGCTCTAACCTCAGGCTCCTAACCCCTGTCGTCTATGAAATTGCTCAACAGTGGCTAGGGCAAAGCAAACTAAGTCTTGACCATGTAAATAAATACTGTAATGTGGGGACCAAAAGTAATTTTGGTGCTGATGGAGTTAAATAATATTTCTCCACGATATGCATCTACAACACTGCTTCATAAACCACGCATCCCATAATGCATTCATCTGCTATCAGATTGCAAATACAGCTATTTTCCATATGATCACTGCAACCTAAATATGTCAAAAAATCTAACTGGAGATTGACTGTGTGGTCTGTGAATAGCAATAAAAATATACATCTCACATTCACGGTATAGTAGGCGACGACAAAGTCATTAAACATTCAATGTATTGACTTTGGCACATTAAATATAGATAGCTATGTGTAGCACATAATATTTAGGTTTTTACAGCAACAGTTCCTCAAGCTATTCACTGGCAAAGGCAGAGTTCATTGATTTCCTTTTGCACCACAAAAAGCCATAAATAGCTCACCTAAATTTTTCATCATTTTATATAATATACCTCTGTATACAAATTAACATTATATTCAAAAGATGAGGAGAAAATGGTGTTCTGGACCCAGGGCATAGTACTGTCCTTAATTCATCCCCAGATGGATATCAACTCGAAACACATCAAGCTCCATAAACACATAAATCCCTTAAGAGAGGTGCATCCATCAAAGAAGACATGGAATGTGCCTTTTAATATTCATATATAAATTGTATTTCTTATTATTTTTGCACAGAATTTTGTACCACTCATGAACAAAAAAAAATGTAATTATTTATCCGGCATGTGTAATGTTATATTATGAGAGGATAACCTATTTTGCTATGACAGTCTGCTCACATAATTTGTAATAAAAACATCTTTGCCATTCTGAAGCTTCCCTCCAACCACTTTGCACATTATTTTATATATACTGTGATTCTGTACTTGCCAAATATGCTGCAGAAATCTCCCTCCACTAAATCTGGCTGCAGCCATTTTAACTGTGGGCAGCTGAAGCTGCTGTCTGTTCACTTCAACCATGAATCAGACTGAGACAGAAGTACAGTTAAATCACACTTGTTTAATAATAATAAAAACAGAGTAAACTTAGTCAAAACATAGCCAGAGTTCGGGAACCGGAATGCATAGTAAGACAAGCCAAAACACCAGGGAGCCAGAGATGAGTGTAGTAGAACAGAAAGCAGGATCTGGAGCCAGAAGAAATGTCAGCCAAGCAAGTCTTTAACAGAAACACAGGAGAGCGTCTCTAGAGATGTGATCACAGCGAAGGCAGAGATCATCTGGGCTGGGTGACTTAAGTAGGCAGGACTGACGAGCAGGATATCATCAACAGGTGAGTCGCTGTGGAGAGAAAGGAGCTTGCAATTAGCTGACATCTGAGCGGCCAGCTTAGAGAAGGAAGGGCTGAGCCCAACCCCGACAGTCCGCTTTAAATCTGTATTTACAGCTTTCTCATAGTTATTGGTTGTATTTGTCAGACTATACAAGTGCAGCACCCTCATGTGTGCTAGAAGTATATTTTAGCATAGGTAATTTTTAGCTTGGCTTAGAGCCAGGCCTGGGCTGTGACTCTGGATCAGGGTTTAGTGATTTAGGGGTTGGATGACTCATCTGGCAGGTCTCTCAAGTTTGTAGAAACTTCCAGAGCTGGAGGGTGGGAGTAAGGAGGGGCTGCCATGCATATTTGAGGCCTCAGACAATCCCCAGCAATGAACCGGTAGGGGGCAGAGCCTACCTCATAAATAGACATGGGCCATGCCAGCAGGGGAGTCGGGTCAAAGATGGAGGTGGAGTGCTGAGGAGGCTCTCAGTGGCCCTTAAGAGTGCCCCCTAGTCTGGGGGGGGTGACCTCAGGCTTGGGGCTCGGGTCCCTAAAATACACAGAGGAAATGCTTCCTGGAGGCATGGGAGCAAGGAGAGAGGACAGCGGGAGCAGGTCAGCACATCTGGGAGATCTCCTGAGAGCCAGTCAGGTGGGCTGGTGAGTGTAAGTCTGGAGGACTGTGGGGAGAAGTTAGCCTGGAGAGCTAGTAAAAAGGGCAGCTGCAGCCAGGTGGGTTGGCAGTGCCTGAGGCGGTGGTGCTGGGATCAGTAGCCACAGGAGTGATATAAGCTGGATACTGAACTTTTGCTACACAACCAAGAGGCCTTTGGTTCCTGCCTATAATTGGCTAGTATTTCATCTGACTGACTGTTGGATAATTCAGTGTTCTAGCTGGGTTATGTAAGCAAGTGAGTGCTGGAGGAAGAAGATAAGCTGTATATAGAGACGGTATTTAGAGACTGTATATAGGAAGAGTTGTCCCTGAGGTTTGTTCTGAAGTCATGTGGGCATCCCATAATCTCCCATCCTTATCCAAGTTATTATCCCCTCAATAAAACAAAAATAAAAAGTTTTCTGGCTCAAGTGTGCCTGTAAAGATTCGGTGTGCCTGGCAGTGCAGAGTGGGTGATCCCATACTACTTGTCACTCCTTAGGGGGTGAGCTACATAGATGTATCCAGGGCTTATCAGAGAATAGGTGCAGGAACTCAAGCACACACCCCGCCGAACCGCATCAAATGGCGTGTATGGCCAAATTGCATTAAGAGTAGGAGGGCTCAATAAATACTAAAAGTATAGGGGTACGCTATGTACAGAGTACAGTTTCAGGGGTGCTCTATGCAGAGTGTAGAGTTCAGGGGTGCACTATGTACATGGTGCAGAGTTCAGGGGTGCGCTATATACCAAGCACAGGGTTCAGGGGTGCGCTATGTACAGAGTGCAGTTTCAGGGGTGCCCTATGCACAGAGTGCACAGTTCAGGGGTCTGCTATGTAGCGAGTGTAGGGTTTAGAGGTGTGCTATGCAGTGTGCAGGGTTCAGCTCTCTTTCATAGGCTGTCCACACTTTCACCCCTTTTCAGCTGTGACCTCTGAACCACTCTCACTCATCCTCTACCTCTGCACACATGTCTGTTCATAGCCATCATCTCTCCTCCCTCGCCCCAAAAGCTTCCTCATATCTCACCTACCCAGCCTGGCTCTAGAACCTCCCAGCAGTGTAGGCTGCTGTGTCTCTCTCTCTCACTTGCAGGGTGATCATTGGTTGGCACCTGTGCACCCTGGAACAGATGGAGATCACAGTGTGGCTGTCACGTACCTAGTGGCGAGTCTGGATTGCAGTGGGAGACCTCTCTTACGTCCCAGACTTGCGGCCCCTGGAGATGAGGACAGGGGGCGCAGAAGTCAGAGGAGGCACGAGTGTCTGGAAGGAACAGCAGCTGTAGGTGGGCCTCAGGACTAGACCAGCGAGGACAAGAACCAGCAAGCAGCAGATGACAGGAACCAGCAGACAGCAGGTGACAGGGACCAGCAGACAACAGGAACTGGCAGGTATGCAGCGGACTACAGGAACCAGCAGACAACAGGAACTGGCAGGTATGCAACGGACTACAGGAACCAGCAGGCAACAGGAACTGGCAGGTATGCAGCGGACTACAGGAACCAGCAGGCAACAGGAACTGGCAGGTATGCAGCGGACTACAGGAACCAGCAGACAACAGGAACTGGCAGGTATGCAGCGGACTACAGGAACCAGCAGGCAACAGGAACTGGCAGGTATGCAGCGGACTACAGGAACCAGCAGACAACAGGAACTGGCAGGTATGCAGCGGACTACAGGAACCAGCAGACAACAGGAACTGGCAGGTATGCAACGGACTACAGGAACCAGCAGGCAACAGGAACTGGCAGGTATGCAGCGGACTACAGGAACCAGCAGGCAACAGGAACTGGCAGGTATGCAGCGGACTACAGGAACCAGCAGACAACAGGAACTGGCAGGTATGCAGCGAACTACAGGAACCAGCAGGCAACAGGAACTGGCAGGTATGCAGCGGAATACAGGAACCAGCAGGCAACAGGAACTGGCAGGTATGCAGCGGACTACAGGACAGGTGCACAGGTAGGTCAGACAAGCCGGGTTTGGTAACAGAGGACACACTGCGGATAAGCCAGGGATAAGCCAGAGAATAGTCGTGGGTAAGCCGGGATCGGGGCAGGCAGGAAGCAGAGCAGGTAAGTAGACAAGCCGGGTCACAGGTGCAGATACAGAGAAGTACAGGACTAGCAAACGGAACGCTGTAGATCAGGCAGCAAGGATTGCATAGAGATGGCTGGTTTAAATAGCCCGCCTGGCGCCAGTAACCGTGCGCGCGCCCGTCCGAGACCGCGCACGCGCACCCGCTCGATTCTGCGCATGCGCAGTGGCCCGCGCACCCGTTCGAGCCCGCACACGCAATCGCAGCGGTGGAGAACCACTAGGCCCAGCAGAGCTTTCCTTACAGTGGCTTACCATGTGATGCCCCATCCCACATTGCACCTGCATCTCCCTTGTCCCCACCATGAGTGCAGGTTAGGCAGGGATCTCTGAGACCCGCTAAGAGGAAAGCTGTCCTTGTAAGTACAGAAGACTTTACAGGCACTGTAAAAAAACTCATGTGAAGAAAATAATTTGTCCATTATCCTTTGTGCTTTAATGCACAATCTGTTTTTCACCTTGACAAACATATTTTCACTTATTGTCCTTGTCTGACATTATATAATAAAGTTATTGAATTCAAGCATGAATAAATGAAAATCTAATTTTACACACAAGAAACAAATACTGTTGCATTGGTGACCACAACTTGACCCAACAACTGTTTGGAATTTTTCAGACGGATGTATTGTAAAAGGTTTTATTATATTCACAGCTGTGGAACTGTTAATTATTTTAGAAATTAGATGTAGCAACCTGGTGTTTAGGCAGGGTTGCTCCTAAAATTTACCTGTTAGGTGTAGTTACCTTGGCTCATTGTTACGGATCAATTAAGTTCCCCCTAAGTCTGGAATTGCTGCACTTCTCTTGTCTGCCACTAGGTGGCTGGGTACCTGGTGACATTACATAACACAAGAGCAAAGCAAGGACAGATTAGGAGTATATCAGGGAAACTCAGCCAATGGGCAGGGGTTTTCTTAAATCCCTTGGCCTGCTGGGAGAACCTATATATTTGGGTGGAGTCAGGTGATCAGGGTTCTGTGCCACCTGGACGGCTGTCTGGGTGGACGTGTGTTGAATTGCCTGGGCTGCTAGGCCGGAGTTTGGACCTATCCTGGGCATATCTGGCTGCTAGGCTGTCTGAGGTCCTATCCAGAAGCAAGAGAGCAGTGCAGGGTTGGATTACGGCTTGCAGTCCAACCAGAAGTGACGGTTCTGCCAGCCGAAGAACCTGTCATGGTCGGAGGTAGAGGGGAAGCTGTCACCACTAATTTATCCCTTATTGTGGTCCCTTATTACCAGGGACCACAGTGAGTAGCTGAAGCAAGTACCAGAGCAGAATTCTCACTGAAATAAATATTGAACTAAATATTACCCGAGTGGTGGCTATGGATTCCCTCTATTTATTCCATAAAGAAGAGAACAGGTGCCTCTAGGTTAGAACTTGTGGCATTTTAATGAATGACAGGTGCAAATATCCACTTGCATCAAAGTTATGGAAGTCCAGCACATGTCCTATCCACACTGTTCGTCCTGGCAGAATGGCATGTTGCAGCTGTTCGTAGCCCGGAAGAGGGGGATCCTGACAGGCAGGGTCTCTGGGAGGCTGGAGAGCTGTGACTGTGGCTTGGTTAAAGCTGTGGGTCGGTGTTGGGAAGTGGCGTCGGGCACAATGAAGTCACTGGTGGGTCGCAATGACGTTTCGGAGCATGCGTGCTGGCCAGTAAGACAGGCGTGCTACTTTTTCAAGCTAAAGGTGTCGAGCTTGAGAACAGAGGGTGCCTGTCTTACTGGCCAGTGGGCATGCTCCGAAACGTTGTCGCGACCCACCAGTGGCGCCATCGTGTCCCAACACTGACCCACAGCTTTAACCAAGCCTCAGTCACAGCTCTCCAGCCTCCCAGAGACGCTGCCAGTCAGGATCCCCCTCTTCCGGGGGAAAGAATAGCTGCAATGCGCCATTGCACCAGGACGGACGCCACATCACTGTGGATTGGACATATGCCGTACTTCCATAACTTCGATGTAAGTGGATATTTGCACCCGTAATTCATTAAAATGCCACAAGTTCTGACCTAGAGGCGCCTGTTGTCTTCTTTTTGCTTATCCTGGAGTCTGCTTTCAACTTCCCTCTGAAGGCTTGCCCTGGTTTGTGGACTATTGCAAACTATATACAGGTTGTTTTTCCCTGATCTGTTGCTGTCCTGATCTGCCTGACTATGTTTTTGCCTGAATCCTCAGCACACAAGCTCCACTTCGGACACTACCTATCACAGGTACCTTACAGTTTTCCTGTCTTTTTATTCCATATACGTATTAACTTGTCTATTCCTATAGTTAGCTAGTCTATTAAAACTCTGATAATGTTAATGTTGATAGTACAATGATATAAGGTTAGCTATGAAAATAAACACACTGCTTAGTAAAACAACGTCTTATTTATTTCCCAAGAAAATAGGAAATGCTAACATAAAAACACTAAAGGAAAATATAAAAAAGGCCATCAATTATACTTATCGTAAATCAGTCCTCTAAATATTGTCTCGTCAGCTAGGCTTAAAATGGCAAAAGAGAGCCATGAGGCTAATAGAAGCAAGAGAGAGATTTTTCCAATCTGTGTGTACTTTTAAACTCAATTCATACACTGTCCAGACCCAACCCCATTGCCAGCCCATCTAGGTTTCTGACAAATCAAAGTAGTTAAGAGGCAGTCCTTCTTAATATATTATATTTCTGTCCATCCTGCTGTATTGGCCTCTAGGAGCAGTATTCGTCCATGAATCATCACTATGTGACCTGGGTCATCTTCAGTGATAGCTAGCCTTTTGATCTTCTGTAATCATCTTGGCAGCCGTTGTTCTCTTTGAAGCTTGCTTGCAGAGTGTTAATGAAGGATTTCAATCTTATCACACGAGTTGGTCAGAAGCCAAGCTTTTGTTCCCATACCCCCTGCCTGGGGCATGAATTGACACCCTGCTGGGTCAACTTTCAACTTCCAACTTAAGTCACCTGGTTGTATCAACCATAAAGAAAACTCCAGAAATATGACCATGCCTTCCAACACTCACCAACCGGGGATGGTGAAGAATCGGGAAACTTCAGCAGGTGGCAAGCCAGGGATCCAGCCAGCAGAGGTGATGCTTGCAGAGCAGCCTTGTGTGTCAAGCCAGGCACAGAGCAGGCCAGTGGGGTGAAGCTTGATATGTATCTGGAGTGCCAAGCTAGGGACCCAGCAGAGAAAGCGGGGTGATGCTTGAGGAAGATACTACAGTGAAGATTGGAAGAGCTCAAGGGATTCAGTGGCAGTGAATCCTCTAGTCTAGTGAGAGAGGGACTGGGAGCTCAGTGGGTTGAAGAACTGCAAGAAGTGATTGTAGAGGAAGTAACAGAACTGTTACACCTTGTGTTAGAAACTGTTAACAACTGTTGCCATAGGAGACAGCATTCCTGCACACGCAGATGTAGGAATCTTGCTGGATGCCTTTCCCTGAATGGCTGTTTTCCTATAGAAGTCTCGGAGTCTGCCAATTAACATTGCAACTTCTTTAAGGGTGTCCTGGCCCTAACCCTCTCTCCCAAAGTTCTGTTTAAGAGAAATAAAATCTCTTTGCATTCAAGAAGTGTCTGGTGCCCAGGAATGTAACTTGCATTACACCCACTATGCCTCACAACCCACTCTGTACAGAAGGATATCAGCAGTTCTTGGCTCTAAAGGTTCACATTAGACTAGAGGAGGCCTGGGACCTTGCTACATAAAATACATAATTTGCCCCTAGAAAAGATGACTACAGAGCTGTCATAGTAATAAGCATAGAGAGGAAATTTACGAAAGAGGACTCCTGTGATGACAATTGTCAAAAATGAATTGATTTTCCTTAACTGGAGATTTCCTCTACCTTCCTTTTATGTCCCACTCATAAGGGTTGATTTACTAAAGGCAACTAGACTGTGTACTCTGAAATGGCATTTGCCCCAGGGCTTAGTAAATGAGGGGAAGCTCTGCTGACTTCCATCATCCAATCATGTGCAAGCAAATACATGCTTGCTTTATTTTTCTTGCATGTGATTGGGTACTCTTTGCAAAGTAAAGCTTCACCTCATTTAATAAGCTCTGGAGCAACTGCACTTGCGATGTGCAAACTCTTTTGCAAAAATAAAGAGTTTGCGATCGATTTTCAAGTTTAAACTTATCTCAGGGCAAATATTACATTTTTGCCTAGAGCTTTAAGCAAGCAGAGAGAAGAGTAATAAAAAAATGCAATAAGGCCCAACTCCTTTTTTTGGATAAACATAAGAATATGTATTTCCCTGCAGTTTGTGTCCCCACAGGAAAGATTTTTCATTGTTTTCTGTCTGAAAAACTACCCATTTGTACAATAGCCATGAGTCAGAAATGGTAGCAACTGTTAGTATAAACTACAAGTGGAATGCATGGCTAATATTACATTGTAAAAGACTCTGTTATTAGTAAAGTCAAAAATGTATCCACAAAGCAATGTTTGAGTTCTTTCAATTTAAAGGTTACTCTACTTTTAATACATTTAAAGTTGATATTCTGAGCCAGGGAGCTAAAATAATCAGCTTTGTAACGAATATTTATTACTTGCAGTATATTGTTCGGTAAGACTGATTTAAGGTCTTGACATTTATACTATGCCCGATGAAATTTCTTTAAATATTGTTTGATGGCATGGGGTCATTATTCAACTATTAACAGTTCACTACGGAATGTATACACAGACATGGCATTTTTCTGCACTTTCCACCTGCAACAAGCAAAATGGAAAGATTCTTAACTTGCCACTAGGGATGAGCCGAACACCCCCCCGTTCGGCTCGCACCAGAACCCGCGAACGGACCTAAAGTCCGTGCGAGCTTTAGAACCCTATTAGTTATAATGGATGCGAACGTTCGAAATTAAAAGTGCTCATTTTAAAGGCTAATATGCATGTTAATGTCATAAAAAGTGTTTGGGGACCTGGGTCCTGCCCCAGGGGACATGTATCAATGCAAAATTTTTTTTTAAAAACGGCCGTTTTTTTCAGGAGCAGTGATTTTAATAATGCTTAAATTGAAACAATAAAAGTGTAATATTCCTTTAAATTTCGTACCTGGGGGGTGTCTATAGTATGCCTGTAAAGGGGCGCATGTTTCCCGTGTTTAGAACTGTCTCTGCGCAAAGTGTCATTTTTGAAAGTAAAAAAGCTATTTAAAATCACTCGCGGCTAATGTTAATTCACGGCTCCCGTAACACAGAGAACAGTGATTCATTGAAACTCATTCATAAAAAAAAGTCATTGATAAAAAAAAAAAAAATGAAAAAAAAAAAGCGTAGGGGTCCCCCCAAATTCTATAACCAGGCCCTTCAGGTCTGGGATGGATATTAAGGGGGATCCCAGCCAAAAAAAAAAAAAAAAAATGGCGTAGGGTCCCCCTCAAAATCCATACCAGACCCTTGAGGTCTGGTATGGATTTTAAGGGGAACCCTAGCCAAAAAAAATGGCGTGGGGTCCCCCTCAAAATCCATACCAGACCCTTATCCGAGCACGAAACCTGGCAGGCCGCAGGAAAAGAGGGGGGGACGAGAGCGGCCCCCCCTCTCGCCTGAACCGTACCAGGCCACATGCCCTCAACATTGGGAGGATGCTTTGGGGGTCTAAGACCCCTAAAGCACCTTGTCCCCATGTTGATTAGGACAAGGGCCTCTTCCCCACAACCCTGGCCGGTGGTTGTGGGGGTCTGCGGGCGGGGGGCTTATCGGAATCTGGAAGCCCCCTTTAACAAGGGGACCCCCAGATCCCGGCCCCCCCCCTGTGTGAAATGGTAAGGGGGTACAAAAGTACCCCTACCATTTCACCAAAAAAGTGGCAAAAATGGTAAAAATGACAGGAGACGGTCTTTGACAATTCCTTTATTAAAATCTTCTTTCTTCTTTCTTCATCCTTCGGATTCTTCATCTTCTCCTTCCTTCATCTTCTTCCATCTTCTTCTTCCATTTTCTTCTTCCTCCGATCCGCTTCTTCTTGCGCTGGTCTTCTCGTCCTTCTCGTCCGGCATCTTCTTCCGTCGGCGTCGGCGTCGGTGTCGGTGTCGGTGTCTTCTTGGGCCGCTCCGCGCAATGGGAGGCTCCCGCTGTGTGAGGCTCCGCTCCATCTGACAGGTCTTTTAAAACGGAGGGCACCTGGTGACCCCGCCCCCCTCTGACGTCATGGGGAAAGCCATCATGGAATTCCCCATGACGTCCCTGTGCGTCAGAGGGGGCGGGGTCACCAGGTGCCCTCCATTATAAAAGACCTGTCAGACGGAGCGGAGCCTCACACAGCGGGAGCCTCCCATTGCGCAGAGCGGCCCAAGAAGACACCGACACCGACGCCGACGCCGACGGAAGAAGATGCCGGACGAGAAGGACGAGAAGACCAGCGCAAGAAGAAGCGGATCGGAGGAAGAAGAAAATGGAAGAAGAAGATGGAAGAAGATGAAGGAAGGAGAAGATGAAGAATCCGAAGGATGAAGAAAGAAGAAAGAAGATTTTAATAAAGGAATTGTCAAAGACTGTCTCCTGTCATTTTTACCATTTTTGCCACTTTTTTGGTGAAATGGTAGGGGTACTTTTGTACCCCCTTACCATTTCACACAGGGGGGGGGCCGGGATCTGGGGGTCCCCTTGTTAAAGGGGGCTTCCAGATTCCGATAAGCCCCCCGCCCGCAGACCCCCACAACCACCGGCCAGGGTTGTGGGGAAGAGGCCCTTGTCCTAATCAACATGGGGACAAGGTGCTTTAGGGGTCTTAGACCCCCAAAGCATCCTCCCAATGTTGAGGGCATGTGGCCTGGTACGGTTCAGGCGAGAGGGGGGGCCGCTCTCGTCCCCCCCTCTTTTCCTGCGGCCTGCCAGGTTGCGTGCTCGGATAAGGGTCTGGTATGGATTTTGAGGGGGACCCCACGCCATTTTTTTTGGCTAGGGTTCCCCTTAAAATCCATACCAGACCTCAAGGGTCTGGTATGGATTTTGAGGGGGACCCTACGCCATTTTTTTTTTTTTTTTTTTGGCTGGGATCCCCCTTAATATCCATCCCAGACCTGAAGGGCCTGGTTATTGAATTTGGGGGGACCCCTACGCTTTTTTTTTTTGTTTTTTATTAATGAATGACAGCTCTCTGTGTTACAGGAGCCATCAATTCATTAGCCGCAAGTGATTTAAATAGCTTTCTTCCTGCAAAAATGACACTTTTTTGCAGGGAAAGTTCTAAGCACAGGAAACCTGCCCTCCTTCACAGGCTACCTATAGACACCCCCCAGATGTGATACTGCAATGCTGTTCTAACAGCATGCACACACATATCCCCAGAAATAAAGCACATATTGTTGTCAGCAGTCAGCAGCACACTGACACGCTGACACTGTGAGTGAAACATAATATGCGAGGCCGCCGCCGCGGCGGCCTCTTATACCGTGGGGCGTGTATTAAAGCCCCTGAGCTATAATTGGCTACAGGCATCCTGCCTGTAGCCAATTATGGCTCTCCTCGCTGCCGGCGCTGTGATTGGCCAAGCATGCGGGGTCACAGTGCATGCTTGGCCAATCATCAGCCAGCATTGCACTGCGCGGGCCGCAATGCATTGCGGGGCCGCTCGCATCACACGAATTTGATGCGAGCGGCCCCAATAGTTCTGGGCTCGCCGAGCGAGCGAACACCCGGTGCTCGATTCGAACATGGGTTCGAATCGAACACCGGGCTCATCCTTACTTGCCACCATTGAAACTTCAAGATCCTATGTTGGCATGGACCATAAGGTTTGTTTTTGGAAAGAAAACCTGGCTACGGGGGTTGTGTCCAAAGGGTTTGTGAAAAATAACGTATACTCAGAATGGTCTAGAGTTGGCTCTGTCCTGGGACCAATTCTGTTTAGAGAATGGGATAAATAGCTCAGTGTTTGCTGACGACACAAAAATAAGTAGGGCAATAACAACACAGCAGCATATAGAAACTTTACAAGAGGCATTGAATAAATGAATGGAGTGGGCTAATGCATGGCAAATTAGGTTTAACCACTTGCTTACCAAGCACTTAAACCCCCCTCCCATCCAGACCAATTTTCAGCTTTCGGTGCTCTCACGCTTTGACTGACAATTACTCAGTCATGCAACACTGTACCCAAATGAATTTTTTGTCCTTTTTTTCCCACAAATAGAGCTTTATTTTGGTGGTATTTGATCACCCCTGGGTTTTTTATTTTTTGCGCTATAAATGAAAAAAGACCGATTTTTCTGTGATACAATTTAGGAAATTATTAATTTTTCTTCATAAATTTTGCCCACAATTTATACTGCTACATACTTTGGTAAAAATAACCCTAATTAGTGGAAATTATTTGGTCTTTGTGAAAGTTACAGACTCTACAAACTGTGGTGCGAATCATACAAAATTGATCACACCTGATGCACTGGTGACCGATCTCATTTCTTGCTACCCGAACAGGCCAGGAAAGTGCAAATACCCCCCAAATGACCCCTTTTTTGAAAGTAGACATTCCAAGGTATTTAGTAAGAGGCATGGTGAGCTTTTTGATGTTGTCATTTTTTCCCACAATTCTTTGCAAAATGAATTATTATTTTATTTTTATTTTTTTTCTACAAAATTGTCATTGTAATAGGTTATTTCTCTCACATGGCATGTGTATACCACAAATGACACCCCAAAATAAATTCTGCTACTCCTCCTGATTATTACGATACCACATGTGTGGGACTTTTCCACAGCCTGGCCACTTAGAGAGGCCCAACATGCAGGGAGCGCCATCACGTGTTCTAGGAGCATAAATTACACATCTAAATTGTTGACTACCTATTACACTTTTGAAGGCCCTGGAGCACCAGGACAATGACACGTGACACTGACGTGGCACTGATGACACGTGACACTGACGTGGCACTGATGACACGTGACACTGACGTGGCACTGATGACACGTGACACTGACGTGGCACTGATGACAGATGGTACTAATACGGGGCACTGATGACACGTGACACTGATGACAGATGGCACTAATATGTGGCACTGATGAGAGATGGCACTTATACATGGCACTGATATCACGTGGCACTAATATGTGGCACTGATGACAGACGACACTAATACGTGGCACTGATGACAGGTGACACTGATAACAGATGGCACGTGACACTGACAGGTGGCACTGATGACAGATGGCACTAATACGTGACACTGATGACAGATGGCACTAATATGTGGCACTGATGACAGATGGCACTATGTGGCACTGATGACAGATGGCACTAATGACAGGTGGCACTGATGACAGGTGGCACTGACTACAGATGGCACTGACTACAGATGGCACTGGGATGGCACTGGGCACAGATGGCACTGGGGATAGCACTGGGCACAGATGGCATTGGGGACAGATGGCATTGGGGACATATGGCACTTGCAGATGGCATTGGGGACATATGGTTATGGCAATTGGCATTGGGGACAGATTGCAGTGGTGGCAGTGGGCACAGATGGCATTTTGTTTATTTATTTTTTTTAACTTACGGCGCTGCAGCCGTTCATCTCCCCCTCCTCACACCATGTCTCTGTGTGAGGAGGGGGAGCGGCGCTGAGAGATGATCTCATATGTTTACATATGAGATCATCTCTCATTGGCCAGGGCGATCGCGCTGTAAACGGCCGCTGTGATTGGCCGTTTACAGCGATCTGTGATTGGCCGTGTCCGAGGGACACGGCCAACACAGAATTTCCCTGCTGTGCGCTCGTGAGCGCGCACAGGGAACGAGGAAAGGGGAGGCCGTCATATGACGGCCTCCCGGGATTTCACATCCGCGCTGTGGCCGTCATTCGGCTACGGCCGGATGTGAAGTGGTTAAAGCAGTTCTGCTTAAAAAAAAAAAAAAATTAAAAGTTAGCAGCTACAAATACTGCAGCTGCTGACTTTTAATAATCGGACACTTACCTGTCCCAGAGTCCAGCGATGCGGTCGTACGAAGCCCTGCTCACCTCCCCCTCCTCTCTGCGGCACCAGCATTGTAACTGTGGGCAACCGGCTGTGGCTTCACAGCCAGGCACCCCCTGCGCATGCGCAAGCCACGTGCCATGACTGGCCGGGCAATCATCCGGGACCTGTGACCTGTCCCAGATGATTGCCAAGAGGGAGGGGGAGAGGTGATCTCCCTTCCGGGGGGGCGCAAACAAACTGAACAATTCTGAAAAAAAAACATCAATTGTAGCCTTACTGTACCATTAATTGCAGCCTCACTGTGTCCATCAAACGCAGCCTCACTGTGTCCATCAAATGCAGCCTCACTGTGTCCATCAAACGCAGCCTCACTGTGCCCCATCAAAAGCAGCCTCACTGTGCCCCATCAAAAGCAGCCTCACTGTGCCCCATCAAAAGCAGCCTCACTGTGCCCCATCAAAAGCAGCCTCACTGTGCCCCATCAAAAGCAGCCTCACTGTGAGGTTTAGTTTTAGGAAAGTGAATATTCATTCGCTTTTCTAACACAACTGAGTGACCTGTGAGCGCCCAGCATGGCGCTCACAGGTCACCTTTTTTGACGCCTATTAGAGCCTATGCCTCTAATCAGGTGCTTCAGAAAAAAAAAAACCCTGCCGCTGTAATTCAAGCGCCCGAAAAGGGGCCATGCGCCTAAAAGGGGGTGGCAGCAGCAACCATAGATAGATTAATGCATCGCATGAATCTATCTATTGGTGCTAGAGGGGTGGCTGGAGAGAGGGGGCGGCGCCCGTGTACCCTTATTAGACATGGTAACTGTCAAAAAATTTCTTCCGTTTCGTTCCGTTTTGTATATAAAAAAATTTGTAATTCGTGTACGAAATTCCGCTTGAATTCGTCCGAAATACGAATTTCGTACGAATCGTAAAAATTTTTTAGAATCGTTAATAAAGTTACGAATCGTTAATGCGGCTAATGAATTGTCGGTTCTCGTAACACAGAGAACAATTCAAATCCAACTACAAATATCGAATTTCAACTAATACGAAATAAATTATTATAGCGGATATAACGAATGCTTCGAATGATTCGAATGAATTCGAGATTCAGTATATCTAATATAGAGAACTGTTCCTGCACAAAGTGTCATTTTTGCAGGAAAAAAAGCTATTTAAAATCCCTCGCGGCTAATGAATTGTCGGCTCTGTAACACAGAGAACAGTCATTCATTGATTAAAAAAAAAAAAGCGTGGCGGTCCCCCCAAATTCAATTACCAGGCCCTTCAGGTCTGGTATGGATATTAAGGGGAACCCCAGCCAAAAAAAAATGGCGTGGGGTCCCCCCTAAATATCCATATCAGACCCTTCAGGTCTGGGATGGATTTTAAGGGGAACCCCGGCCCAAAAAAAAATGCGTGGGGTCCCCCTCAAAATACATACCAGACCCTTATCCGAGCACGCAACCTGGCAAGCCGCAGGAAAAGAGGGGGGGACGAGAGCGCCCCCCTCCCTCCTGAACTGTACCAGGCCACATGCCCTTAACATTGGGAGGGTGCTTTGGGGTCCCCCCAAAGCACCTTGTCCCCATGTTGAAGGGGACAAGGGCCTCATCCCCACAACCCTGGCCATTGGTTGTGGGGGTCTGCGGGCGGGGGGCTTATCGGAATCTGGAAGCCCCCTTTAACAAAGGGGACCCCCAGATCCCGTCCCCCCCTGTGTGAAATGGTAAGGGGTACAAAAGTACCCCTACCATTTCACCAAAAAAGGTGACAAAAATTGTAAAAATGACAGGAGACGGTCTTTGACAATTCCTTTATTAAAATCTTCTTTCTTCTTTCTTCTGGTCTTCCTTCTTCCTTTCTTCATCCTTCGGGTTTCTTCATCTTCTCCTTCCGGCATCTTCTTCCATCTTCTTCTTCCTCCGATCCGCTTCTTCTACCTCCGGTCTTCTCATCCTTCTCGTCCGGCATCTTCTTCCATGGCGTCGGCGTCTCTTCTTGGGCCGCTCCTCGCAATGGGAGGCCTCCCGCTGTGTGAGGCTTCGCTCCGGCTGACAGGTCTTTTATAACAGAGGGCACCTGGTGACCCCGCCCCCCTCTGATGCACGGGGATGTCATGGGGACTTCCCTATGGCTTTCCCCATGACGTCAGATGGGGGCGGGGTCACCAAGTGCCCTCCGTTATAAAAGACCTGTTTGACGGAGCAAAGCCTCACACAGCGGGAGCCTCCCATTGCGAGGAGCGGCCCAGAAGAGACGCCAACGCCGTGGAAGAAGATGCCGGACGAGAAGGACGAGAAGACCGGAGGAAGAAGAAGCGGATCGGAGGAAGAAGAAGATGGAATAAGAAGATGCCGGAAGGAGAAGATGAAGAAACCGAAGGATGAAGAAAGGAAGACCAGAAGAAAGAAGAAAGAAGATTTTAATAAAGGAATTGTCAAAGACCGTCTCCTGTCATTTTTACCATTTTTGACACTTTTTTGGTGAAATGGTAGGGGTACTTTTGTACCCCCTTACCATTTCACACAGGGGGTGCCAGGATCTGGGGGCCCCCTTTGTTAAAGGGGGCTTCCAGATTCCGATAAGCCCCCCGCCCTTGTCCTCATCAACATGGGGACAAGGTGCTTTGGGGGGGACCCCAAAGCACCCTCCCAATGTTGAGGGCATGTGGCCTGGTACGGTTCAGGAGGGAGGGGGGGGCGCTCTCGTCCCCCCTCTTTTCCTGCGGCCTGCCAGGTTGCGTGCTCGGATAAGGGTCTGGTGTGGATTTTGAGGGGCACCCCACGCCATTTTTTATTTTTTTTTGGCAGGGGTTCCCCTTAATATCCATAGCAGACCTGAAGGGCCTGGTTATTGAATTTGGGGGGACCCCCACGCTTTTTTTTTTTTTTATCAATGAATGACTGTTCTCTGTGTTACAGAGCCGACAATTCATTAGCCGGCAATAGCCGCGAGTGATTTTAAATAGCTTTTTTTACTGCAAAAATGACACTTTGTCATTCGAATCATTCGAATTCATTCAAATCATTCGTTATATCTTCGGTAGTTGAAATTCGATATTGGTAGTTTGATTCGAATAATTTGGAGCTGAAATTCGTAAACGGAATTTTTCCTGCAAAAATGACTTTTTGTCATTCGAATTCATTCGAATCATTCGAATTCATTCGAATCATTCGAATTCATTCGAATCATTCGTTATATCCGCTATAATAATTTATTTCATATTAGTTGAAATTCGATATTTGGTAGTCGGATTCGAATAATTTGGCGACGAAATTCGTAAACGGAATTTCGTATTCCGTACGGAATTCGTATTCGAAAAAATTCGTACTACGGATTAGTAAATTCGTACGAATTTCGAAAAATTCGTACGAATTCGTAATTCGTACGAAACTAATCGCACATGTCTAACCCTTATGGACACACCGCCACTAGGTAAAAATATAAATGCAAGTAACTCATTAGGGGGAGAACACCTAGGGGATTCCAGGATGGAGAAGGATCTAGGGGTCCTAGTTGAAGATAGACTGAGCAATAGCATGCAGTATCAAGCTGCGGCTACCAAAGCCAGCAGAATATTGGCATGCTTTAAAAAGGGAATTTACTCCAGAGATAAAACTATATAATCCTGCCTCTTTATAGGATTCTGGTTCGGCCGCATCTGGAGTATTCTATCAGGTTCTGGTCACCAATTCTCAGAAAGGATGTGCTGGAGAGAGTCCAGAGAAGAGCAACTAAATTAATATGGGGACTGCAGAACCCTAATTATGAGGAAGGACTACAAGCAATAAAGTTAATCTCCCCGGAGAAGAGGCGCTTGAGAGGAGATATGATAGCCCTATACAAATATCTCAATGGTGATCCCAGCGTAAGTATGAAACTTTTCAGTCCCAGGGAGTGTAAGAGGACATGGGGCCACACAATGAGACTGGAAGAGCATTGATTTAACCTTAAGCTGCGTAGGAGGTTTTACACTGTCAGGGTGGTAAGGATTTGAAACTCCCTTCCACAATCGGTGGTGTCGGCAGGAAGTATGGATAGTTTTAAAAGACTCTTGGACAGGCATCTTAGCAAAAACAATATATGGGGATATGGGAAATTATTTTTATACAAACACGCATCTACACAGTTCGAACTGGATGGACTGTTGTCTTTATTCAACCTTACCAACAATGTAACTATGTGCATGTGATAGAACAATAGATAAGGGATGTCTTATACAAAGACAATTTCTGCCCTGGCTAAATATTAAGTTACCATTTACATTTTTTATTTTTTTTTGGATAAGTGGTGAGAGATTATAACTCCTGCCAAGCTTTAGAGCCCAACTCCAGGAATTACCAAAAAATTACCCTTTCAGTGCCGCCCTCACCCCCCACAATGCAAGTGTTAAATGACTGCTCTAGTGGATGAGGAAGAAGGTGTATTACTTATCCTACTTCTCCCACCCGCAGGATTTGGTGCTCTCCTCTGCTCCGCCTTATGGGTGGCCCCTCGCTTTCCCCACGCATAATGAAGGGCTATTGGCCCTGCATTGTACTTGATTACATCATTGTCATGCCTTCAGCCTATAAAGAAAAAATTATATCTTCTGGACTTGCAATATCAACAATGCCCACTAGATGCCACTCTTAACAAAAGACTATCGATGGGTAGTGTTCTATGGTTAATAGACATTTCCTGCCATATCACTAGGAACTAGCCCACTTCCTATTACACCTCTTTCATCCTTTCCATGAAGGCAGACTGCAATGGAGTCAGCTAAGCCTGCACTGAGTGTTCAGAGGAAATCCCAATCCTTCTAAGGCAGCATCGCTGTTTCACCATATCATATCCCATTATATCATACACGCGTGTGTACATCCTATTCTTATATGACCACCACCTGTTCATCGTAATAAAGATCGAAAGTTACAGACAGTCTGATTATTGTAGGATTCAAGGTTTTAACTGTATGTTGAGCTACATGCACGCCAGGGGCAAACATGTAGTGAGAACAGAACAATCATGCAACTGTGGCCCAGACATGTCGTTTTGGGGGACAGGTTGCACAGTAAAGGGAGCCTGCCGGAGTTCTGGGTAAGGTATTACACATTATTACTCATACCTTAGACCTACCATACATTGGCCCCCCACACTGCAAGGGTAATTTTTTTTATTTTATTTTTTTTTATTCCCCCAGGTGGACTTCAATTGCTGTCTGAGTCCTATCTAGGTAGATGTACCCTATCTGTTTATCCTGGTGACCCTTGCCACAAAGAATGAAAGTGAGGAAAAATCCAAAATGCTTGTCTGGCCAAAGAAGGAATAGAGGGAAAAACTTCCAATTGGGAATCGTGTTCCAGTAAGTAAGAGGGAATTTCCCTTACTTTGGAGAGGTTTACTTTTATTTCTGTTGTGTCTACAGGTCAGGAGGTGAGGGGAAACCTTCCTAATGGAACACAGATGAGAAAGAAAAACATGAAAGGGGTTTTACCCATTTCCTACTCTATCCAATGTTGGGAAAAAAGGTTACGCTCCACTTTAGGTACCATACCATCTTTAGTGAAAGATAAAGTAGTACTTTTTTCTGCTACCGACTTTCATTTTTATTTTTTTTTTTTCAGTTTGACTATTAAACCAATAACCCCACTTGCTCTGAACACAGGTCATCTTGGACCTACCCCTAGCTGGTGACTGGACTGTGAAGGAAGAAGCAGCACAGTGATAAACTAACCTCTCTGTCACTCTGCTTACTCTTATCAGTATGATACTTGTCCACACATGAACTTATTGGCTCCTTGTACTGCTTCTTCCTCCTACACTTTAGCTCACTCTAGAGTTATTCCTCCTACACTCTAGATCAGCTGTACAGAAGCTGCAAGAAGCGGACACCAGGTCAAATTTCAGGTGCTTACACTGCTTGCATTTAAAGATTACATTTATGATGTACTAATGAATTCAGAGTTACATTCATTTTTAACTTTCATATCGCCCTAAAATTCAGCTTTAAGTACATATTGCCTTGATTAGAATATCTGCATTAAACAAAGTATATCAATGTCAACAGTTTGCGTCCAAGAAAGAACAGCATGAAATTTTGACCCTCAGGTTCTTCATCATGCCAGACACGGCAAAGGGAAATGAAACCTATTATACAGGCTTTTCGTCTGGATAAATCCTGGTTTATTAAATTGATATTGCACTTTCTTAATGAATGAGACAATCCTTCTTATTTAGCTTCCCTGTAATCCAAATAAAGACGTTCTTTATGAACAACAAACAGCAGTGACCCATATCTGTGTACATGTGATGTCCAGGCTGTCATGAGACAGCTGTCACAGAGAAGGACCCTAATTAATATGAGCAGCAATTGTTCCCATGCAACAAGAAGATCTATTTGGCAACTTTCCAAGATACGCTTTTTTTGTGTTATTGTGCGTCATTATTTGGTCAGCAAGCAAGTGCGTGACTCCAACCTCTATGAATGATCCAGTTCTGGCAAATAGGATGCAAGGGTGCACTTACTGCATAAGCTGAAAATACTTGGGCTAATTTTATAAGGAAATGCAAAGTGAAGTTATTGTGGGTAATGTGCAGAAACACCAAGAAATCAACTAGGTTTTGGTTTGGACCAGTTAGGAAATAAATTCTAACTGGTTGCCATGAGTTGGTGTAATCAATAAATCATTATGATAGTTTGCACTACTGGAAAGGTTATGGTACCTTTTCCCATGTGTATTGGCATTTTCCAAGGTGGATTCTTTCCATTTTATAGTTCTGTGTAGGTGTATATTTTGTGAATGTCAGACTAGGGCTGGCCATAGATGATACAATTTTCTTTCCTTCCACCATAGGTGGAAGGAAAGAAAATCGCTTGACTCCCCTATCAACAGAGGGGTGAATGTCTCCCACTGTGCTATTCTGCCAGCAGGGGGCATGGGAGCATTCCCGGCCAGCAGAATTTAATAATTACTGCTAGTGGCTATAACCACTGGCTGTAACTGTATGCATAAAAATCAGACATGCTGGTTGTACTGAAGTTGATCAATCGATCAACTTATGTACAATCAGCCTGCCCATACATAGTTTGAATCTCCGCTGGTCCCTGCTGAACTGGCAGAGATTCTAACCGTCTATGGTGGGCTTAAAGAATAACTCCACTTTTGTTTTATTTAGATTAAATCATTTTTTATTAAACAAGGTTTTTAAATTGCATTGTTACTACAGTGGCTTATACCAGTACTTTACCCCCCCCCCCCCCCCCCCCAAAAAAAAAAAAAACATCCCAACACAGACTCCACCATCTATTTATATTTTCATATACCTTAACTAACATAATATTATTAGGACCTGTTTTTAAACTAGTCACTTCATTCCATGATTTCCATATGTTTTCAAATTTACCCACCTATCCCCTCCTTAACCACCTGATTACTTTGCACTTAAACCCCCCTCGTGACCAGACCAATTTTCAGCTTTTGGCGCTGACGCACTTTGAATGACAATTGCGCGGTCCTACAACACTGTACCCAAATGAAATTTTTATCATTTTTTTCCCACAGCTGGGGTTTTTATTTTTTGCTAAACAAACAAAAAAAGATGGAAAATTAAAAAATAAAAAATAAATCATGTTTAATAGTTTGTTATAAAATTTTGCAAACAGGTAATTTTTCTGCTTCATTGATGTGCGCTGATGAGGCGGCACAGATGGGCACTGATAGGCGGCACAGGTGGGCACTGATAGGCTGCACTGGTGGGCACTGATAGGCTGCACTAGTGGGCACTGATAGGCTGCACTGGTGGGGACAGATAAGTCGGTACTGATGGGGACAGCAAAGATGGCACTGATGGGCACGGATGGGTGGCACGGATGGGCACTGATGGATGACACTGATGGGCACTGATGGGTGGCACTGATGGGTGGCACTGATGGGCACTGATAGGTGGCACTGATGGGCACTGATAGGTGGCACTGATGGGCACTGGTAGGTGACACAGATGAGCACTGGTAGGTGACACAGATGAGCACTGGCAGGTGACACTGATGTGCAGCACTGGCACTGTGGGCACTGAGAGATGGCACTGTGGGCACTGAGAGATGGCACTGTGGGCACTGAGAGATGGCACTGTGGGCACTGGTAGAAGGCACTTTAATGGGGCAAAGGTGGGCACAGTGGATCGGGCACATTGCAGTGAGAGGGACTGATGTCCCTCTCACTGCCTCCGGTGATCGGCTTTTTTTTTTTTCTCCTCGCGCTGTCAGCGTGAGGAGGAAAAAAAGCCGATTACCGGCTCTGTTAAGATCACATGATCAGCTGTCATTGGCTGACAGCTGATCACGTGGTAAGGGGTCGGGATCGACCCCTTACTCAGATCTGTGATCCAGCGAGTCTCACAGACTCGCTGATCACAGAGCGCGCCGCGTGCGCCCTTCAGGGGGCGCGCAGGCAGCTCGTGGCCGGGACGACGTCAATAGACGTCGTCCCTGCACAATAGATCCGCGCTGTAGCCGTCATTTGGCTATAGCGCAGATCTCAGGCAGTTAAACACTTCAGCCCCGGAAGATTTGGCTGCTGAATGACCGGGCCATTTTTTGCGATTCTGCACTGCGTCGCTTCAACTGACAAATGCGCATTTGTGCAAAGTGTATCCAAACAAAATGTATGTCTTTTTTTTTTCCCCCACAAATAGAGCTTTCTTTTGGTGGTATTTGATCGCCTCTGCCGTTCTTCTTCTTTTTTTTTTTTTTTTTTGCACTATAAACAAAAAAAAAAAAGCAATTTGAAAAAAAACACAATATTTTTTACTTTTTGCTATAATAAATATCCCCATTTTTTTTTTAAAAAAAGGAAATTTTTTCTCAGTTTAGGCGGATTTGTATTCTTCTACATATTTTTGGTAAAAAAGTTGCAATAAGTGTATATTGATTGGTTTGTGCAAAATTATAGCGTCTACAAAATAGGGGATTTATAGCATTTTTATTATTTTTTTACTAGTAATGGCGGTGATCTGCGATTTTTATCATGACTGCGACATTATGGCGGACACATCGGACAATTTTGACACATTTTTGGGACAATTGGCATTTATACAGCGATCAGTGCTATAAAAATGCATTGATTACTGTAAAAATGTCACTGGCAGTGAAGGGGTTAACACTAGGGGGAGATGAAGGGGTTAATTGTGTTCCCTGGGAGGTGATTCTAACTGAAGGGGGGGGGACTGACTAGAGGAAGTGACGGATCGTGGTTCCTAGCTAATAGGAACACACGATCTGTCACTCCTCTCAGAACACGGATTTGTGTGTTTACACACACACACTTCCGTGTCCTGTCCCTCGTGCTCACGATCACTCGTGGCCGGTGGTCATCGTGACCGTCGGCTACGAGCAGCGGCACTCCCCTGCAGGCCTGCTATCCCAATCCCGCGAGCCGACGTATAGCTACGACGGTTCGCGGGATCGTGCCGACCTGCCGCAGTAAAATGATGGCGGCTGGTCGGCAACGTCATTAATCCCTCTCAACCACTCTGCATGAATAGGAGGTGAAGGGGGACAACCATTTCAGAGCAATTTGTTTTCTAGGTTGGTAGAGACATCGCAATACTGCTATTTGTGTTGAAGAAGGGGCTGTTTGATATTCCAAACATCCCAATACACATAACAAGCAAATTTACTTCAAATACTGAACTTACTGTATCAACCACCTCCTCCCAATATCTATATAGTTTGGGACACCTCCGGCGCATATGAATAAGGCTCCCACCCGAGTCTCCACAACTGGGGCATGATGGCTCTGGCCTTCTCTCAAACAAAAATAATTTCCTTGGTGTGTAATATGTCATATCATGTATTATAAAAAGCTGTGTCAGTTTTTGTGCCAGGGATAAAGATGTTAAGAAAGGTTGGGTGGGGGAACTTGTACAAATAAAATAGAGCGGCACAATCCCAAGAGATCAGTAATTTGAAAAACCAAAGGATGTCCCTGGGTTTCTCACAAGGGGAGACACAGGGGTATGGGGGATTGTCATATGTGCCACAGCCTATAATAAACCAGATGATAATATGTTTAAAAACAACATTTATTAATCCATAGAAAAGGATAGTATAAAAACATGTATACAGTGCTGTCAATTTTTCCAAATTGGGCTTCTTCGGGATCTGCTTGAGGTTCACATAGTAGATTAACTGGTAAGTAGACAATACATAATTATTGCATAATATACCTTCATAATTCATCATATGTAATAAACAACATTTAAAAAAAACGAAATTGCATATCAACATCAAAAGGTCAGCACCCGCAAGCAGGAATGGCACAAACAAAAACAAAAAAAAGGGGGAGTGCATGAGTGACTCTGGAGATGGTAGGAAAGGTAGACCAACTGGGGGGACAAAGACTAAAGCATAAGGAGCACAAAGGTGGCCTGGAAACTCACCCCAGAGATGCAGATATAAAAAAAATGAATACAAAAGCTAGTTTGTCATACTAAGAAGTGATATCTGTTCAAAAAATGTATAAAAAATGAAAAAGATATTTGGCGCAACTAGCTGACTGTACTGATTGTGGACCACA
Source organism: Lithobates sylvaticus (assembly GCA_028564925.1). NCBI lineage: Eukaryota > Metazoa > Chordata > Amphibia > Anura > Ranidae > Lithobates > Lithobates sylvaticus. The sequence continues at coordinate 149,539,860 of CM053036.1, read as the reverse complement.
TCCCTGATACAACAGGTTCCTCCAATTGGGACTTTAAACAGACCACAAACAGTATTTTAGTAAAAATGTACAAATTTATTGAACATTGATAACAATCAATGACATCAGAGTGGAAATAAAAGCAACAAACACATATATTGGCAGCAGAAATGGAAACAGCTGAAAAAATGCCCAAAACCTGTCAGCCAGACAGAACTTCCAACGCGTTTCGAAAAAACAAAATGCAGAAGGACATAGGGCTTACGAGTTCCAAATCTGTAGCTTATATCCCAAGTTGTTAGAGTTCCACCCATACAAAGAGATCATAACTCAATGATGAAAAGAGAGCTATGTCCATCAGAGCCGCGCACAGGCATCAGACCAGGAAGATGGCAACAGCCAGTGATCCACATAGGACAAAGTAATCCCACTGCAAAGATTGTAGTATATATTTGCAGTGATTCTAAAGGAGATGCATAGTAGTTATTCCCCATACACATGGATCAGGTCGGTGTAGAATGGAATCTGTATCTTGGATCCAAGCCTCCGAACCATTGCAGGCTATAAGCTAGTACATGGATCTACCTGATGGCTGGAGAAGCCTTTTGATCTTATAACTAAGATAGAATAGTGTTGCTGTTTGTGTCTGCCAGGTGGAACAGGGTATTCCACCTGTCAGACACAAACAGCCAGACCATTCCATGTACTAGATCCATGTACTAGCTCATAGCCCACCTGCAATGGTTCGGAGGATTGGATACAAGATACAGATTTCATTATACACCGACCTGATCCATGTGTATGGAGAATCACTACCACACATCTCCATCTGTCCTATGTGGATCACTGGCTGTCGCTATATTCCTGGTCTGATGCCTGTGCGCGGCCCTGGCGGACATAGCTCTCTTTTCATCATTGAGTTATGATCTCTCAACATTTTGGCAACATCAAGGGAGAGGATAGTATATCAAAAGAGCCCATAGGAACAGAAATGGACTTTCTAGGCACCAATAGTAAAAAATATATACAAATTTATTAAGTAAAAAAGTTACAAGAAAAAAATCACAATAAAACCTTTAACAGGCATAATGAATGCATGTGAGATACTGAAAATGTCATTAACCCAAAATGAGACTGGTAATACAATACATTGCAGTGACTATTGCAGTGTTAAATAATGTACAGTAGAACGCTTAGCTTGACTAGTTTCGCAAACAGAGATGCTTCATCGGGAGCTCAGTAGCTGTTCTAGAGGGCAGAAAAGACATTAAATAAATATTTATATATCAGAGGTATTCACATACAACAATAGAGTTCTAGTACTTTTGAAAGTGTTTCAGTTTCAAGTTGTTTTAGCAGCACAGTATCCCGAGGTCATCATAGCCAGGGCTCCCAAGTCCACATGAGTGTGTATTTAGTAATCATGGCTAGAGCTAAACAAATAGTTTTGTAGAGAAGGAGTAACCATATTGAGTTACTTAATTAGACATAGTGCATGCTAGTAGTCAGAATGAGAGGAATAGCGTATAGAGGGGAAATAGAAAGAAATGCCACTTCCATATAGATATCAGAGGAAAGCAAGTAGCGGAAGCCTACCTTGTTACATCCAATAAATGCATGTAAGCCTACTTGCAATAAGCCACAAGGGGATTAATACTACTAGGAAGTCAGATTTCATCCAGAGTAAATAGGGCATCATACAGAGACTGCAATACATGCCAAAACACAATAGTGACAACTAAAGTAGAGCTAAAGATTACATACCAAAAGTGCTGCAAATAAACAGCATACAAGCAGACCTCAAATCCAGACATGCTTCTCAGTGATGACTGCCATACAAGGGAGAGGATAGCTCTTGAACCCATCTCCTTCTTTGGAACTTGTAGATTTAGAAAAACTCTTCTAACATTTAGGAATGTTGACCTACCAGGGATAAATCCAGATTGATCCAGATGAATCAAGGTATCTATTATGCTACTCAATCTAGAAGCCAGAACTGTTGCCAATAACTTAACATCCGCACAAAGCAGAGATTGGGCTATATGACGAGGGCTTTACCTGTTTATTTATCACTATGATCGTGGCTTCTGTCATGGAGGGTGGCAATTCTCCCTTATTATGGGCCCCATTTAACACTTGCAAGAGTTCTGGTAGCAATACTTTCCCATAATGTTTATATGTTTCTGTTGGTAGCCCATCTGGACCTGGTGTTTTATAATTAGCAGAGGCTGATACTGCACATCAGAGTTCCTCTAAAGGATTGGGTGCCTCCAACATGTCCCTATCCTCTTCAGAAAGGGATGAGATTGCTAAGCCACAGAAGAAATTTCTCATATCCCTATTTGTATCTCCTATTTTGGAACTATACAAATTTTTAATAATTATTTAAAAAAAAAACCTCTGTTATCTCAGCAGGACACATGGTGACCCTTCCAGCTCCCAACTCAATAGATGTTATGGTGTATGATTCTACATTTTGAGTCCTAGCCAGGAGGGCCAGCATGTGTCCAGTTCTCTCCCCATCTTCATATTAATGCTGTTTCATAAATGTAACGCCATAACCCCTGGGGGTGGCTATGGATTTGCTGGGCTTACCAATTACCTCCTCCTTGTAGCTCGTCGTTCGTTGTCTAGGGGTTCCCAGGGTTAGTACCCAGTAACTTCAGAAGCTGACACTCAAAAGTCCTTTTAAGGATTTTTATTTGCAAGGGTAACAATCAACTATAACACAGTCTCTCAATTGGGAATAGAGGGCACGGGTGATAAAACTCAGGCACTTCAGAACTGCTGACATCAATTGAATGTCTCCTTAGATAGCCCAGATAGTAGCTACTCGCAACTGGGCGCTTCACTTCTGGATAAACCTCTAACTGTAGATTTAGCAGCCAACAAGTGACTCGAAAATTTGCAAAGTCTCTGCCACAGACTAGATTGTAACTGAAGACAAATTAGGAACTATTCCCACGGTACCTGGATCTTTCAGCCGCCTTGGCGTTACGGTAAGAAATGTGGATTCACTAGTGTCCATACAACTTCAGCTCCCAGGCTCTTACCGAGCAGACAGCTTCTTGGCCCTCCTCTGAAGAGTCCTCCCCTGGTCGCTTGTACGAGTTGTTGTGTCTCTCCAATGCTGAGAGCACAGCGGGACACCTCCATCCTTAGATATGTAGCAAAGTCCCGGGTCCCTTGAGGCCTAATGGTGACCTCCAAAGTTAGGGAGAGCTGACATCCTTCTGTGTAGAGTGGGTTACAAGGCATGGTGGGTGTAATGCAAGACGAATTTATGCTTAGGAGGTAAGCATGCAGATTCATGTTCAATTTTTTTTTTGGGGGGGGGGGGTTGCTGACACATAATGCTCATACATCATGGGGGGGGGGGGGGGGGGGGGGCAGTTTGGCATGTTCGCCCTGGGCTCTAGTAGACCTTGTCCCGATGTCAGTGAGTATTGGGTCTAGTTAGAGTGGGTCACCAATGGGGGACAGCTGAAGGACCCCTCTATTCAACAGCATTCTGAAGGAGTATAGCTACATGTGCAATGTGAAACTTACATGGCATATTATTTAACTAGTTCAAGACTTTGAATGTGCTAAACACGCCAAAACAACGCCAACTGAATTATCCTGTCTAACAGTATGCATTAACAGGGGTTTTTGTCTGCACACATTTGCAAATGCATGCATTAGCTACAGAGACCCATCAAGGCACCCCAGTATTTTCTATTATCTTTTCCTTTATGCATTTAGTGTTACACACGTCATCATCGTCAGCTTCCTGATGACGTGTGTAACACGAAATGCATAGAGGCTGCATGTCCGTCTTTCACTGACATCATATCCGGTCCTGCTTGTTTCCAACCCCTGGGATTTGAAATGCATGCTGTGGCTGGTAGGACGGTGTGCATATTCAATCTAAGCTCTACATGTTGGTGCTGACATATTGCTCAATTGAATGTAAGTGGGCATTGTGACAGACTCACCCGGGACAGAGGTTTTTTGAGAGGACTGAATGCAAGCCTCTTACCTTGCGATTATGGTCCCTGGCATTTGGGGGAACAGTTCTCTTTGTGAGCTGTATGCCTGGGGACTACTGAGGTGGTGTATCTTTGGAGTCAGGCCAAGACACACAGACTCTGGATATGTATATGCCATATATGCCATATTAGCAATAGTGACTGAAACATACTGTTAGATGCTAATATCATCAACTCCAGCCACCTGTCTGTTGTCTTGTATAATGTAAATTAATCTAGTCTGGCTTGACACAGATTCCAAAGAGTATTTCATCTATTGTTGTTTGTGCTAATTAACCCTGCAATTGAATGAAGGAGTCCAGTGATTTAGATAATTAGCTCAGGTTAATTCTGTTTCTGGCTACAGTTGTATTGTTAGAATAATATGAGCAGGAGGGGGGACCCTCATCTTCTACTGTATTATAAATACTTGTCATTTTGGTTCTAATAAATCAGTCCATGTCAGCAGTGAAAAAAGTCTTGTCTTGTTTTGTGCTTGGGAGCTGTTGGAATATCTGATATCTATATTCAGACTGGGAGGAAGTGGTATATGACGAAAGCACTCAAGCGGAGTGTAGGGACGTTTCATCACAGGCATTTTTATATTTACCTGCTTATATCCACATTGAAAAGCTTGTTGTGCTATGATCCTCTGTATGTTTTCTATTTTCTATTTTTGTCTAGTTATTGCCAAAGACAAAGGGAACCATCTTCATCTATGCTGTTGGTTACAAGAAACCCACCATTGCTCCAAGGTTCTTTCATTTTTAGCTTTGGTGAGTGGTTTAGTGGATAGCACTTTCGCCTAGCAGTAAAAAAAAAAGGTCGCTGGTTTGAATCCCAACCATTACACTACCTGCCTCAAGTTTGCATGTTCTTCCTGTGCCTGCGTGGGATTCCTCTGGGTACTCCGGTTTCCTCCCACACTCCAAAGACATTCTAATTGTCTCCTGTCTAAAATTGTCCCTAGTATGTGTATGTATGAATGTGAGTTAGGGACTTTAGAATTGTGAGCTCCTTGAGGGTAGGGACTGATGTGAATGTACAATGTATATGTAAAGCGCTGCGTAAATTGACAGCGCTATATGAGTATTTTAAATAATAATTTCTCATGCACGATTTGTGGTGGCGCATCACTTGAAGGACAACACTCATTTATATATACCGGTGTGTATAAATATATATATATATATATTTTTTTTTTTTTTTCTTTGAAGATTTTTTTAGGAATTTATTATCACTTCATATATTGCAGTTTGTTTGAAAGGTTCATGAGAGGTGATCATACACATTTGATGAAGGTTGATGTATAAGGTAGCGCCACACATTTTTATTATCTACTAATTTCAGATTTATTAACCTAAACTATCTGTAAAATGCAATTTACAATCAGTACAGTAAAAGCTCATGAAATGTCCTATCCTTCTAATGGATATACAGTGCTGACTAGTATGCTGAAGGATTTCAAATTTAATGGCTAGGGTGTGATACGATATATATTGGCCATGGAAAGCTTGCATGAAATGTGCCTATTTTAGGCAATACTTCTGACAAACAGCCTTGTGGGTCTTCTTTAGGAGCGATGATCAGAACTTCTGACCACTGACTGCACTAATTATCACACACGCTTTTACAGATTGGTAATTATTACTTAAGAGAACAGAGAACAAACAACCCAACACATGTGTCACTAACACTAATCCACTGACTTGTTCATCAAAACATTCAAATCAGGCAGCAGTCTTCCTAATCTAAAGTAAACTGCAACCCTATAAATAGACAGGTAACTGGGGGACACTGGTTGTCACAAAAGTTTGACTTTAAACATGCCTTCCTGTGTTCATCTCCATTACATGGTGGATTGATGAGCTAGAAGTTTACAAAACAAAAATATAATTTTGTGCTTAATTTTATTTTCACTTTTGCAGGCAATTTCGGATAGCACCTACATAATACAGAATATGTTATATATATATATATATATACAGGGCTCAAAATTTCAAGTCCTGAGCTACTAGCCAGGCCTTAAGGGTTACTCGCCACCAGTTGCCCCGCCCAACCCCTACCCTGCCCTGCCCCTAAACCCGCCCTCATAAATTATCTCATTAAATGACACCTTTAATGTTTTATGAAATTAAGTTATAAAAATATTAACAACCTTAATGTTAATGCAGCCTGTGTCCCCCCCATGTGCAGCCTGTGCCCCCCCCATGTGCAGCCTGTGTCCCCCCCCATGTGCAGCCTGTGTCCCCCCCCCCCATGTGCAGCCTGTGTCCCCCCCCATGTGCAGCCTGTGTCCCCCCCCATGTGCACCCCCCCCCCCCCCCATGTGCAGCCTGTGCCCCCCCATGTGCAGCCTGTGCCCCCCCATATGCAGCCTGTGCCCCCCCATATGCAGCCTGTGTCCCCCCCCCCATGTGCAGCCTGTGCCCCCCCTATGTGCAGCCAGTGTCCCCCCCCATGAGCAGCCGGTGTCCCCCCCCCATGAGCAGCCGGTGTCCCCCCCATGAGCAGCCGGTGTCCCCCCCCATGAGCAGCCGGTGTCCCCCCCCCCCCCCCCCCCCATGTGCAGCCAGTGCCCCCCCATGTGCAGCCAGTGCCCCCCCCATGTGCAGCCAGTGCCCCCCCATGTGCAGCCAGTGCCCCCCCCCCATTTGCAGCCAGTGTCCCCCCCATTTGCAGCCAGTGTCCCCCCCATTTGCAGCCAGTGTCCCCCCCCATTTTCAGCCAGTGTCCCCCCCCCATTTGCAGCCAGTGTCCCCCCATTTGCAGCCAGTGTCCCCCCCCCATTTGCAGCCAGTGTCCCCCCCCCCATTTGCAGCCAGTGTCCTCCCCCCCATGTGCAGCCAGTGTCCCCCCCCCCCATGTGCAGCCTGTGTCCCCCCCCCCCATTTGCAGCCTGTGTCTCACCCCCATTTGCAGCCTGTGTCCCCCATGTGCTGCCTACCTGTGGAGGAGAAGAGAGGAGAGCCGCCACTGGGAGATCACAGCAGGGAACATTCAGACTTTCGTTTCATAAGCTGTGTGTTCCCCCGTGGCGCGCCGTCACATAAGCTCCTCCCCTTGTCCGGGGAAGTTTGATACAGGTCACCCGTCCTAGGATTGGACAGGTGATCTGTCTATCAAAGTCCCGGAAAAGGGGAGGAGCTTATGTGACGGCGCACGGCGGGGGAACACACAGCTTATGAAACAAAAGTCTGAATGTTCCCTGCTGTGATCTACCAGTGGCGGCTCTCCTCTCTTCTCCTCGCCAGCCCTCAAAAATCACTCGCAAAATGCGAGTGTGCGAGTGTAATTTTTGAGGGCTGTATATATATATATATATATATATATATATATTATAATGTTCTCATTTGTTTATGAGGAGGCTGTATAGGTATATTTGCCATAATTAACCCTGTCTCTACTGTGATGGCAGATCTCCATGTCAGTTGTAAACTAGCTTTGAACACCATTTGTCCTAACATAAAGCTATAAAGAAACGTAACCCCAACAAGGACTTTGAGGCCAGATAAGTGAAGGGGAAGAGTAAGAAGCGTAATATTAGTACAAAGTATAACAAAAGTTTAATGGTTACAATGAATAAAATTTTCCCAAAATGGGGACATATGTACAAAAAAATCACAACATATTTGACATATATGCAAAAATGCACCCCGATCAAGAGGTACGCTGGAGCACCAAACCGTCCTACTAGAAGTGAGAGGCCACCAGGATTGTGAAGTTGTTCACAGCTTGACCCGAAGCCAATGCATTTCAGAAATGTTATATCATTTTCCATCCTCTGGAGTAGAGAATGATGGTGAAATATGTCTACAAAAGGAATCATCATGGGTATTAATAGCAAATGTATTTTAGTAGGGTGCTCCACAATTTGCCCACCCTCCCTCTGCAGTAGAGGTGACATACTCATACCCTACTTGTTACGGTCCCCGCATGTTGCCCGGAGCTGGTCTCTTTGGATGCACCTACCTTTGTTATGTTTAGCCGGTCTGGATATGCTGCTGGAATGCACTACTAACATTTGCTTTTAATTTACTTTCCAAAACCCACTGGTTTCTCGGGTCAAGCTGTGAACATCTTCACAATCCTAGTGGCCTCTCACTCCGGTGGCTGGTTTGGTGCTTCAGCATACCTCTTGATCAGGGTGCTTTTTTGCATATATGTCAAATTATGTTGTGATCTTTTTTATACATACGTCCCCATTTCGGGAACATTTTATTAATTGTAACCAATAAACTTTTGTTATACTTTTTACTAATATTATGCTTATTTCTCTTACCCTTCACCTATCTGTCCTCAAAGTCCCTGTTGGGGTTAAGTTTCTTTATAACAGTCAAAATCATCATAAATGTTTGGGGTGTTGACAGATTTAGTGGGCTCTTAGTGGCCTATCAAGCTCTTCCTTTCACTCTTAACATAAGGTTGTAGTATATTTAGAAGCTGGGCTTCTCCATTTCATGTTCTTCTAAGAGGAAACACAGCTATTCCCTAGATTTTCTATGGGGACAGACTTGATCTGAAAGGGTTCAGAAATGCTTTAACCACTTAAAGACTGCCCCACATACATATACTGTGGCAGGACGGCCCTTAAAGCGGTGTCCCGGCCAAAATTATACTTTTTAAATAAAAATACCCCTATAATACACAAGCTTAATGTATTCTAGTAAAGTTAGTCTGTAGACTAAGGTCTGTTTTGTTAGTTTTTAGCAGTAGTTTGTTATTTTATAAACTTGCAGCAGGCTGTGGCCATCTTAAGTGTGGGCATCTGAAGCCAGACTGTATTTCTTCCTGGATCTCATCCTTGCAGATCTCGTACATGCCAAGTGCAGCATAAGCAGTGTAATAGGTTTCAGGTCAGGTTTCCATAGCAACGGCAGTTTGAGAGGAAGTTGCTGCCCCTTCCCAGGAGGCATTGCAAACAGGAAATGATGCGATGGGCCGCGGCCAGGGAGGAGGAAGTGAAAAATGAATACAGCAGATATACAGTCTGTGCTGAAAAAAAAATAAAAAAAATATCCAATTTGTTTACAGTGCACAGTTTAGTGAGGGATGCTGAAGAGTTGTAAAAGTGGGTGGAACTCCACTTTAAGTGCAAAATCACATACCTGTACGTGCTTTTTTTTTTATTGGGTTCAGGGCGCGCACGGGACCTGCCGATCGTTCTAAGGAAAGGCAGAACGGTGGTCTGCCAATGTAAACAAGGCAGATCGCCATTCTGTCCAAGGGGAAAATGGAGATTTTGTGTTTCTGCTAAGCAGAAACACGGCTCTGTTTTCCTTGTTATGGAATTGTTTATGATTGGGACATAGGTAATTCCATAACAGTTGGCGAGTAATATTAGGACTTTGGCAGAGTCTCCAGAAGGAACCGTCTTTGAACAGTATCATCAGGAATGCAGACCTCTAAATGCTGGCTAGAACCAAAATTTGACAGCCCACATTTGGTGCTTTTGACAACCGGTTCCACTGTCAAGTTGGAAGGAAAGCCCACCTGGATTCACGACGGTCACTGCAAGAAAATCCTGCAGTGATGATATCCTTTAAAAAAAAATTTTTTTTTTTTGTTTGAGAACTGGGACATGGAAAAATAACCCTTTTATCCAAATGTTAAAATTGTATGCAACCCATAGCAATGCTAGTAACTGCTGGGTGTGTTCTCACTTACATCCCCAAACAGGAACAATACCCATGATAGCAATGCCTCTCAACTTCACTGATCTAAACAGGACCAGAATATATGGCTCATACAAAGTCTCCACAGCTAATGAGCACAGATCAGTAACTTTGATTGTTTCAAAACAGATAGACACTCCACAGATTTGTCTAAACATTACATGCCCGTTTAACACTAAATGTACACGGTTGGGCAATTCATATTGCAGTGGAGCAAAGATTACAGTTTATGGAGGAAACTATGGTCAATATTATATCCCAGATCCAGAACAAATTAGAATCCTTTATAGTACAAATTGCTCACAGTTCCCAATATGTGAAAATATTGGTTACCTGAGATTCCATGTTATTGCTTCCAGTTTTTTAGGAGCTGGTATGCCATCCATATGTAGAGGGTTATATTATACATATGTGGAGATAAAGCTTATGCCTGGCTTCCTACTAATGTTACAGGTACATGTTATATTGGGAAGTTAGCAGCTAGGCTGTTCGCAAACATACAGTGCAACCAAGTCCAGAATACCCTTTAGTGTTCAAAAGAGAGCTGTTCACTGAAAGTGGCATGACATGGTCATGGCTCCCTTCCAGGACAGGATGGGGAATTGAAGCAATGAAAAGAATAAATACACTAGAATTGTAGATGAGATTATTAACCTTGATATAGATTTATTAAGTGAAGAAATGTCTCAGCTTAAAGTAGTATTAGAGCATAGATTAACACTAAATTATCTCACTGCAGCTTAAGGTGGGATGTGTAAGGTATTTCACACTTATATACATTTCTGATAATAAGGACGTTATTAAAGGGTATCTTGCTAAAATAAGATAACTACAGAATAAGGCCAGATATATTGCTAAAGGGATATATATACCATAACAACATGGTTACAGAAACTAGGCACTTGCATTGTGATGTTCCTATTTCTCATATTTGTTGTTTACATCCTCATCAGGCTATAGCTCTGTGCGACTACCCACTGTACCAACAAATGGTCCACCAGCCCTGATGAATCCATTATTGTGAGAAAGCTAGGAGAGAGCTGAACAGGACGCGGTCTCTCTGCACCAATGTAACAGGAGTTACCAGCACTCGGCTGAATGTAACGTGGAGAAGAATGGTGTAAAATAAACAAAAGGAGGGAAATTACATGGACTTTTACTGTATTGTTCATTTAAGCACAAGAGATTCTATTTTATAAAAGTAACACAAAATAATTAGTGAAAATAATGAGTGTTCAAACAAAGTTCGTATGTGAACTCAGAAATATCATAGAGTCCAAAAAGTTCTGTGGATAGAATATGTGTGTTAGGATATATATATGGAGGAGGGGGGGGGAGGGGGCGAGGCTTACCAGAAAGCCAGTGACCGCCCTTATTCAGGGGGGCAAACAAAACACCAAAACAGTAATATCAAGGTGCCTATTCCAAGCCAGGAAATTGATCAAGGAGTCCACCGGCATCTGAAGATTGGGTTAAAGTGGTAAATACTACAGTGTGGAATGAAAAAGTGTGGTATATACTAGAAGAGGGTAAGCCCTGGCTGGATAATATGGATTGTCCCCCATGAGGGTTTGAGAGAGGAGAATAGAGTAGAAATATGTGGTTGGGATCTACAAAGCTGCAATAATATGGATATAGGATTTTAATTTCAAACATTAGTTTATAGGTGGTGGGTCTCTGTGAGGAGAGAGAGGGATGGGGGATTTAAGAAGAAAGAGATTAAGCAAAGTATAAATACATCTTTCCCCTTAACATAATTAGCAATGCTGTGTGTGTGGGAGTGGCATGTTTCCACAGGGTGGGGGGGGGGGGGCGGTAGCAGGGGGTATAGAGAGGCTGTTCACAAGTGAGAAACAAAGGGTTAAAGTTGAAATTTTGTATTGGTACACTAGAATGGAGGGAAGAAAGCGAGGAGGGGGTGCCGAGCCCACCTGTTGACACAGTTAGATCCTAGATGGCATGTCTGAGAGTGGGGACAATGCCCTCCCGCTCAACAGGGGTTAAGAATATATTTTATGTTTAAAGTTTAGATATGATTTTTGGTATATTAATGGAATTAAGTAACCATTTAGTAAGCTACACTTTGATGTATACTAGGTCATGTTGTCTTTTTCCCTTTTTGGGATTGCATTTTTCTGTATATGTCAATAAAATAAAATGATTGAAAGAAAAAGAAATGTGTTCTGTAACCTTCACCTAACACAGAGACACATCTTCTGCTAGAAGCTCTCTCTGTCTCTACTCCATTTCTTGTCTTTCTTGTCTATATATAAAATAACATGTAACAAGAAACTTTGACTCTGAACGGACATTTTGCAGCTGCAGTGTTAACCACTAAAAGTGGTGTTTCCCCCCAAAAAAAAAAAATAGCTTAAAATTCATGAAAAAATGTAAAAAAAAATAATTGGAAAAAAAATTTTTTTACTCACCTCTAAATGCCTGTTGCTAGGGGGTCCCTCGTAGTTTGCCTCCTTCAGTGCCTGGGGACTGACATCACTTCCCGGGGACTGACATCACTTTCCCTCACCGCAGTCAGTCATCTGGGACACGTGACAGGTCCCAGATGACTGCTTGGTGTATCACGGCGCGCCCACAGTAAAAATGCTGGCACCGCGAGCGGAGCTGGGAACGAGGGGAACGAGGGGGGCCTTCGTTCCCCCGCATCGCTGGACCCTGGGACAGGTAAGTGTCCGATTATTAAAAGTCAGCAGCTGCAGTATTTGTAGCTGCTGACTTTTAAAAAATACATTTTAAGGGGCACCCCACTTTAAGCCCCTGACCATTTGGCTACCCAAAGACCCGAGCCCTTTTTGCAATTCGGCACTGCTTCGCTTTAACTGACAACTGCGCAGTCGTGCGACATGGCTCCCAAACAAAAGTGACGTCCTTTTTTCCCCACAAATAGAGCTTTCTTTTGGTGGTATTTGATCACTTCTGCGTTTTGTTTTTTTTGCGCTATAAACAAGAAATTGCGAAAATTTTGAAAGAAAATGCATTATTTTTTACTCTTTGCTATAATAAATATCTCCGAAAAATATATAAAACATTTTTTTCCTCAGTTTAGGACAATACGTATTCTTCTACATATTTTTGCTAAAAAAAAAATTGCAATAAGCGTTTGATTGGTTTGCGCAAAAGTTAGTTTCTACAAAAAAAGGGAAGTTTTATGGCATTTTTTTTATAATTTTTTTTTTACTAGTAATGGCGGCGATCAGCGATTTTTTTATTTTTTATCATTACTGCGACATTATGGAGGACAGATCGGACACTTTTGGCGCGATTTTGGGACCATTTACATTTATACAGGGATTAGTGCAATTAAAAATGCATTGATTACTGTGTAAATGTGACTGGCAGTGAAGGAGTTAACCACTAGGTGGTGTTGTAGGGGTTAAGTGTGTCCTAGGAGGTGATTCTAACTGTGGGGGGAGGGGCTATGTGTGACACGACACTGATCACCGCTCCTGATTCAGAGAACGGTGATCAGTGTCACTAGGCAGAACGGGGAAATGCTTGTTTACATTAGCATCTCCCCGTTCTTCCTCACTGTGACACGATCGCGGGTATCCCCGTGGAATTGATGAAGAAATTAGATTTTTTTTTTTAAAATGTATTTGGTATGTTTTATAGCAGAAAGTAAAAAATATTTATTTTTTTCTCAAAATTTTTAGTATTTTATTTATAGTGCAAAAAAAATGAAAACCGCAGAGATGATCAAATACCGCCAAAAGAAAGCTCTATTTGTGGGGGAAAAAAAGACATAAATTTAATTTGAGTACCATGTTGCATGATCGAACAATTGTCAGTTAAAGCAATGCAGTGCTGTATTGCAAAAAATGGCCTGGTCAGGAAGGGGGTAAAACCTTCCAGAGCTGAAGTGGTTAAATTTGGAATGACACCGTCTCCTGAGAAATATCTAAAAGGTAGGAAATAGTTATTTTATTTTTTTAAGCCCAACTCCGGGCAAAACATTTTTTCCTATGCAGTATGGCTGTACCCGCATTGCATTGGTTAATTGCTTGTTTTGTCCAGGGGTGACCAGAAAGCTTACACTCAACTGATCCTCCACACCAGTGGCAAATGGTGCTCCCCATGATCCAGCAGTCGACTGTTCCTGACGTCATCACGTCCATAGCAGGTCTATGGGCGTGATGACCAGTGATGGCCCTAACGCCGTTAAAGTAAACGGCGTTACGTAACGCCGTTACTTTAGAGGGTAACGAGTAATCTAACTGATTACTCTTCCCCTCGCGGTAACGCCGTTCCCATTACTGGGGCGGCGTTACCGCAATTACCCGCCGCGATCGCGGAGCCATCCGCGGCCTCGGCCTTTGGAAAGGCCGCGGCTTCGGCCTAGCTCGGGAGCGGCGGCCGACGGGTGCACCAAGATGGCCGCCGCTCCGGCCTAGCTCCGGAGCGGCGGCCATCTTGGTGCACCCGTCGGCCGTTTACAATGTGATTGCTCCGTCAAATGACGGAGCGATCACTTTGTAAACAAACCGGCGTCAAGATGACGCTGGTCTCCCCTCTGTGTACAGATCTGTACAGTGGAGGGGAGAGATCGGATGGCAGCAGCCATCCCTCCATACCCTGCCACTACTCTGCAACACCCTGCTAATACTGCGCAATACTCTGCAACACCCTGCTAATACTGCGCAATACTCTGCAACACCCTGCCAATACTGCGCAATACTCTGCAACACCCTGCCAATACTGCGCAATACTCTGCAACACCCTGCCAATACAGCGCAATACTCTGCAACACCCTGCCAATACTGCGCAATACTCTGCAACACCCTGCCAATACTGCGCAATACTCTGCAACACCCTGCCAATACTGCGCAATACGCTGCAACACCCTGCCAAAACTGCGCAATACTCTGCAACACCCTGCCAATACTGCGCAATACTCTGCAACACCCTGCCAATACTGCGCAATACTCTGCAACACCCTGCCAATACCGCGCAATACTCTGCAACACCCTGCCAATACTGCGCAATACTCTGCAACACCCTGCCAATACTGCGCAATACTCTGCAACACCCTGCCAATACTGCGCAATACTCTGCAACACCCTGCCAGTGCCAATACTGCGCAATACTCTGCAACACCCTGCCAATACTGCGCAATACTTTGCAACACCCTGCCAATACTGCGCAATACTCTGCAACACCCTGCCAATACTGTGCAATACTCTGCAACACCCTGCCAATACTGTGCAATACTCTGCAACACCCTGCCAATACTGCGCAATACTCTGCAACACCCTGCCAATACTGCGCAATACTCTGCAACACCCTGCCATACCCTGCAACACCCCGCCATACCCCGCAACACCTGGCCATACCCCGCCACACTCTGCAATACGCGGTAATACCCAGCCATACTCGGCGATACCCAGCCATACTCGGCGATACCCAGCCGTACCCAGCTATACCCAGACAATATTACAGTTGGGGAGATGACGTGGATATTACAGTGGGGGCTTTATGGTGGTGGAATTTTCAAAGGTTTTTGCAAATTCAATTATTATTTGCTGATCCGAAAAATGATCTGATCCGTGACTCTGCAACGATCCGATCCGTGAGTTTGGGGGGGACAGATGTACAGGGGGGGGAACAGATATATGTGTGGGGGGGGGACAGACGTGTAGTGGGGCTTACAGTAATACTAGACCCGCCCCTAAGAATATTTAAAAAAAAGTCAGTTACTTTGCTGAGTAACTAATTACTTTTCCAATGTAGTAACTGCGTTACTAACTCAATTACTTTTTTGGGAGAAGTAATTTGTAATGTAACTAATTACTTTTTTAAAGTAAGATGACCAACACTGGTGATGACATCAGGAATATTCCACCGCACAAGACCGCTAGACCACAGGGGAACAGGAGCTGCAGGGACCCTTCTTGTGCTGGGAGAATAGGAGGATTAGGTAAGTATATCTCTGCTCTCCCCTAGGAATAAATGAACAATTAACCCATGCAGTGCAGGCATGACCCGTTTGTGTCGGGAGGGTGGGAGCTCAGAAAGGAGCTGGTCTATTCAGAACACAGTTCTTCTGCTGTTTGAAGGGGGGGGGGGGTAATTCCTTAATTCCTTTCTTCCAATCAGCTCTCACAAAATATAACTGCAGTCTCTCCACCCGCACCTGACAGATGAAGAAAGATTTTTTAACACAATCTGCCCTTTTGAAGGGGTGTACAGAGAAGACTGTAGATAAACAAGTAAAACCTATGTAGGATGATTGGTTTAATCTCTGTGTATCTTCTGAAGCTTTCTCTTCACTGGGTATATGTGAGGTGAGGGTTTGCAACCACTTTAACTCAACACCATCTTTAATATTTTACCGAAAATTTGGTATTATATTGTGTTTGTGTGCACTAAAGCCCCATACACACGGTCAGATTTTCCGACGGAAAATGTCCTATCGGACAATGTTGTCGGAAATTCCGACCGTGTGTAGGCTCCATCCGACTTTTTCCATCGGATTTTCCGACGGACAAAGTTTTATCTCCTGCTCTCAAATTTTCCGACAACAAAGTCCTATCGGACTTTTTCCGATCGTGTGTAGCGAATTCCGACGGACAAAGTGCCACGCATGCTCAGATCACATTACAAGACCAAAGATATTGGCTACTAGCCTCTACGTAGTCCCGTCGCAGGCAACAAACGTCACCACGTTCAGAATGATCGGATTTTCCGACAACTTTGTCCGACCGTGTGTATGCAACACCAGTGTCGGACTAAATCCGTTGGAAAAAATCCGATGGATTTTGTGGTCGGATTTTCCGAACGTGTGTACGGGGCATTAGACTCATTTGGGTGAAATTTTTTGCTTTTGATAAACAGCTGCGCAAACATAGTATTGCATAGCCCAAGGAAGATTCATAATTCTGGTAGCTTCAATTGACAATACGATATACACAATCGTCAACATATATGCCCCCAACAAAAACCCTCACCAGTTTATTAGGAAAGTGATCAAGAAAACAAAAAAAAAATACAGAAGGGCCACGTCATCATTTGTGGAGACTTTAGTGCACCAATGGATCCAGACATGGACACATCCAAGAAAGAAAAAACCCCCAGAAGAGGACTAGCCAACATCTTCTCAGCCGAAGATATGTATGATTCCTGGAGATGTTTACACACCACAGAAAAGGACTTTTTTTTCTAATGTTCACAAGTCATATTTTAGGATAGACTATTTAATTACAGAAAAATATCTCCTCCCAAAAATAACGAATGCTAGCATTCACAACTTAACGTGTTCAGATCACGCACCAATTACACTCAAAATTAATTCAAACCAAATTTTTCCCAATAATTATTTATGGAGGAATAACACATTTATTCTCTCCCAGGAGAAACAAATGTCTGTAATGCAAAAAAGTCTTGAGGATTTTTTTGTATTGAATGACAATAATTTTGTTAATGATTCTAAACCATGGTGCTCTCACAAAGCCTATGCCAGAGGCCTTCTAATACAAATAACCGTCAGGGAAAAAATAGAAATAATAAAATAAATACTTTACTTAAAGAAATAACCAATTTGGAAGAGCTACATAAAAAAAAAAAAAAAGCCCCAAGACATAAATCTTGAACGCCAATTTAGTAATCTAAGAACTGAACTCAAATCCGCCCTAATGGCTGATCATGATAAATACTTAAAAAAATGTAATTTACAATATTACTCTTAAGGAAACAGAGCGGGTAAACTGCTAGCTTCTCAACTGCGACGTCAACAAAAAAATAAAATTCTTAAATTAATCCGCCACAACTCAATCAAGGTAATACTCAATCCCCAAGAAATTGTAGACACATTTGCACAATATTATGAGGCACTATACAACTTAAAAGTAACAAAAATACCCCCAACCTGACACCAAAAAAATGAAAGCATTTCTAGACAATGTCAATCTTCCCTCCATTGACCCTATGTCTCTAGACCAGCTTAATAAACCAATTTCCAATGAAGAAATGATAAAAGTCATAACTGAACTGCCAAAAAATAAAGCACCAGGAGCTGATGGCCTATCAGGAGAATATTACTTAGCCTTCAAAGACACCTTAATTCCATACCTGTCCAAATTGTTCAACCAAGCAGCAAACTCAAACACCTTTTCAAAAGAACTTCTAGAGGCCATAATAATAACATTACCAAAATCAGGAAAAGACCCTACATCCCCTTTAAATTATAGACCCATATCTTTATTAAATTCTGACCTTAAAATATATGCAAAAATATTGGCCAATAGACTAGTCAACATAACCCCCTTATTAATTAAACCTGACCAAGTAGGCTTTGTCAAAGGTAGGCAAGCACCCGATAGCACCAGAAGGATGTTAAATATTATCAATCTAATACATAACTTTAAAATGCCCTCTTTACTCCTATCATTAGATGCTGAAAAAGCATTCGATAGAATGCATTGGGAATATATTTCAAAAACTTTATCCAAATTTGGTTTTCAAGGTTTTATACACTCTGCCATTATGGCATTATATACCCACCCCACTGCAAAGGTTTTTTCATCAGGTATGCTTTCCAGAAATTTCTCTTTAACCAATGGGACCAGACAGGGATGCCCCTTCTACCCACTAATATTCTCCCTAGCGATAGAAGCTTTAGTGGACTATATACGTTCTTCCCCAGATATCAAAGGTATTACCATTGGCCAAAGTGTACATAAACTAGGCTTATTTGCCGATGACATCATACTGACATTAACCAAGCCTGAGATATCTTTACCATCAGTAATAACAGTGCTAGAAAAATTCAAGGTGTCATACTACAACATCAATCAAAACAAATGTTACTTTCTACTTATGAATATACTGTACCTGCTACAACAATTAACAATCTAAGTACAAAACATGGATTTAATTGGGACAATACAGAGATGTAAACTTCCCTCCCCTCTTAGAACAAATTAACCAAGACCTAATTAATATACAGAAAACACATCTATCCTGGGTTGGTAAAATAGCGGCATTCAAGATGCAATCCTTACCAAAAATTCTTTACTATTTTAGATGCCTCCCTATCCCAATACCCGCCAAATTCTTCACGCAATTGAACACGAAGCTTAAACAACTTATATGGAATAAAAAGAAACCCAGAGTAGCATTTTCAATTCTAACCACCACTAAAAATCATGGAGGAATGAATCTACCAGACGTCAAGAATTACTATTACGCATCTATTTTAGACCAGATGAAATATTGGTTCTCCCATGAAAAAGATAAGCTATGGCTAAACATAAAACAAGAATCTTACAAAAATTCTGACTTATATGCCCTAGCAATAGCCACTGCCATACTCCCTAAAGTAATCACTCCAAATCTACTGAGTATTAAAGCTACAATACTTGCTTGGTAACATATACTCTCTAAAACTAGACATAAAAATCCAAAATATGTCTTCCTACAGATGTTATTAATTACTGCAGAATCCGTTTATCAGTAGACAAATGGATCAAACAGGAATTCCGATCATATGAAAATCTACCCTCGAACTTTAGGGACGTTATTATGAGTAAGCTTGGAAAGTGTAAAACGTTTAAAGGATTTCAATCCTAATAACTCGATAGAAATCCCATCGATAATATGGGAATATTTTCATCACCATAAGGACCATATTAAGAAAGGCATTTGCTTTTTCTATGAGATACAATCCTCCCAACCAGATCATAAAAATGTTCATATGTTAAAATGGGAGAGAGATTTAGCTCAAAACTTATAATGGGACAGTGGAAAGTGGAAGTGGAAGTGGAAAAAACCATTCCAAATAATCAACAAATCATCATCGTGTATAGAACACTGAGACAATGCTCAAAAAATAATCAACAGGTGGTATTTAACCCTGTATAAATTATCCAAAATCTATCCATCCACACCCGACATTTGTTGAAGGTATAACGAGCAAACTGGAAACCTTTTACACTCTCTCTGGAGTTGCAAAACCCTGAAAAGCTTTTGGAACTCAGTTTCATCATTCATAGCAGATATTACAGAAAACCTTTTCATGCTTACTCCGGCTTCAGCCTTTTTAGGTATAGACCTTGAAAAATATCCCACTATACATAGAACAATTGTAGTCCACATTTTAATAGCCTCAAGACTTACAGAATCTTACCTCTGGAAATCTACGGAAGCACCCAGTCTATCTACTGTCATAACCAGATTGAACACCCAAGCACAATTTGAACTATTGCTTGCTTATAAAAACCACCCCATCACCACATTTAGTAGAAAATTGAACATTTGGTTATCCCATTATAGAGCCTTAAATTACCTAAAAGAATGTAAAATTTAAGTTTATCCTATAGTTTGAAATACTTTGATAATTCAACTAAGCAATTTCCCCGTGTAGAACACTATCTCTGATATTCCTTAATTTTTTTGGGGGTTAATCGTTATTTTTAATTTCCCCTTTCCCAATATTATTTCTATACTTAAAGTTTGTATTGAATGAAGCATCGTTAAAGTGGTGACCTTCCAGGCCTACAGCTAGAACCCATTTGTGGTAGACTGGACTAGGCCATCAAGGTTTGAACAAGTTCTATGCTATATGCCTTCACAGTTTACTGTATTACAATGTTGTGTAATATATGGAGCAACTTTAATTGATATGTTCTTGATTGATAAAATAAAAATTCATTGATACAATATTTTTCTTTTTATCACATATACAAAAAATGCAACTGCAACCATTTCATTCTCCAGGGCCTCTGCTTTCAGAAAATAAATAATTTTACAGGGGTTTGGAGTAATTTGGAGTAAAAAAAATGCAGATTCTAACGTCTGTGAAAAATAAACCTTACAGGAATTGACAAGGACACTGAATTTTTGGCATGATCGAGGTATAATATTTTAGTTTTAGGTTAGATAAGCTTTAAGTGACTTTTTTAACCGAGTTTATTTTAATTTACATAATATTTTAACTCAATAACGTACTCATTGATACACAAATATTCTAATCGGAATTTGTGTACATTCCTTCTCAGCAGCAGGAATTCATGGCTATAATTGCAATGTCATTTATTTAATGATTTTCTAGATTTATATGGTGATCTCACTCACCTTGGTCTATATACTGTTCTGTTATCCTATGCATAGCAATCAAATACAGAGCATTGCTTTGCAGATGGAAAATTGCTCTATAGTTATATTTTCCTAAGTGTTCCCTAAATGGCCCTTTTGTTTATGAGATGCTTTGGGTTGAATTAAATATGTACCCTTAGAATGTGTTCAATACCAATGTAATTGTTAAGGCTGAGCTACAAAATGTACATTGGAAAGCACCATACGCTACACACAGATGAGTATTTGGTCAGGCGTTGCAACAATAGTATGCTGCATATTGAGCTGTATAGTGCAGTGGGAAAAATATCAAATGTCACCAGGGAATCTAAGTAATATCCACCATTCCACACTTCTAAATGTTTGTGTGTATGTATTGATAATTCATTTTGGTTCAGCAACTGCTCTTACAATGTCTTTGGTTCTTTTTCTTTAATTTTAGCTCCTCGTTTACAAATGTAAAAAAAAAAAACATTGTATATACAGTATACTGCGGATAGATAGATAGATAGATAGATAGATAGATAGATAGATAGATAGATAGATAGATAGATAGATAGATAGATAGATAGATAGATAGATATGAACTCTGATCTTTAGTTCTTTCCATAGATTTTCTATTTTCAGGTGATTGGCTGGGCCATTCTAGCAGCTTTATTTTCTTTCTTTAAAACCAATTGAGAGTTTTTCTTGGCTTTGTGTTTGGGATCATTGTCTTGCTGAAATGTCCACCCTCATTTCATCTTCATCATCCTGGTAGATGAAAATAAATGAATACTCCACGCTAAGTGCTACACAATAAATAAACATATAACATAGCATAATATGGCAACACTATAGTCGCTTTAAATAATAATCCCAATCAAGTGATAATAGTGCTCTGGAGCTTCCTGATGACGTCTAATGTGATTGGCTGAAATGAGTCAAGGCTTGATCGCGTCATCGTGACACACTTCCGCCCACCATTTGTTTCCGGGAGTCAAGCATCAACAGCGGCAGTGGCCTACCATTGTTTATGGGCTGATTTCCTGAAAAAAATCACCTTCTATTTACATTGGGTGCCAGGCCACAGGCACCCTTACATGTGAGTTCAACTATTTTGATTTTAGGTTTTAAATAAACCTTTTTAAACGGTATTGCGCAATGAAGTTCCTTCTTTCATATCTACTTGCATGAGGTATATCCATCCTGTATCATCTACCCACTATATATTATATCACTACACATCCCAGGAACCATCAGCTTAAGAAAATCTCCAGGGGTCTCCCCACACGCTTATCTGACCATACTAGAGATAGCTGGTCCATGCTGAGGGGTGAGTTTACATCCATGTGGGAGCACCTTGTCTGAGCACCAAAATACACAGATTTCATTATCTTGAGCACGAGCACTATTATCACTTGATTGGGACTATTATTTAAAGCGACTATAGTGTTGCCATATTATGCTATATTATCTGTTTATTTACATGTGTAGCACTTAGTGCAGTGTATTCATTTATTTTCATTGGTATTTGCATAGCAAATTTTTCACTGCAGCTGCTAATTGAATACATATATTTAATTCATTTTTTTCATATCTGTTTTCATATCTTGAGCGCTTTATAAATATATATATATCCTAGTAGATGGCAGCAATTTTTTATCAATGTCTTGGTAAATTTTTCCATTCATCCTTCCTTCAATGGCATGAAGTTTGCCAGTACCATATGCTGAAAAACAGCCCCACACCATGATTTTCTCACCTCCAAACTTCCCTGTTTGTATGGGGGTGTTTTTGGGGTGATGTGCAATGACATTTGACCTCCAAACATGTTGTATATTCAAAGAGAGGCATCCAAAGAGTTACATTTTGGTCTCATCTGACCAGACTATACTCAACCAGTATTACACAGGCTTGTCTAAATGTTGTGCAGCAAACTTTAAATGAGCTTCAACATGCTTTTTCTTCAACAATAGAGTCTTGCGTGGTGAGTGTGCATACAGGCCATGGTGGTTGAGTACATTATTTATAGTTTTCTTTGAAACAACTGTACCTGCTAATTCCAGGTCTTTCTGAAGCTCTCCACAAGTTGTCCTTGGCTCTTGGACAGCTCTTCTGATAATTTCTTTCACCTCTCTGTCAGAAATCTTGTGAGGAGCACCTGGTTGTGGCCGGCTTATGGTGAAATTATGTTCTTTTAACTTCTGGATTATGGTCCCAACAGTGCTCACTGGAACATTCAGAAGTTTAGAAATCCTTCCGTAACCAATGCCATCAGTATGTTTTGCAGCAACAAGGTTTGCAAAGGTCTTGAGAAAGCTCTTTGCTTTTACCAATCTTGTGTGACACCTTGGTAATGAGACACCTTTTTAGAGACCATCAGTTAAGACTGAACCAGCTTATATTAATTTGCACTGACAAGGGGCAGGATTGCTTTCTAATTACTGATAGATTTCAGCTGGTGTCTTGGCTTTCAGTGCCTTTTTGCACCTCCCTTCCTTCATGTGTTCAATGCTTTTTCCCTGTGTCATGCCATTTTATTACACTGAACTTATTTGTTTTTGTTTCTTTGTATGTTTGGATTGCATGGTTTATTACCAACATGTGGTGAAAATTTCATGCCAATAGGACATCTAGAAATATATTTACCTAGAAAAATGGTGACGTGTTCAATACTTATTTTACCCGCTGTATATTGTATATGTATATATGTTCAAAAAAATATACATAAAACAACTGTTGTTTTAAATAAAAATAATAGTACACCACAAAGGATTCCCAAAGCACTATGGATTAGCTAAAGTGATGACACAGCAAAGGCAGTTCTAAAGAACACACAAATCTGAAGAGAAAGTGAGTCAATGTTTGCTCTACCTCTACAAGTGAAATTACCTGGTTTACCAAATCTTTAGCTACTAGAGAGAGCAGTGTGTACAGTATGTGGTCTATGAAAGCATGCTGTCAGAGTTTCCCACAAGACTGTAATCTGTGAATGGTAGCATCTTGAGTCTAATGCCCCATACACACGGTCGGAAACTCCGACCACAAAATCCGTCGATTTTTTCTGACGGATTTTGTCCGACACTGGTGTCGCATACACACGGTCGGACAAAGTTGTCGGAAAATCCGATCATTCTGAACGTGGTGACGTTCGTTGCGTACGACGGAACTACGTAGAGGCTAGTAGCCAATAGCTTTGGTCTTGTAATTTGATCTGAGCATGCGTGGCACTTTGTCCGTCGGAATTCGCTACACACGATCGGAAAAAGTCCGATCGGACTTTGTTGTCGGAAAATTTGAGAGCAGGATCTCAAATTTTTTCCGACGGAAATTCCAAAGGAAAAAGTCCGATGGCGTCCACACACGGTCGGATTTTCCAACAACATGGTCCGATAGGACATTTTCCGTCGGAAATTCCGACCGTGTGTACGGGGCATTAGTGTGTGGTTTAATGTGTCTGGACTGGGGGGATTTAGGGTTCTTGTGATTTTTTGCCAGTGTGCTGGTAAACTTCTGAGGATGCTTGACAAACAATAACCCTCTGCACTTTGCTTCTGACCCTCCCTTCTTTCTACGACAGATACTCCAAAATCTTATGGAAAGCTTTGCCAAAAGAGTGGAGTCTGTTATAGCCAGAGGGGTCACAAATTCCGCATTAATGCCCATGGTTCGGGAATAAGATGTTAAACAAGCTCATTTAGGTGTGATGGCAGGTATCCACAAACCTTTGGCCATATAGTGTAGCTGTAGTATAGTGTAGTATTAAAAGTAACTAGAGCTCTATCTGTTGGCTGGATAAAAGGCTGCTAGAAGGCTATAGTAATATGTATTTCATATTTGCTTAAAGGGGTTGTAAAGTTTCAAGGTTTTTCACCTTAAAGCATTCTATACTTTAAGGTGAAAAACCTTCTGTGCTGCAGCTGCCCCCCAGAGCCCCCCTTTTACTTACCTGAACCCATTCGTTCCACCAACGAGTACGAGCCCAGCGGCTCCAGTCGCTGTATCTGTCCTCATTGGATAGATTGATAGCAGCAGGAGCCATTAGCTCCCACTGCTGTTAATAAAATCCAGTGATACAAGAGCAGGGGGTAGGCCGAGTCCTGCTGTCTGTGTCAATGGACGCAGCAGGGGGACTTGTGAGCACGCCCACACAAGTGCCCCCATGGAAAGCGGCTCTATGTGGGGGCACCCGATGAAGAGGAGGGGCCAGGAGCACCGCTGGTACACCCCAGAAGAGGAGGATCAGGGCTGCTCTGTGCAAAGAAAAATGGTAAAGGCAAACACCGCGCTCAAATATCTAAACAAAAATATTAAACAAATAGAGTAGGAAAATAGCAGCAGCTAAAAAAAGGGAGATATACACAACCCAAATAGAAATAACAGAAAAAAGCTGCGCTGTGTGCTTAACTGTAAATAAAAAAATATATATAGAATAATATCGGAAATAATGTCCAGTGAAGTCCATATAGAAATTCCAATAGTGACTTGGTGACTTATATAAATAAATAACATAAAGTCCAATAAAACATAAGTGACTTGTGTGAAATAATAACACCAACGCTGTGATCCACCACCTTACGGATAATGTGCTTACCAGAGGCAAGCTATAAAAAGCTTGTAAAGTAATGTAATCCTGAAGTAAGATCCACAGCGGGACCTCCGCAATCAAACTCCACACTCCACTAAGTAGCGACCAATGTCGGACTGTGTGTACTGAGATTGATCCACCGGTATACACTTATGAGATAATTCAAACTAGATGACTCGATACCTCCACTGCGGGAAATCTCAAGAGGTCCCAGACCGAAGGCCACAAATAAACCCTGTCTCCATGTGTTCATCTCTAGAGATGAACCTCTTGAGATTTCTTTTATTTACAGTTAAAGTGGAGTTCCATCCACTTTTACAACTCTTCAGCATCCCTCACTAAACTGTGCACTGTAAACAAATTGGATATTTTTTTTTCAGCACAGACTGTATATCTGCTGTATTCATTTTTCACTTCCTCCTCCCTGGCCGCGGCCCATCGCATCATTTCCTGTTTGCAATGCCTCCTGGGAAGGGGCAGCAACTTCCTCTCAAACTGCCGTTGCTATGGAAACCTGACCTGAAACCTATTACACTGCTTATGCTGCACTGAGCATGTACGAGATCTGCAAGGATGAGATCCAGGAAGAAATACAGTCTGGCTTCAGATGCCCACACTTAAGATGGCCACGGCCTGCTGCAAGTTTATAAAATAACAAACTACTGCTAAAAACTAACAAAACAGACCTTAGTTTACAGACTAACTTTACTAGAATACATTAGGCTTGTGTATTATAGGGGTATTTTTATTTAAAAAGTATAATTTTGGCCGGACACCACTTTAAGCACACAGCGCAGCTTTTTTCTGTTATTTCTGCTCTGTGCAAAACCCTTGCACAGTGCAGGTATGTATAACATATTTGTATTTAAAAAAAAAAAACTTTACAATCACTTTAAGTAAAAAAAAAAACACTTTTTTTCTACTTTTTTTTTCTTGTTAGTCTAAGCCGATGGCCTCCAAAATGCGGCCTGGGGGCTGGATGCGCCTCTTTTCTTGTCTTTATCCAGCCCTTGGGACACAATTCCTCCCACTGACACCAACAATGGGGCAGAATTCTTGTTACTGACATCAACAACAGGGCACTATTTCTCCCATTGACACCAATGACGGTGCGCTATTCCTTCTACTGACACCAATGATGGAGCGCTATTCCTTCTACTGACACCAATGATGGTGCGTTATTCCTTCTACTGACACCAATGATGGGGCACTGTTCCTCCCCCTAAGGCCAAAGATGCATTGTTTACTCCCACTGATGCCAGGACAGTTTCTACTCTCAATGGCCACAGTCTGCCCCCCCCCCCCAAACTCAAAGACATTAAATTCACCCTGTGTTTAGAAAGTTTGGAGACCCCTAGTAACTTAGTAACATAAAGGAACATGGTTACAAAGTTCTTTCAGGCTGGGTTCACACATGTGCAGCAGCGAGTTCATGCCTGGTGTCCAGTGCGTGTCTGTTCACCTGTTCAGATGCGATTTAGGTCTGAATTTTTGCCTGAATTCGCACCTGAATCGGACCCAAATACGCACCAGATCCTTTTTCAATCTGGACCGCTGCTGCCCCAGACATCTGTGAACCGGCTCCATTGAGAGACGGTCACACTTGCCTGTCATGCAAATTGGATGCGGAGAAACCCACATTCAATTTGCATATGTGTGAACCCAGCCTCAGAGGGGTAAATATATTGAGCCCTGTGCCCTTTAGCATAGGGAAATAGCGAGGGATTAACCAAGCTTTCTGGGTCTTTAAAATGACGCAGGAAATGGTTAGGGATGGTACGCAGATACTGTTTCAGTTACTGTCGCGGAGGAAGGGGGGGCACAAACTTCCAGGGGACCTCGCCGCAGTCAGGTCTCCCGAAAGTGGGGATGGGTACCTGT
Source organism: Lithobates sylvaticus (assembly GCA_028564925.1). Taxonomy (NCBI): domain Eukaryota; kingdom Metazoa; phylum Chordata; class Amphibia; order Anura; family Ranidae; genus Lithobates; species Lithobates sylvaticus. The sequence continues at coordinate 149,512,660 of CM053036.1, read as the reverse complement.
CAAAAACAGGTACCCATTCCCCCATCCCCCCTGAAAGGTGCCAAATGTGGGAGGAAGCAAAGAAGCAGAGCTTCCACTTTTGAGTGGAACTCTGCTTTAACAGAGGGAATATGGCAGTCTTCCATATAGTAAACTGCCGCAGATCCCCATCACATCTGACCTGTTGTACAGGATGTCAGCTGCCAGCAGACAGTTTACATCCCTCTCTCTGCTTGTGAAATGATTACACTATAAGAGCAGATCCTTCAGGGTTAACAACCCCCCTCCCTTCCACTCTGAGCTAAGCAGATGATGGGGAAGGGCAAAGAGATTGGAGCATGCAGCTCTCCTGTACTCTGTGCTGTGCCTGTCATAGACAAGGCAGAACAGGGAACTGATCATTCCTAATTAACAAAGGGGCTTGCGCCCCTTAGGAGCAGCACCTTCTCCATTTTTTATGGTTAAAAAAGTGGTGCAAGCATTATGCTTGCACCACACTTTGTTAATTTCCCCCAGAGTCCAGGCATCCCCAGCATTGGGCACACTTTTTTCTTATGTAGTGGATGTCTCACTGTGTCACCCATGACCCCACCAAGAAAATCACCGCGATGTACATAAGCTTTCCAGCCTAAAAGAGGGAGAGAGCTGCCTGTCGTGTCTGCATGGGCTTTTTCACCCCCCTCCTGTTTCACTGACTGAGTTTAATGTAATGTGAGCTGACTTACACAGGCTATTCTGTTCCTCCCTGTGTTCCTATTGGCAGGAGGAAGAAAGCCAATTAAAGGAGCAGTTACCGGAGCAAATCGATGGGGCTTTAACAAGCAGCTGATGTGTCAGGGACTTGCCAGCACAGAGCGGGCCCACGCACGTGTATACTACGCCAGCCGGGACATCCAGCCTGAGAGAGGGGGATTCCAGGTGCATATTGTGGCACACCTGCACCGGCTGTGAAGCGTTCCAGTGTGGGGTGACTAGTCGGGTCACTAGAAAGCCTGCTGTTCCAGGACAATCAGTTGGGCCTTGACCACAGGATTTGGTGAGAGGGCATTTTTGACCCATCTGCAGGGAACAGAGACAATGTACCATAGGAGGAGTATGAATACTGTATACAGACATCGTTGCTGGTAGTCATCTTGCTGATACTTGTAGTGCCACAGGGATAAGGGATAAGGCTATCTATTTCTGGGACACTGTATACAGACATCATTGTCCACTCACCTTGCTGAGGAGGATCCTGCCTGTTTCACTTGATAAGCTGGGACAGTTGTGTTGTTTGGGCCCGTTATACAGGAGGTTAAGTGCACCAATGATAGAGGCTAGCAGAAGACACCAAATCCTATCTTTTCTTCAAAAGGACTGAAGCTACTAGTGCCATGCGGATCCGCACACACATATTCAGGGCTCTGCATATGCATTGGGGACGTGGGACAGTTTATCTAGAAAGTTAAGCCCTTACTTGTTGACTTGAGTAAGTGTGTAAACTTGGGCCTGTGGTGTCGGGGGACAGTAGAGAGTCCTGACATAAATGGAGTCATTCCTCTGCTCTCCTCCTGCATAGACTCATAGGGCCAAGGTAACCAATCCAATTTAAAGTGTCACATTGTGCTTTATTTACCAGTAAAGTGTGCCTCTGCTCTTGAGGACATTCTCAGGTTTGGAATCCCCTGAAAGCAGCTTGAATATAGGATTGAGAGCTCTATTTCTCTTAAATCTCAGTTATTAATCTCTAGTTGATTACTTTACTATATACTGTTACTGTCGGACTGAACTAACAAAAGCAGACGCATATTAATTGTACTGCAGGCTATATCTCTCTTGGCTGAAGACCAACTCTTCCCATGACTGACCGCCTATGCACTCCCCCACCCCCTCATTCCCTGTAGGGGGAAATTACTGTAGACAGTTCTTGTACCCTAGGGAATTGCCATCTATCATGCAAATGAGAGGCCATACGACTGCCATTAACTATACCTCCCAACTTTTTGAGATGAGAATGAGGGACACCTATTAGCAAAAGTATGTAGGCATAAGACACACCCTATGCCATGCCCTGTTAAAGGAGAATTATACAAAAAATTATTAAAACCCACAAGTGCTTTAGTTTAACACTGGGCAACGCCCTGTTAAAGGAGAATTATACAAAAAATTAGTAAAACCCACAAGTGCTTTAGTTTAACACTGGGCAACATTTTTTGGAAGATAAGTAGTACATTTTATAAACAACTATTGTGGCAGTAGGAGATGCTGCCAAGGTAAAATTGATAATTTGGGGGACACAGGGTATGCACATTTGCTTGGTGCAAGGCTACAGAGCATAAATGTGGACTGGAGAAAACTGCTTTTGCAGCTTTCTCCAGGTTTTGGTATTCGGTCATGGGGCTCTGTAGTTTGGAGATTCCATAGTGTCTTGGGTGGGACGGGATCTCCAACCCTGTGTCCAGACTTTGTAAATTACCAGCAGGGTGTGTGCTCAGGTGAGCACAGCACTTATAATGAGAGTATGGGAAGACTTCATGGCTCCCAGTTGGAGACTGCTCCACACCCAGAGAGACAGGAGGTCTCCAGGAGTCAGCCAGAACGTGCGACTGCAAGAGGCAGTGCAACAGCCTGAGGACTAAGGCCAGAGCGAAGCTGTGGGCGCTAAAGAGAAGCCATCCCCATTGAGGAATCCTGTGGTCTGTGTGACCAGGACAAAAAGCAGAGGTACTGCTAAAGAGCCAGATGGGATAGCATTTTCTGAGTGTTTATTTGCTTGAGAAGAACCCCTGTGTGGGAAACCTTTATGTCAGACTTTCATTTGCCGTTTTAATAAAAATGGGCTACTATGCCCTTAAATATAGTTCCTGACTGGCTTAAATCACTAACAAACGCATCTGCCACGAGAGCTAATGGTCCCCCATGTTACACTATATAGATCAGACCAACATGAGGGACAAATGAGGAGGAAAGAGGGACAGAGGGACTTTGCTCCAAATCAGGGACAGTCCCTCGAAATCAGGGACAGTTGGTAGCTAGGCCATCAACTACAATACAAGTGTGTATTGAGCTGTATCATTCAGTCAATTATTTTACCTCTTCAAGGATTAAACAGCCAGCTCTTCGTTGCACAGTTTATGGAATCTCAATCTCTGTGCTGCATTGTGCATAACACTGATGATGAAAAGAATTGATAAAACATGGCCAAATTGATGTAAACAATTATATGAAGAAGAGGACATAAGAATAGATATAATATCTCAAAACAAGAGATAATGAACCAGAATTTAATGGGGAGTAGTAGGTGATAGTAGCACATATGGTAAAAAACGGAAAAAAAAATTGCATGTATGAAGTGTCCTCCAGCCGTTGCGGTTACCATCCTGGACACCTACAGAGCCTAATTTCCAGCTTGTAGGCAGTGGGCTGTCTATTATCTCTTTCCCATCAGGCTGTCATCACTCTTTATGTGGTTCAGGTCCTCTATTCTGCATGTCCTACCAGCAAGCCACCTGGATGATGTCAACCCCCTCCCTCCCAGATGTCAGTGTGGTACCGTTTTTGCTGTTAATATCATAACATTTCAACAATTTTATTTGCTACATACTTTTATGCTCTTATGACTGATTGCTGAATCCTTCTCAATATCCTACACTTCTTTACAGACTTCTGCAGTGGTTGTTCACCTTTATAGTACAATAAACTAGTTTTATTTAGTCATTGATCTAAATGTACTTTCTTACTTTACCCATAGAGTGCTGCCTTTTTGTTTTTTGTCTTATGTTATCCATTTTCAGTGGTTGGCAGCTGCACTGCGCTGTAGTCCAATCTACACCTTCCCGGGTCCCATATCCACACATCTGACTGACAGCTCTTAGTGCTTAAGGAACTCAACCTGTATAGGTGTGACCAGGCCTTAAAGAACAATGGAAAGGTAAACTAACTCCAAATGTCCTGACCACTCCTTCGTACACTGCTGCATAAAATGGCCATGGTGCTCTGTGTTGGATATAATGTGGAGGGATTAGAACACCTGCCAGGTTTATTGGTGTCTGTGCTCCCATTTGTGAGATTCACCCTCTCTAGTGCTCCCGTTTACCAATGTCATCAAGAGTCAATGTGAAAGAAAATCCCAAATTTAGGGTTGTGATCTGAATAGGAATAGAGGGAAAATCTTTTGGGGACACTAATTCTGGTGACAACAGGGGATTCCCTCACTTTGGAGAGATTTTCTCTCACTTCCTGTTTTGGTTATGGGACAGGAAGTGAAGGGAGATCTCCCCAATAGAACATAACAAAGGTTTTGACCTATTTCTACTCTACATATTTCTGGAACATTAATTCAATTAAATCTAATAAAAATTGTGTTCATTTTTAGTTTAAGTTGTTTGGATCTTATGTGAAATAATTTATAAATATACACCAGTTGAAATAGAAAAATAGGGCTAGAGATACATACAGATCACCTGTCTTTTACCAGTTTCATCCAGGCATTGCTGCAGTGCTCCAGTTCTCTCCGCTCCTCTCCGACAATAATCTGGTGATCCTGAAACTTGACTTTAATCTTGGAACACCCTCCTTGCTGCCTTTAACTTGGCAAAAGCCTACATTATTGCTAGGACTAAATACAGTTTCTTGCAGTCACCAATCAGCTTCAACCTTGCCATGAAAATGTGATCAGTGACGCAGTAAGCAAAGAAAAAATATGTTAAACAACATAGGCTATAAATTCCTACAGCCCACCTACTGAGCATGTGAGGTGGTCTGTATACTGTGGCTGCAGGGGATTATAGAGAACTCAGAGCAAATTGAGTGACTGACCTGATGTCAGCACAGTTAGAATGCACTAATAGCTGACTAATTTGGTTTTCACTTGTTGCCTGAATGTGATGCCTCTTTAATTCACATAACAGCAAAATTGGGTTCTCTGTGTAAATCACAGCCCTCTGGCTGGGTCTTACTCCTCCAGGAACAAGAGGTCTCTGATCTGGATTCAGCCTATTTATACTCCTCTCAGCCCTCTGCTGGTTACTCGCCATATTGACCACTATGTTCCAGGTCCCTGGGATACAGGGGGAAGTAGCGGAACCCATACCAAGAGAGCCCAGAGCAGACGTAACTAAACAATTGTTTCTCTCCTTGACTACAGGGAGGCCAAAAACGCAATTGTAACCATTAGTAGCCTATTGGGGGGCGCTACAGGGGGATAAGAAAGGCATATCTCCCAACCATCCCGAATTCTGCGGGAATGTCCCGGCATTTCAACAAAATCCAGAGTCTTGGTGCTCAATGGCGAAATGAGGTTGCCAATTTCCCAAAGTATCCCACATTCTCAAGTTCTAAATTTTGGGGGGTGGGGGGTTTATGGAAATACGGGAGGAAGGGATTTTTACAGTTTAGTTTTTTTGCATTATTGAAAAATGATGGCTAGCTGCAGAACGAAGCAGGAAAGTAACTGTAATTACCATTAAATCACAGAATAGTTTGTGAAGTTATTATAACTGTTGTACCTGTTGTTAATGTAATGTTGTCCTTTAAAGATTTCTGCTGAGCTTAGCACCAGCTACTGTGTACATTACTGATTTGTAATTTTCAGCCCCAAACTCCCCTGGCTGTATAAGCAGTTGGTAGCATAATGGTATTGCAATATACTATATAACAAAGCTGAGATTCTGCTTTTATTGGTTTTGGATTCATTTGGGATTTTTAAGAATTTACTGTATATGGTGCACTTGAATAAGTTATGAAACTAAGCTTTATATGGATAGATAAATCAAGATATTGTGTTTATATTCAATGTTAGAGCTATGATTAAACTACTTTTGTTGTAAATCATGTTTTTCTCTTTTTTTTTTTTTTTTTAATAAGTAGGATTGAGTAGGATTTATTGTATCAGTGATCAGCTACCATATGTATATTCATCCTACTGATGAAATGTAAGTCTGACATATCAATAGGCAGACTGAAAAAGGACAGTGCGTTGCAGTACTCTAAAGTGACCACTGGATGTCTCTATGCACTAGGAAAGAATAAAATAGGATATGGATTAATCAATTTTGAAATCAGTGTTGGTAGGTAGATGCTTTTTGGTAAAAGGGTCATATAGTTCCTGAGAACAATCACACATTTTAATACCTTGGCTTTGGAGAGTTGGCATGTTAATGGCTGGTTGTAACTACTTATATTTAATGCCTTTTGTTGGCAACTATTCCACTCTTGTGGCTATAAATGGAACAGTTTATTTTCCTTTGAGCAAAACTGACAAATGTTTTCCCATTCTTCAAATACTGATTGGTTGCCAGGACTTGCTCAACTTGGCACATAATAATTGCACTTTCCATTACTGTAATAAATCGTCCTGAAAGTGACAGTTATGGACTTTATTCAACTAAAGGCCCGTATAGACGAAAATCAGATGTGAAAATTCGTAAGATGAGCTGTCTGGCGATTTTCAGGTCGTTAGTACGGTGCTTTCGACAGCCGATTTCACATTTTTTTTGTCAGACAAAAGCTGGATGTGCAGACTATAACATTTTTGTCGGATGTGAACTCAACGTCCGATTTTCATTTCATTAATATGCTTTTCGTATGAAAACAAATCATAAGAGCAAGACTACGCATGCTCAGAAATGAAAGAATACATACAAAACTATTACTACTTCTGACGTTGTATTCTGTCGTATGAAAATTTTCGTATTGTTAGTAACCTCTTCCCTTTCGACATGAGACTAGCATGCCACAAAAATCGAACGTTCGGTCGTACGAAAATCTAAGCTTGTGTACGAGGTTTTAAAGTGTTACTGAACCCACAACAGTAACATCAGTCTGTATGTGCAGTAAAGCATGCTTGTTATACTCACTATGCAACCTAAGGGGTTAATCTTCTGCATTGTGTAAAAAGGCTGTTTGATCCTGTCTTCTCTGATCATCCCCTTCTTTTATTGTCCCCAATCCATCTGCTGATTGTACAGAGGCTAGGGAACAAGCTGCACATACTCCATTTGGTGTGTATTGCTAGAGAGTTTTTTTTTTTGGAAGGGCCAATCAGCACTGTCCACTAGGGTTGCCACCTGTCTGGGATTCACCCGGACAGTCCGGGTTTTAAATCATGTGTTCGGGTTTCAGTCCACCTGAAACCCGGACACATTACTTAGACTGGGCTGTGGCTCCCCAAGTAACCAAGATAGTCACACACAAATCTGTTGCTATCCTGGAGCTGCGGGCGGCTGTCTGGGAGCAGGTTCGGCATCACTGGGGGGCAGGGTGATGATGTCAGCAAAAGCAATTTGGCCACACCCACATTTTGCTGCAGAACGCTATGTGCACTGCATTACTAAGTGTTCGGGTTTGGCTTAAAGAAAAGGTGGCAACCCTAGCTTGGAACAGTAAAAGGACGGAAATGTATAAAACAATTACAAGACAATTTTATGGTACATAGTTTATCCACATGCCGACCGGGCCATAGCGTCATGACGCCGGTTCCTCCCTCCCCTCTCTGTACCGATCGGTACAGTGAGAGGGGAGAAGCGGAAAGGGGGAGAGATGGGACCAGCGCTGTGGGCTGGATGTGTAGTGCCCACAGCGCTGGTCAGTGACAGCTACACTGCCACCACTGTGCAATACTCTGCCACCACTGTGCAACGCTCTGCCACCACTGTGCAATGCTCTGCCACCACTGTGCTATACTCTGCCACCACTGTGCAATACTCTGCCACCACTGTGCAATACTGTGCCACCACTGTGCAATACTCTGCCAGCACTATGCAATACTCTGCCACCGCTGTGCAATACTCTACCACTACTGTGCAACACTGCAATACTCTGCAACACTCGCCAATACTCTGCCAATACTCGCCAATACTCTGCCAATACTCACCAATACTCGCCAATACTCGCCAATACTCGCCAATACTCTGCCAATACTCGCCAATACTCTGCAATAATTTTTAATAGAAACAAAGAATATTTTTTTTTTTTTTTTTACTGAATTATCAGTATTTTTTGATTTATAGCGCAAAAAATAAAAAACCCAGTGGTGATTAAATACCACCAAAAGAAAGCTGTATTTGTGTGAAAAAAAAGGACACAAAATTAATTTGGGTACAGTGTTGCATGACTGAGTAATTGTCATTCAAAGTGTTAGAGCACCGAAAGCGGAAAATTGGTCTGGTTAGGAAGGGGTTTAACTGCCCAGTGGTCAAGTGGTTAAAGAGGCCCGGACTAGGAATGATGCTCTGCTGGACCTGGTAACCTCAAACCATGCAGAGCTTATTACTAATGTTCATATAAAAGAACATCTGGGTAGCAGTGACCATAACATGATTTCATTTAACCACTTGCTGACCAGCCGCCGTCATTGTGCCGCGACAGGTCGGCTCTCCTGCGCAAATCGCCGTAGCTTTACTGCGGCTCGCTGTGGGAGCGTGCCCGTGGGTCGGGCGGACTCGATGTCCGCCGGCTTCCTGCGATCGCCTAGTACAGAGGCAGAACGGGGCTCTGTCAGTGTAAACAAGCAGATCCCCATTCTGACAGGAGACATGACAGAGATCTACTGTTCCCAGTGATCAAGAACAGTGATCTCTGTCATGTCCCTGCCAGCCTATCCCCCCCTACAGTTAGAACACACCCAGGGAACACAGTTAAGCCCCTGATCGCCCCCTACTGTTAACCCCTTCCCTGCCAGTGTAATTTTTACATTGATCAGTGCATTTTTATAGCACTGATCAATGTAATAATGTCGCTGGTCCCCAAAAAGTGTCATTTGGGGTCAGATTTGTCCGCCAAGTTTTCTTTTGGTGGTATTTGATCACCACTGCGTTTATTTCTTATTTTTTCACACTATAAACAAAAAGAGATCAACATTTTTTTTTTAAAAAACAATATTATTTACTTTCTGCTATAAAACATATCCAATAAATAAATGTAAGAGATCAAACTTCTTCATAAATTTAGGCCAATATGTATTCTGCTACATATTTTTGGTAAAAATCCCAATAAAGGGTTATTGATTGTTTTGTGCAAAAGTTATAGCGTTTACAAACTATGAGACTTTTATTTTGGTTTATTTATTTTTTACTACTGGCGATCAGTGACTTATTGTGGGACTACAATATTGCAGCAGATGATTTGGACACTTTCTGGCACTTTTTGGAGACCAGTGACATTAGTACAGCTATCAGGGCTAAAAAAAAAAAAAAGCACTGTACTAATGACACTGGCTGGGAAGGTGTTAACATCAGGGGCAATAAAAGGGTTAAATGTGTGCCTAGCCAGTGTTTGTGCACTGTGTGGGACTAGGCGAAGGCATGGATCCATGTCCATGCTTTGCAGGAACACCATTCCCTACTGACAGAATGGTGATCTGCCTTGTTTACATAGGTAGACCGCTGTTCTGCCTCTGTAACAAACGATCGATGGGTATCGCGTCTGCAGTGCCCACCACTGGGCTCCCGCTGTGTAATCACAGCAGGAGCGAGCCACCGGTGATGCGCATGTGCACGCCCTACCTGGAAGAGACGGATCAGGTATATATAAATGATCGGGCGCACGGGTACCGCCCTGTAGTAAAACTGAATAACAGTTCTGAGGAGTTTAAGGCCTCCTTCAAATGGCTGGTTATCTGCATTCTGTGGATTCCAATGGCAGATTCTTTCCAGTATAATGACCTGATAATGCGAATAGCAGTGGCCGGTCAGACTCTAAACTAATGATAGGCTGACAGTGGTCACCACTATTTGCATATAGCCGCACACTGCATGTTTACCTGTGGATGTCTGAGCCTTGATGCAGTCAGCTGTGTCCAACTCCAACATCCACAGGTAAACGATCGGTGTGTGGCTACATGAAAAAAGCGGCATGGTAGTTCACAGACTTGCTCTTTGCTTGGAGGAGAGCAGGTCATGTGTGTTTGACAAGTGAAATAACCAGGACCCCCAGTTTTTTTTTCATAACTCCATTTTAAGAAATGGTCAAAAATATTTTTTATTAGAATAATATACATTCTCTGTAGAGCAAGATACATAAGTTTGATAGTTTCTATCAAACTTCTCTGTATAACAGAAATAGAAATATGTCTTTGTTCAAATCCAAATATCTTTACACATACTGTATGCATAACCCATCATGTGCATCAATCCTTTGCACACTACTATACTTTTCTATACATTTCTTGCAAAGTTTGCATACGAACAGGGATTTTTGGTTCACATGCATTGCAATACATGTTTTAAGCTGGCCAACTGCGTCAAAGTAATCCCTCTCTGGCCAGTCCACAAACCACACACAACACATACCACACCATACAACACACACCACACAACACACACCACACAACACACCACACACAACACACAACACACAACACACAACACACACACCACACACACCACACCACACACAACACATCACACATCTATATATTTGGATCTCAGAGCTTGGTGGTTTCTCTGTAGAACAGGGTACAATATGCTTTGTTGGCTTCCATCAAAATTCTCTGCAGAACAGGGTAACAGGCTTGGTGGTTTCCATCAAAAGTCTTGGCTTGAATGCTCCTATGGAGCTAAGGAATGAAGGCATCTTCTGGAATGTCCTGGTGTTCCTGAAAAATATAAAAAAGAAAGTGTGTAAGTTATGTTTGTTACCATTCATGCTGGCATGTGTTTTTAAGTTGCACTGTAATGCATTTTTTGCAGGTGTTCTAGTGCATTTTATTACCCCTTTCTCTTTTTTGTAATATATACTATTACAAAACGTAGGAATCTAAATAAACCGCCCCTATTCAGATGCCTTCCACTGCGCTCAGGACAACCTACCTAATAAACCTATAGCTGCCACTTTAACAAAAGAACATATGTAAATTAATTTAGACTAAAATCTCTCTATATAGGTAAAGATTCTGAATAAATAGTGGTGCTTAATATATATCACAGAAATAATATGTGATTATACAGAAACAACTAAATAATATCACCTATTAGTGCTCAGTGAAAAATTTAATTACAATGCATATATAGAACCTGTGCGTGAGAAAAATATATATATATACCACAAATAATAAGTGCACTAAATAATGCGACAACCAGTATGATGCCAGTTGCTGCAGAGCAAAAAATAGTGTAAAAATAAACCACATAAAAGTCCGTGTAATGTTCCACACAATTTGCAAAAAATTAGATGTGTATAATCTTCTTTAATTCTTCCACCACACCACAGTGATCCGTGCTTCCACTCCCCAAAAGAAACGCACTCACCACATCTATCGCCCGCACTTTCGTGACAGGCTATTGCGCTTTAGAATTCCACCACAAAGGATAAGTGGTCACTTATCAATTAACAAATATGTGACTGGATCTCTCCATATGTGAAAGAAAAAATTCCTCCAATAGTGTAAAACCACTTTAAAACTTTTATTTAGACCACAATAAAAATTTTCAATAATCTCACTCACATTTAGTAAAGTAAAAGCCAGCATAGGTTAGTTTCAAACAGCACAGCACGCTCCACTTCAAATTGACACACTAGTTAGCAAACTTGCAGTCACGGCGGACTCGAGGTGTACACAGGCTGTGTAAGATGTTGCTCACCCCCTCCTTCCTGCTCGTGCTCCAAGATTAGGGATTGATTTCCTTCAGTGAATTCCTGGCGCTGTGTTTCACAAGATTAGTTGCCGCTCAGCCACGCCCCCGACATGTTTCGTCATCAAAAAGACTTATTCATGGGGTTGGCTGAGCAGCATGGCAATCAATCTATTTATACCCTCCCCGTACTGGCCGTATTGCGCATGCGCGGCCAATCTTCAATCGCGCATGCGCCCAACACTTGATGCGCCTGTGCACTCCTCGTGTCCCCGTTCGTGCAATACATAGTATATTTCATAGAGCATCCATCAGCACTGTGTCACATTACGGCTTCGCAACTTCCACCCCCCAAACTAATGCCCAAATCACTATCTTATAGAGGGCAGCAGTTACAATATATAGCTGGAATCGGGTCAGCGCTCCGCCGTAGTGCAATACTCTGGTTCAATGCTATGCACCACCATATTCCTATTACATATTGTGCTATACCAATTCACTCAATATGTGCCAGTACTGAATGACATAGTTAGCCTAATGGTAACACTAATAATCACTGGACATAGATTACAGTCCATATTACTAATAATAATCACGAATGGGATAAATCCTAAAAGAAGTTCAGATGACACATCCAGATCATATATATTGTCGCATGCAGATATATACACCAACATACGACTGGACGTGTACCCAAGAACTATATATTCCATGGTGTTCCGAAGTATTTCAAATATTACATTAAAAATATTTAAAATTATTTAAAATTGTATATAATAAAAACATATATGAAAATTATTATGTAAAATATATATATATAATTAATAAACAGATTACCTGGCTGGGGTAAATTTATCATCCTACATTAATCAATATTTAGAGGTACATGATAAATCATATCTAATAATCAATAAATGGGGCTGGGAATTCAATGATAAGCGGGGAGCCTAATAATTCCCCGTTATATCATCAGAACACGTGTAATAACCAGACTGTATATTTAATAGATATCATGGAATCAAAAATTATTAATGAAACAGTTAAGGTCTAACTCAATGTTTAACCCTCTAGGGGCTAAACACTTAAAAAGGAAGATCCATCTGGTCTCTCTCTGTGACAGACCCCTCACTCTATTGGACCCCCTCCAAGCTGGATGTACCACATCAATTCCAACAAACTGTAGTAGACTGGGATCCTGTTGATGCTTCTCTTTAAAGTGGAGGGATACACTATGGTACCTAAAACCCTTCCGTATGTTAGTCAGGTGTTCAGCTATACGAACTCTTAATAGCCTTTTAGTTCTCCCTATGTAAAATAAGCCACAAGGGCACCACATCAAATATACGACAACGGATGTGTTGCAAGTTATGAACTCTTTGATGGAAAACGTTTCATTATCATTATTGGTTATTTCTGTTACTCCCCTATTCTGTACCTTCACTGTTCGACAACAAATACACTTCCTACAACAGAAAAAACCTTTTAGGTCAATCCTCAGCCTTCCTTCACCTGGGGGGTCAAGAATCTTTTTAACGACCTGATCACCAAAGCTTGGAGCTTTTTTGTATATAAACTTCGGCTGTTGTGGTAAAATTTCCCTCAGGTGCCTATCCCTACATAAGATGTGCCAGTATTTTTTGTATATATTCTCAATCTCCCTATACTGGCAATGGAAGCTTGATATAAAGCCTACTTGATGTTGATTGGAAGCTAGCTGTTTTTCTTTTTTCTTAAAACAATCAGTTCTTGGTACTTTAGCAACATCATTGATTATTCCATTCATGGTGTACTCATCGTATCCCTTCTGAACGAACTTTTCCTTCAATACATTAGCTTGTATAAGAAAGTCTTCCAATTCCGTACAATTGCGCCGGACACGCAATATTTGTCCTTTGGGTATGTTCCTTATCCATGCAGTGTGATGACCACTCCTGATGGATAAGTAACTATTGCGGTCTGTTGCTTTGAAGTACACCTTTGTGCTTAAGATGTTTAAGCTCTTCTTTATTGTGACATCCAAGAAATTTACAGACTCCTCGCTTATTTGGTAATCTAACCTAATATTTCTTTCGTTGCGATTCAATGATTCCAAAAATTCTATTACCGACTCCCTAGAGCCCTCCCATATGAACAGGAGGTCATCTATAAATCTTCGGTAAAATCTCAACTGTGGCAACTGATTACTAATAATTTGTCTATCCTCCCATTCGGCCATAAACAGGTTGGCGAGGCTGGGAGCATATTTTGCTCACATTGCCACGCCAACCTGTTGGGAATAAAATTGTCCTCCAAACCAAAAATAATTATGCGACATACAAAAATCAAGAATATATCCCAAAAACTGCTTCTGAGTGTGTGGGATATCTTCACGCTTACTCAAAGCCCAATTCAAGGCCAGTGCCGCATCCTCGTGTTGTATCACAGTGTACAAGGAGGCAACATCCGCCGTTACTAGGAAGGATGTGGTGGATTCATTCAGCTTTACTTCTTGTAGTAACATCAATAATTCTGATGTATCCTTCAAATATGCTTTGGTAGCTCTAACACTTGGCTGGAGAAACCTATCCAAGTATTCCCCTAACCTGGATGTTACAGAGCCAATACCATTGACTATTGGTCGTGGGGGTGGTACTTCTACATTTTTATGAACCTTCGGCAGCGTGTAAATTATAGGAATTCTACACGTGCTAGGGACCAAATACCTTTTTTCTTTGAGATTTAGAGCATTCATTCTATATCCCCACTCCACCAATGACATAAGTTGTGTTGTGTACGGCTCTGTCGGGTCCGTTAACAGCCTTTTATAAGTTACTTCGTCTCCCAGGAGCTCCAATAATTGATTCTGGTAAAATGCCCTATCCATAACCACGACCCCTCCCCCCTTGTCTGCCGGGCGGATAATTATTTTTTTCCTCCCCTCTAAAGATTCAATCCCCTCCCTAATATATTCAGGGTTCACTCTCTTTTTTTGAGGTAATTCTTCTTTATCTTGTAACACCAGATTTTTGAACACCTCTATATAGTGATTACTAGGGTTCTGGGGATTAAATATAGATCTGTTCTTAAGGCCACTGTCTACCATCCTATTGGTGTTAGTTCTGACCATAGGATTGATGGGATGGTTCAGAAAGTATTTTTTGATGTTCATAGTTCTAATGAACTTATGTGTGTCTATATAGACATCGAATTTGTTCATCATCTTTTTCTGTGCACATTTCAGGCCTAGATTTAAAATGTTGAGCTCCTTTTGATTGAGCTCAACCTCACTGATGTTATATATGCCTGTATTTATACATCCCTCATCCTTTTTTTTGGAGGATATTCGTTTACCTGCCCTACATCCATGTTTTCTCTTTGAGGAGGCATGCTCTCCTTGTTTAGGGTGTACGGAGGGCCACTTTTTCCTTTCCCTCTCTGATTCATGGTTTGTGAGTTCTTCCTTGGAGTACCCCCTCCTCTCCCTCCCCTCCCCCGCTGTCCTAAAAAAGACGAGGAATTCTGTGCATATCCATAATTATCCCCTTCTCTCAGAGGTGTAAACCGGTTAAACATTGGAATATCCCCTCTAGGATCCGGATAGTGGTTGGGAGGGGGAAATTGATTAGGTGGGGGGTAGTTGTTGTAGTGTGGAGGATATTGTTGCCACTGTTGGTTGTTGTGAGGAGGATAATATTCATATGGGTTATTACATTGGGCAGAGGGCCCATAGGCCCCATTTCCTTTAAAACTGCGGGGTGATTGGTAGTCATAGTTATTCTGCACATAACTCCTCCTCTCCTGTGCTGATCTAGGTGAGTAATGGTTACCATGAGATAGGTTACCTCCATTGGTTTGTGGACCACCCTTTTTTATTTGACCAACCCTAGTGATTTGGGCATTAGTTTGGGGGGTGGAAGTTGCGAAGCCGTAATGTGACACAGTGCTGATGGATGCTCTATGAAATATACTATGTATTGCACGAACGGGGACACGAGGAGTGCGCAGGCGCCACAAGTGTTGGGCGCATGCGCGATTGAAGATTGGCCGCGCATGCGCTATACGGCCAGTACGGGGAGGGTATAAATAGATTGATTGCCATGCTGCTCAGCCAACCCCATGAATAAGTCTTTTTGATGACGAAACATGTCGGGGGCGTGGCTGAGCGGCAACTAATCTTGTGAAACACAGCGCCAGGAATTCACTGAAGGAAATCAATCCCTAATCTTGGAGCACGAGCAGGAAGGAGGCGGTGAGCAACATCTTACACAGCCTGTGTACACCTCGAGTCCGCCGTGACTGCAAGTTTGCTAACTAGTGTGTCAATTTGAAGTGGAGCGTGCTGTGCTGTTTGAAACTAACCTATGCTGGCTTTTACTTTACTAAATGTGAGTGAGATTATTGAAGATTTTTATTGTGGTCTGAATAAAAGTTTTAAAGTGGTTTTACACTATTGGAGGATTTTTTCTTTATTCACATATGGAGAGATCCAGTCACATATTTGTTTGGGAGTGACCACTTATCCTTTGTGGTGGAATTCTAAAGCGCAATAGCCTGTCACGAAAGTGCGGACGATAGATGTGGTGAGTGCGTTTCTTTTGGGGAGTGGAAGCACGGATCACTGTGGTGTGGTGGAAGAATTAAAGAAGATTATACACATCTAATTTTTTGCAAATTGTGTGGAACATTACACAGACTTTTATGTGGTTTATTTTTACACTATTTTTTGCTCTGCAGCAACTGGCATCATACTGGTTGTCGCATTATTTAGTGCACTTATTATTTGTGGTATATATATATATTTTTCTCACGCACAGGTTCTATATATGCATTGTAATTAAATTTTTCACTGAGCACTAATAGGTGATATTATTTAGTTGTTTCTGTATAATCACATATTATTTCTGTGATATATATTAAGCGCCGCTATTTATTCAGAATCTTTACCTATATAGAGAGATTTTAGTCTAAATTCATTTAAATATATACTATTACTTTGTCTTATTTATTTTTTCAGCGCAAACCATTGGAGGGCAATAGTGTGATCTGAAACAATAGTAATCAGTGCTATTTTCCTTGTGCTTGCATTTAAACTGTGAACAAACCCTTATGCCGCGTACACACGAGTGGTTTTGCCGTTGGAATAAACTTTGAAGGTTTCTCCGATGTAATTCCACTCAAGCTGTCTTGCCTACACACACGGTGACGTACAACACGTACGACGGGACTAGAAAACGGAAGTTTAATAGCCAGTAGCCAATAGCTTCCGTCTTGTACTTGCTTCAGAGCATGCGTCGTTTTTGGTGTGTCGGAACAGCATACAGACGAGCGGTTTATCCGATAGTAATCAGTTCTGTCGGAAAAATATAGAACATGTTCTCTAGCTAACTCCGTCTGAATTTTCTACGGAAAAAGTCCGATGGGGCATACACATGGTCGGAAAATATACAATGAAAAGCTCCCATCTGACTTTTTCTGACGGGCATTACGCTCGTGTGTACGCCTAGGTTCACACTTATGCGGTGCGATATACCTGAGGTTTTTAGTGTGATTGCAAGGATATTGTCCAATGTGACTTCATGCGGATTCAGGTGCGATTTGGATACAGTTACTATTCTCTATTTATCGCTCGTTCTCTCAGAATCACCTCAGAAAGACACTATAACCTGCTAGAGATTGCACTGGAATCGCTTAGTCTTTGAACACATATGCCTTTTTCCATACAGTTTCCATTACACTCTATGGAGATGAAAATTGTACTACACACACACACAGGACCCTTTTTAAAAATGTATTGCATTCGGAGTGCATATACATAAACGGTCACCATATAAACTCATGTTATTTCACTTGTCATGCAATTCTATGCATTCTGGAATGCATATGAAATTGCATCAGTGTGAACCAGGGCTTACTGGGTGATAAAGTATTGTGAAAAAAATCAAATCTAGTTCTAGTTGAATGCTCTTACCTTCATATATGCAAAGTCACGTCTTGCCTGATTGTAATTCCACTGGGCATCCTCCAAGATTCTGAAAGATAAAGAAGTAAAACATATAAACATAATGACCAGACAACTAAAACTGGCAATAGACTTTATAGGATGTTCAGAACAGGCAACACCATCCATTTACAGCTGATGTGATTCTGAACCCCATAAAAAAGAAACAGAATAGAAAGAGAAGTAATAATGGAAACTTATGCCGCGTACACACGGCCGGTTTTTCTGATGGAAACAGTCCGATGGGAGCTTTTCATCGGTCTTTTATGCCCATCGGTCTTTCTCTGTCGGAATTTCCGACAGACTTTGGATTGAGAACCTGTTCTTAATTTTTCCGACGGAAAACCTTTATATGGGATTTTCCAATCGTGTGTATGCAATTCCGACACGCAAAATTCCGACGCATGCTCGGAAACAATTCGACGCATGCTCAGAAGCATTAAACTTCCCTTTTATAGTGCAGTCGAACGTTTTTTAAGGCGTGGTGTTATTGACCATCGGAATTTGGTGTGACCGTGTGTAGGCAAGACAGTTTAAGTGAAATTCCGTTGAAATTCTGACGGGAAAACCATAAGAGCTTTTTCCGACGAGAATTCCGACCGCGTGTATGCGGCATTACTTTCTGGCCCAATCCTCTGTAAGTCCAGATCCGATTGAGAACTTTTTTATAAAGTCGGCAGCTGCATTTGGGCTGTCCAAGTCATAATTGCCTTTGGTGCTGTAGAAGAAGTCCTCTGGAATCTGATTTTCTATCTGCAAAACATCAAAATAAAATACAATAAAAAAAACTGGAGAAGAAGCTATTGTAAAGTAAGTAACTTTAGGGCAGATGTCTCTATCTGGTCTCCATAATACTCCATAGGGCTATGCACACTATGGTCCACATTTTACGCCTAATTCACAATGTGGGGGTCACATTGTGTACTCTGTGGTAATTCATTGAGCTGCTCTGTGATTGGAGGAGAGCTGGTCATGTGTGTTCAACCAGTCAAATAACCAAGCTGTCCTCCAGTTTTTTTTCCTCACAACCCCATGGCTGCACTTTATAAATGCCCCCCTTAGTTATAAACTGATAGACTTACCGTCATCTTTTTCAAGATGGCCTCTGTGTCCTGCCAACTCCATTTCATGTCAGAAAGGCACCTGAAAAAGAAAAGTGTTGGTGAGATTAGTAATAGACAATAGAATGGCAGGATATATTTATTTATATATATATATATTGTGGTAGTGAGGTACCCCACCAGTGTTTGGACGGAGGATTCTCAACCAGGCAGGTTGAGGGGCTCCAGTTTATTTGTTTATTTGGGAGGAAACTGGCTTTTCAGTTTCCTCATTGTTTACTTAAATCCGTTTTGGGATCTGGAGCCCAGGGATTTCATAGCGATCTGGGTGGGATGAAATCCCCAGTCCTGGGTCCAGATCTTGAGATCCACCAGCATACTGACTGGTCAGGTGTGTGTGTGCTGGGCTATTTGTACACACCTGACCATGGTTCTGGGCTCCACCCTCCCGAGGAGTCCAGGTGTGCAAGGGAGAAGTGTGCATGTCTGCACAGGTCTGTTTGTCAGAGCAGACAGAGGGTCCAAGCCTGTGGGCTGAAACAGCAAGGAAGCTGAAAGTGTGCTGAGGTACAGAGTGTACAGGAACTCCGTTATAGAGCCGAGAGGGCTGAAGCACAAGCCTGAGAAGCAGTGCTGCTAAAGAGAGCCAGGTGGCTTGGTATGTTCTGTTTAACTTAGTGTTTGCTGCGGAAAGCTGAAACCCCTGTGTGGGAAACCCTTCTGTTATTGGACTTGTTTTCTTTTCATTTAATAAAAGTGGGCCAACAAGCCCTTAAAAGGCACGACTAGCGTTGACTCGGCTCACTGGTGTGCTCTACCCTTAAGCTAAAACATCCCCCGATGTTACTATATATATATATATATATATATATATATATATATATATATATATATATATATAAAGGCTTATACACAAAACTCAACATTTAATTTCCAAGCAGCATGTATGTGTGTATATATATATATATATATATATATATATATATATATATATATATATATATATATATATATATAGTGAAAACAATGGTATTTACAAAATTTCCCTCTGACTTCCTGGGTCACCTCCATTTTGTCAGAGATCCAGTGAATCGATTATCTCATTGTTAAGGGGCGATATAACAGCCTAGACTTCATACAGAAGAGCAGTAAAGGACTACACTCTTCTCTGAGCAGAACACAATTCCACCATGGACAAGTACAATAAAGGTTTTGTACCACAAGGGAAAAGTAGGCCGTTAGAAAGGAAAAACTGTTGTCAAAGGGCTTGTGTAGACGGATTTTGGGCTTGTGCCTATGACATCAGTTTAATATTAGTTTAAGATATTTCTGAAATGATTCAGAATTCATTGACAGGTGTATATGACCTGCAGTTGGCTTCCTTCTTACCAGCATTTGACCTGCTTCATGCGGCTTTTACATTCCTATAGACTTAGAGAGATATAAGTAAAAGGTTAGACACCTGAATGCTCTATGGCTGTGTCTGTCAAATACTTATAGCAGCGCTACCCTGTTTCCCCGAAAATAAGACCTAGCGTGTTTGTCGGTGTTGGCTGCAATATAAGCCCTACCCTCCAAATAAGCCCTAGTAAAAGTCCTTGTAGGTCTTGTTTTCAGGGTAGGGCTTATTTTCGGGGAAACAGTGTAGGGCTTATTTGGTGGGTAGGGCTTATATTGCAGCCAACACCGACAATCACGCTAGGTCTTATTTTAGGGGAAACAGGGTAGGTACTAATTTTCAACTTGATTTGAAAAAAATAGTGCATATATATAAACGTTTGGTGTATATATAAATACAAGATTAAATAAAATAAACAATCAAAAAATGCCTAGAAGAGGTAGAGAAAAGTGTACCATGAAGAATCACCTTTACATTACGCCTTAAAGTGCTAAGTGCATAAATAAATTAATAAGTTAATAAATTAGAGGTGCACGTGAACAAATAAATAAATGAGTTTGATCGATGAATGAATTGCACTGCGTGTTTTCATCAAAAAACAAACAAAGAGTCCGTGTGACAAACAAACTATCCTCCAATCTGATGGATCAGCAATATGACGAAAGTGACAGTTCAAATAAGCATGCGACAATCGATTCTGTGTTGACTCTCCGTGAGTAATCCAAAAACTTCCACCTTAGGTGACACCGTGTTACAGGGATTAACCCCTTTTGGGGGTGCACTCACCAGAAGTATATTTAAAATGCGCCTGTAGTATTATACCCCGAGGACCTTCTCCACCAGCATCAGCTACAGCATTCACCCGCGCATGGATACCTCCAGTACATCAGCCTCCTTCTCCAGTGTTATATCCCCCTCAGCGTGGTTATATACAGTTGTGCATGTAATTAAACAAGGGGCCACATAGCGTAATATTGCTAAAAAACTTCATTTATTAAAAATTATTTTTCCCTAAACAAAGAATTTCCCCCTAGTGGGTTAAGCGTACCAAAAATAGTTAAAATATCGGCATTTGGATAAATGTATGCATGAACGGTACTGTGCCTGCTCACTAGCGCCGGATGCGGAGCCTTTCCAATTTCCTGAGAGAGAAAGAGTGGCGTCCTTCCTGTCCGGACCCGCTGGAGCGCACCGTGGACCGCAAACGTATGTCGTCACTTCCTGTTGACCTACGCCCTGACGCGTTTCGTCATTTCCGACTTCTTCTCGAGGGCGTAGGTCACCAGGCAGGAAGTGAGGTATAAATACACTGTGGGCTGAGGAAAACGTCCAATCAGCAAGCGGATCTGTTCCACAATGGGCGTCAACATTATCCAGCCCTGCAGTCAGCACTAGAGGCCCACTGCGGACAGTCCCAGCATGATGGAACCTCACCGACCGTGTAGTTTAACAACAACTCTTACATTCAAAAAATATTCATAAATACATATTGATGCCAGCCATACCTTGTAGCATAAACAGTGAACTACATTAATGCTGGGCATTACAGCGTGTAGAACGGGTTATGTGGATGACTCGTGAATCCCCGTCCTCCATGTTTTGAGAGTGTGCTGTAAAGACGTGTGTATACATACACGTCGAATCTGCTGACAGCATTTATGTGTGTTCATGCATGGGCTTTATTGGTTGTTATCTGTATGTATTTTCGGATGGAGAATTGATATGGATGTGCATGCAGTCACCCAAATTACCCTGTTCTGCACATCTAATGTGATGTCATAGGAACATGAACATATTGTGCAGCTGGGTTATGTTGTCCGTACTAGCAGATTTTAGGCAATATAGAAAATATATATATATATATATGCCCCTATAAATAGGGGGAGGGTGATTTGCACCGGCAACCAACATCTTGGTGCAGGTCGTTTTATGTGTTACTGCTAGACTTTTGAACATGGCGCACCAACAACCGAATGTTAGTGCGGGCTCCTCCGCAAACAAAAGTTTATATTATAATTATATAGATCAAAATGTTAAAATGGATAAATATTAGAGAGTCACTATTTATATACTCATAAAATTAACTAAGAACTATGTAAATTTAATTTCTTCCATTAATAAAAACGTATATAAAAGCGAGTATGATAAATAAGTTTACTATATAATAAAATACTTTGTAAATTATTTAAAATACTTTATGAGTAATTTAAAATAGTTTAAAAAAGTTTAAAAAATTTAAAAAATGGACAAGGACGTATTTTATGCCATTGATGATAAATTAAACAGAGGTAGGCCATACATTTGAATATAGATTTAGGCCGTGGAGCAATATATGTGGGTGATAATGTGTGTGGGAATGGTCCCACATCCATTATGTATATTATCAAGCCCCATCTGTGGTAATGGAATACCATATAATAGAGCACCATCTAGGACCCCATCTGTGGCGGCGGATTACCACACAATATTATTTTCTGACATTATGCGGTTAATGTTAATATTCCTTTAACATCCAGGTAAAATCAAGAGCATGACAAACAATCCGAAATGTACCTCATGGGAGCTTGTGAAATGTATGACCTGGGAGGTGTATTGGGCCTCCTACGTGTGCAGATTATAGGGTGGGTGTACAGTTATGTGTCGCTTATGAAGCAGTTTATATCCAACTCTATGTTTAGACCTTTTGGAGAGAGTACGTCCACCGAATAAATCCATTGGGTCTCCCGTTTTGACAGCTCACGCACCATATGTATGCCCCTCCAATGGAAGTAAACCTGGAAAATACGGAACAAATCATTCTGGTAACGGCAGACGTCTCCTCATTATACTCCATCATACAACATGATGACGCTCTTCTAGCCCTGAATTGGGCATTGAGCAAACGAGAGGACTTGGTTTTTAATCAAAAGATATTTTTAAGAAACGCTTTGGATTTTTGCTTATCGCACAACTACTTTTGGTATGGAGGCAATTTTTATACCCAACAGAGAGGAGTAGCCATGGGAGCAAAGTTCGCCCCAAGCATTGCAAATCTATTCATGGCTGAATGGGAAGATAAGATTATTTTTAATAACCGGCGACCTGAACGGTTATTTTATAAGCGTTTTATCGACGATCTGTTTTTTATCTGGGCAGGATCCCATTTTAGCTTGGAGAGTTTTTTGGAAGACCTGAACAATAATAAGAATAACATCAAACTAACATCTGTTTGGGATTTTAACGAAATCAATTTTTTAGACGTCACAATCTACCGCAAAAATAACTTATTGGAAACGAAAGTATATTTTAAGAAGACTGACCGCAATAGTTATTTACCAACAACAAGCGCTCATCACCCACTGTGGTTAAAAAACATTCCTAAGGGCCAAATAATGCGGGTAAGACGTAATTGCTCTGAGGACACACAATACATTGAGCAATCAAAAATTCTAACAGAGAGGTTTGAAGTGAGAGGCTACAACCCCAAAAAACTGCAGAAAATTGTCGAAGAGGTCAATCAAATACCAAGAGCCTCAATAATGGAAGAGAAGAATAAGGAATTGGCAGCACCAAAACAAAACAATTTAGAGTGGTCATTCATATCTGGCTTTCATGGCCAGTATGAGGAAGTTGAACGGATTTTTAAAAAACATTGGCACGTTTTACTCTTAGACAAGAAACTAATGACTGCTTTACCTACAGCTCCGCAATTCATTTACAGAAAAGCGCCTAACTTTGGAGACAAAATAGTGAAAAAGGTTATTGATCCGCCCAAAAAACCACCCACATTTTGGGACCAAAATGGTTTTTTCTCGTGTAGGAAATGCAAGGCCTGTCGAGAGGTGGCTCATCCGATTAGAAAATTGGAAAATTTTACATCCACATCGAATAACAATAGCTTTGCAATTAAGCAGTTTATCACGTGCAATAGCACTCATGTGGTGTACGCTCTAAAATGCCCATGTGGTCTCATCTATATAGGTCGTACAAAGAGACAACTAAAAGTACGCATAGCGGAACATATACACAATATAAAAATAGGTTTTAGAGATCACAATGTCTCATTACATTTTAAAATGAAACACGACATGGACCCCAAAGGGTTACAATTTTGGGGCATTGAGCAGGTACTACCCCATTGGAGGGGCATACATATGGTGCGTGAGCTGTCAAAACGGGAGACCCAATGGATTTATTCGGTGGACGTACTCTCTCCAAAAGGTCTAAACATAGAGTTGGATATAAACTGCTTCATAAGCGACACATAACTGTACACCCACCCTATAATCTGCACACGTAGGAGGCCCAATACACCTCCCAGGTCATACATTTCACAAGCTCCCATGAGGTACATTTCGGATTGTTTGTCATGCTCTTGATTTTACCTGGATGTTAAAGGAATATTAACATTAACCGCATAATGTCAGAAAATAATATTGTGTGGTAATCCGCCGCCACAGATGGGGTCCTAGATGGTGCTCTATTATATGGTATTCCATTACCACAGATGGGGCTTGATAATATACATAATGGATGTGGGACCATTCCCACACACATTATCACCCACATATATTGCTCCACGGCCTAAATCTATATTCAAATGTATGGCCTACCTCTGTTTAATTTATCATCAATGGCATAAAATACGTCCTTGTCCATTTTTTAAATTTTTTAAACTTTTTTAAACTATTTTAAATTACTCATAAAGTATTTTAAATAATTTACAAAGTATTTTATTATATAGTAAACTTATTTATCATACTCGCTTTTATATACGTTTTTATTAATGGAAGAAATTAAATTTACATAGTTCTTAGTTAATTTTATGAGTATATAAATAGTGACTCTCTAATATTTATCCATTTTAACATTTTGATCTATATAATTATAATATAAACTTTTGTTTGCGGAGGAGCCCGCACTAACATTCGGTTGTTGGTGCGCCATGTTCAAAAGTCTAGCAGTAACACATAAAACGACCTGCACCAAGATGTTGGTTGCCGGTGCAAATCACCCTCCCCCTATTTATAGGGGCATATATATATATATATATATATTTTCTATATTGCCTAAAATCTGCTAGTACGGACAACATAACCCAGCTGCACAATATGTTCATGTTCCTATGACATCACATTAGATGTGCAGAACAGGGTAATTTGGGTGACTGCATGCACATCCATATCAATTCTCCATCCGAAAATACATACAGATAACAACCAATAAAGCCCATGCATGAACACACATAAATGCTGTCAGCAGATTCGACGTGTATGTATACACACGTCTTTACAGCACACTCTCAAATCATGGAGGACGGGGATTCACGAGTCATCCACATAACCCGTTCTACACGCTGTAATGCCCAGCATTAATGTAGTTCACTGTTTATGCTACAAGGTATGGCTGGCATCAATATGTATTTATGAATATTTTTTGAATGTAAGAGTTGTTGTTAAACTACACGGTCGGTGAGGTTCCATCATGCTGGGACTGTCCGCAGTGGGCCTCTAGTGCTGACTGCAGGGCTGGATAATGTTGACGCCCATTGTGGAACAGATCCGCTTGCTGATTGGACGTTTTCTTCAGCCCACAGTGTATTTATACCTCACTTCCTGCCTGGTGACCTACGCCCTCGAGAAGAAGTCGGAAATGACGAAACGCGTCAGGGCGTAGGTCAACAGGAAGTGACGACATACGTTTGCGGTCCACGGTGCGCTCCAGCGGGTCCGGACAGGAAGGACGCCACTCTTTCTCTCTCAGGAAATTGGAAAGGCTCCGCATCCGGCGCTAGTGAGCAGGCACAGTACCGTTCATGCATACATTTATCCAAATGCCGATATTTTAACTATTTTTGGTACGCTTAACCCACTAGGGGGAAATTCTTTGTTTAGGGAAAAATAATTTTTAATAAATTAAGTTTTTTAGCAATATTACGCTATGTGGCCCCTTGTTTAATTACATGCACAACTGTATATAACCACGCTGAGGGGGATATAACACTGGAGAAGGAGGCTGATGTACTGGAGGTATCCATGCGCGGGTGAATGCTGTAGCTGATGCTGGTGGAGAAGGTCCTCGGGGTATAATACTACAGGCGCATTTTAAATATACTTCTGGTGAGTGCACCCCCAAAAGGGGTTAATCCCTGTAACACGGTGTCACCTAAGGTGGAAGTTTTTGGATTACTCACGGAGAGTCAACACAGAATCGATTGTCGCATGCTTATTTGAACTGTCACTTTCGTCATATTGCTGATCCATCAGATTGGAGGATCGTTTGTTTGTCACGCGGACTCTTTGTTTTTTTGATGAAAACACGCAGTGCAATTCATTCATCGATCAAACTCATTTATTTATTTGTTCATGTGCACCTCTAATTTATTAACTTATTAATTTATTTATGCACTTAGCACTTTAAGGCGTAATGTAAAGGTGATTCTTCATGGTACACTTTTCTTTACCTCTTCTAGGCATTTTTTGATTGTTTATTTTATTTAATCTTGTATTTATATATACACCAAACGTTTATATATATGCACTATTTTTTTCAAATCAAGTTGAAAATTAGTACCTAGCGCTGCTATAAGTATTTGACAGACACAGCCATAGAGCATTCAGGTGTCTAACCTTTTACTTATATCTCTCTAATTTTACTGTCATTTAAGCAGCAGCTACATATTGTATTTTAGCACACCTCTGAAATCAATTGTTTGCAACCACACTTGTTACAATTTATATCTATTTATTTATTTATAATTTAGTATCTAGTAACCACATTTATCACATTTTATATCTATTTATTTATTTATAATTTAGTATACACAGTGCTACACCGAATATTTATTTATTTATTTATTCACTCACACAATATATATTTATTTATTTATTTATATATTGGCCCACTACATCACTATCCGGGGTCTACACCACTTATCACCCCAGGGATTGTAAGCACACACACCCAAGTAGCGCAGAGAGGTGTTGAGCATAGGAGGGCGGAAAGCTTAAAACACCACTTCTTCACGATTCCTATAGACTTGTTTGTGAATGCGAAACCCACCTGACGTGAACAAAAGTCCTTCAACATAAAAATCAAACTTGGAGATCACCTGAGTCATTCTGAGGCATAATAATAATAAAATATAATAGCTTTCCCCATCCACCCTGCTGCTCCTAGTGTATTCTGACAGCCGCTGGGGATGGCCTTCAGAATACCCAAACAGTAGCTGCATCCAGTCCTTGTTGGTCCAAATATTTTCAATCAAAGATTGTCAGGCAGCAGGGTGGAGACAGGGCCACTCATGTAGTGAATTTCAGCTGACTCCTGATGAAAATCTCGTAGTGTATGGCCAGCTTTAATAACATAAAAAACAATAGAATAGAAATGGAAACCCAGACTTACTTTTCCACCCACTGAGGGCTTGTTTTGATGAAATTAAAAAATAAATAACATATATGCCCCGGGATGTGACGTCATAAGGAGGCGGGGTCACCGGGTGACATCATCCGGTGACCACGCCCCCATGCCTATATAAATCGCACCACACCTCGTACACTGCATCACAGCGGGACAGAGCGTCATGTCAACATCAGAAGAGAGAAGAGAGAAGACAACGGCGGCAGCGGAGGAGAAGACCGAGCCAACGATAGTAAAAGAGCTGAAAGAAGATAGCGTTGGAGCCCAGCAGAAGGAACCAGAGAGTGGGAGAAGAGGCCGGAGAAGTCAGAAGAGACCCCCGAAGTCGGAAGAAGACCACCGGAGCTGCCTAATAAATTACTTTAAAAACCCCTTACTCGCTCACATAGGGTGGGGTGCCGGGATCTGGGGGCTCCCTTATTGAAGGGGGCTCCCAGATTCCGATAAGCCCCCCCGCCCGCAGACCCAGTCAACCAACGGCCAGGGTTGTCGGGAAGAGGCCCTTGTCCTCATCAACATGGGGACAAGGTGCTTTGGGGTGGGGGGCGCAGGGCCCCCCTGCCCCAAAGCACCAACCCCCCCCATGTTGAGGGCATGCGGCATGGTACGATTCAGGAGGGGGGCGGTGTTCGCCCCCTTTCCTTACCTACCAGGCTGCGTGCTCGGATAAGGGTTTGGTATTGATCTTTGGGGGGACCCCACGCCATTTTTTCGGTGTGGGGTTCCCCTTAAGATCCATACCAGACCGAAGGGCCTAGTATCGTCCCCTCTATACTGGCTTAGGGAATACAGAGGTGCGGTGGCTCCACTGATTCTCTAAACCTGCCCCATGCCTGTATACTCAGGGTGGAGCAGTTGTAGTGAGAGCAGAGAGTGGAAGCCCCGCCCCCGTACCTCTGAATGTATGAGCTTGGCTGGTCAGGTATATCCTTACACCCATAAAATTCCTGACTGCTGAAACCCTGAGCTGTTATATTCAACTGTAAGGCTAGTTTCACATTGAGGGGGGGGGGGGGGGGGGCGGTAAAGCGGGGCTATATTTAGAATGGGCTTGAGAAGCAATGAATTCAGATGGTTGGCTTCGGGTAGGTGGTGCAAGGTTCCCAGTATGTAAGATTGTAGGTACTGGTCTGGTGTCCAGTGAGCCCCATGTGAGTGGGTAGAATAGAGGTGTGCTCATCTGGACAGTTCAGATATGTGGTCACTGGTATCAGTGGAAGGAATACTGCCTTGTATCAGTAGAAGGAATCGTGATTTAAAGTATTGAAATCAGTGGGTCTGAATAACAACCAGACCTAGCCTTTCCAAAAGGAGGTCATTAATAGAAGCCTAGTACATCTTGCATGGCTGATTCACTTTAAAGATGAAAAAAAATATTTGGCGCTTTACCCTATTAATTTCTAAAATAATTACCACTGGACTCAGTTGGAGAAAAAAAAATCTAGAACAGGGAAAGCACTGTGAAATAAGAATAAACAATGTTTACTTCTATTATTTTTCTTGCATTCAAATTTTTCCAGATGGCTTCAATTCATTCAAAGAATTTGTCCTGCAATGTCTCCTTCTGTTCAAGAATTGTTGTTCTTTACAAACGCTTTTTTTCCCTGGATGAAGTCCAGCTTACTAATTAGTCACTACTAGTTCTGTGGGATTTGTCATGCTGTTGTATATAACTGGGAGCCATTTTCATTTTAAGCTTCCTTTGCTGTGCTCTTCAGGTGCATATTTTGTGTTTTGGACCTCAAGTGGTTGAAGGCTATGACAACCCCGAACAAAGAAAATAGCTTTCCTTGCCTAACCATTGCTATATCACACACTTTCATATTTGTTAGCACAAACAAAACAAGGCTTTGTTTTTTTGGCTCCTACACAGTATTTTTAGCCGATGGAAGGCCAGATTGTGCATGCTGAATATATGTATGTGTGCACAGTTTGTGTATATATATATAATATATATATATATATATATATATATATATATCACCTCCTCCCTTTAGAATGTAAGCTGTACGAGCAGGGCCCTCCTGTACCTTTTGTATTATACTGTAATTGTGCTGTCCCCCCTATACATTGTAAAGCGCTGCGTAAACTGTTGTCGCTATATAAATCTTGAATAATAATAATAATATATAGGCTCAGCTGGTCTTGGCAGTGGTTAAAATATTTTCACCTCAGTGTCCTGGTGGAAACCATTTGCCTAAAGTGATACTAAAGTCTTTTTTTTTTTTTTTTAGAGGCCCCTTACCCATTGCTCCCAACTGTCCCTGTTTTGGAGGGACTGTCCCTGATTTGGAACAATATTACTCTTTCCCCTCATTTGTCCCTCATTTTGGTCTGATCTATATAGTTGTATATAAAATGCACTTTTTATCTTTCAAAAGTGTTTCCCAGTGCTAAACCTTTCATCCAAATTCTAAATTTGCAGCTTGTAAATTTTAGAAACAAATATAAAGGAATAATAGTAATAAAAAAAAAATCACTTGTGGATTTAATTAAGCTTTTTTTTGTTAATTCACCTTTAAGGGGGTTGTGGCAGGTGGCGTGTCCTATGCCTACATACGTTGGCTAGTAGGTGTCCCTCATTCCCCATCTCAAAATGTTGAGAGGGATGCCCTTACCTCCTCTCCTGGAAATCCCTGCCAGTGATGTCCACTCCTCTTTCCTTTGGGTGCCTCCTGTATCAAGCCAGATGCCAAGGAGGAACCCATGCATGTGTACTCCCAAACCAGGCTATGTGCATCCAGAGACCCACACAGTGTAAGTAAGCCATGTCCCCGCTCCCTCCTCATTGAAGTTTGAGTGACACAGGCAGGAGCCTATGGCTGTACTGCCCTCAGTTTCTCCTGTAAAAGCAGGTAGTGAGGGGAGCGGTGCTGGAGCCAGGACAGGACTGGAGTGGTGACCAGTGATGTAAGTAACTGAGTTAAAATAAACGGAGTTACATAACGCAGTTACTTTAGAGGGTAACGAGTAATCTAACTGATTACTTTTCCTCTCATGGTAACGCAGTTCCCATTACTTGGGCGGAGTTACCTCAATTACATCTACTGCCACTAGATGGCAGTAGTGTAATTCCGGTGTCCTGCCAAACAAAGTTTCCCCGCCAGATAAGGACCCCCTGTTCTGCGCAGGTGCAGCGCTTGCGCAGTACCAAGGACTACGGAGCTTACGAAAATTGCCGAACCTAAACAGCTCTGAGTGAACTCTACACCGCGCAGGCGCAGTTAACATGTAATTGTACGAGGCAATGCCGTACGCTCCCGATGCTCGTGCTACTCTGCAAGGGGCGTCTATCGTGTAACTAAGGGGCGGGTCTAGTATTACTGTAACCAAGGGGTGCATTTATTATTATTGTTATATATCGAGCTCTGCCCATTAATTTAACATTCGCCCTCTTCTGTAGCCATCCGCCCCTTACACTATATAATAATAATAGACCCGCCCCTTGCTTACACGCTATAACACATCTGCCCCTTGGTAAGAGTAATAATAGAGCAGCCCCTTGGTTACAGGATATATAACAATAATAATAAATGCGCCCCTTGCTTACAGTAATACTAGACCCGCCCCTTAGTTACACGTATAGAATATTAAAAAAAAGTCACAGTTACTTTGCTGCGTAACTAATTAATTTTCCAATGTAGTAACTGAGTTAATAACGCAATTACTTTTTGGGAGAAGTAATTTGTAACTTAACGAATTACTTTTTTAAAGTAAGATGACCAACACTGGTGGTGACATGAAACCAGGTCAGAGTTTGGTGATTGGGGGGGGGGGGTTACGACAGGTAGTGGGGGGGCGTTATTTTTGTTTTTACGTTAACCCAAAGAATGCATTAAGGCTAAAACACTTTTAGAACACTTTAGTTTGGATAGTATGGGTTGGTACAGAGGAAAATGGACTAAATTTTATTTATACAAAAAAAATTATTAAAATTGATCTCCATATTACATCACATGCAACAAAACAGTTGCTGGTAACCACCATCAACCCAAATGTAAGGTGGGGACCCCACAAGGTAGATATAAGGGTTATGTGGGGGTATATCTATTTTCTTCTGTACCAACCCATACTATTCAATTTAGGATGAGGCTATGTCCACAGTACCATTCTGTCATGACGTATAACATTGATCAACCTTAAAGTGGAACTAAAGGCAATTTTGTTGTTCATTTTAGATAGATTAAGGGAAGGTTATAACTACTGTAATTTTTCTTTTTTTTGCCATCTGTATCCCATTGGGTAGATTTCTCTTTACTCGCTGGTTCCCTGATCCTGGCTTGTCTGATTACCTGCTCTGGCTTCCAAACCCTGGCTTCTGTTTTTGACTATGTCTCTGAACTGTTGTTATTTTTGACTGCATTTTCAGTCTCTTCCTGGTTTTTATGGTCTCTGACATCAAGGAATGGTGGTGCAACCCACATACTGGACATTACAAAGGGTAAATTGAATCATATAGACAACATAGTGCCACAATTAATATATTGCCTGATAGGAAACTTGTGTCCAGTTGTGGCAGAAATCACCATGTAGCTTACCTGGTGGGCACAGCAATACTTGAATGTGCTAACACCACATCAAAAAGATCCTAAATATCATAGCCAGCTAGGTTTAATATTGCTAAGACTAGAAAAACAACTGGGGTAATGTAAGGAGGTTAGGGTCGGTGTTCTACAACTGGAAAAATGGCACCCTCCTGATAGTGTGGTAAAGGCGCGCCTATCCAAAAAGAGAGGTTACTCTTAATAATTGCCACAATAGGATTGTACTCTACAGAATGGGTGGTTACAAAGGTACCTTACTGCTGGAAAACGATTGCTTTCCCAACCTATTTGGGTATAGTTCAATAACTCTGATCAGGATTTCATTGAAACAATATCAAGACGGGGCGTGGCCTGACTCTGCATGGCGTAGGACGCATTTTCCCGGAGCTCCGGTATACAATCCTAAATCCACATTAATCCTGCACTCCAGCGATGAATCTAACCGATTGAACAGTACCAGAGGACACCTGAACCCCCCGCCGCTATGTCACCGCCTAAATCACAGAAAACGGCGGCTGCAAAACTAGCGCAATACCGGAGACAAGACGGCGAGGAGGGGGAGGAAAATGGCGGCGCCGGCAAGGATACAGCGGGCCGCGCGGATGGAGACACTGACAGACTGCTGGAGGCCATTACCCTGTGTCGCACCTCTCCCACTGCTCAGATTGAGGAGGTGAAGATGGACATCTCCCTAATCAGGCAGGATTTCTGCAAGCTCCGGGACCGGGTGCGGGAGACGGAGGCCAGGATAGGCATAATGGAGGACGCTCTCCTGCCATTACAGGCCACCGCAGATCGCACGAAGCAACAGATCACTCAGTTAATGGCAAAACAAGATGACATGGAGAACCGATTGAGGCGCTGTAACATTCGTCTCATCGGTCTCCCAGAGGGGGCAGAAGGTAAGGACCTATTTGGAGCAGTGGCTCATCACTACCTACGGCCGCGAGGCCTTCTCCCCCATGCTGGGGGTTGAAAGGGCCCATCGCATGCCTGCGAGACAACCTCCCCCGGGAGCCCCCCCACGTACATTTATTGCCAAAATGCTTAATTATAAAGACCGAGACGCTGCGCTGCGGCTGGCCAGGGAGAAGGGTAATAGCCCCATTGAAAATGCCAAGGTCGCAATTTTCCCTGATTTCTCAGCAGAAATTCAAAAACGGCGCCAAGGCTTTATGGAAGCGAAGAGGATGCTCCATGCTGGCCATAAGGCTGGTTATGGATGAGGCTTGGTAGTATAAATTTTGGTGACTCACTGCGCGCCCTATCCCCATTGTCTCCATGCTGGCACCTTTGAGATAAAGTCTGAGGGGAAACCATACCTGATGTTCGGAATCCTGGGTTAAGGCTCAATCCTGAGTGCTTTTGTTTTCTGTACATCTGGTAAGGAGCCTACTTACTGGTGGTGGCACTTTAATAGAAGTGGAGCACATTGGTGTAATGGAATCAACTGTATAAGAGGACATTCATCCATTGTTTTGTAATTCATCTATCATAAGGACTCTGAGAAATACCATTCTACCATTGCCCACAGTTTTATAATGTTTTATGAAGTTCCACTCGCTTTCACCTGTCTTGTTCTGATATTATCACTGCTGCTGACACCCTCCCCTCCCCCCCTCCCTCCCTATTTCCTCCCTCTCTCGGGGTTTTCACACCCTGGAAGGCATACAAAGACGATGAGGGTGATCTAAGTGGAATTTTCACCCGACTCAATAATCTGATGGTTTCCGAAAACCACACTAAGTGGGATATTGCCTACTTGGAAACCTATATAAAAAACCTTATGGTACCTAGGAGTCTCCGATGGGACGTAGCACCCCAGAAGGGAGACACAGATTTAGAAGAATGGTTCAAATATTTTAATCAATCTGGTGTCTCTTTCCTCCGTTTCCTAGTGGAGAGAAAGACTGCTAAATTAGCGAAATTGGATGATGATTGAGTATAAAGAACTTGAGAAAGAGGACAGAGACCAGAGGTCTAAAAAGAAGAAAAAGTATAATAGGGATCTTGTGGACTACCAAAACAACGTAGTCTTCAATTGGCAAAAGAAAATTCTGGAGGATGCAGCCAAAGCATTCCCCACAGAAATGGACACTTCTGTGCCAGTATCCCAAATGGCTGGAGGGGGGTTGGATCAGGTCCAACCTTCCGCTCCTAAGCGTGTTCAGTCTAAACCCAGAGTAGGGGGTAATTTGGGCTATCAATCCCCCAGGAATCAGAATCCCAGGGGAGGACACCCCTGTGGGAGCCAAGCATATCCCCCTAAAGCTCCCAGACCTAATCACATATCGGGTGAAGTTAAAACTCACCCCCCCGGGCCCCCTTCTAATTGGTATCAAGGAGAATCTGGGTGGGATTACAATATCCCCACACAAAACTCCTTCTATCCACTTAGAGAGTGTGATGCCATAGGGGAAGACTCCTCCTTTTCCAATGGTTTTTACCCTCCAGAACAAGGGATGGCAACCAACTATAGTGCCCCAAATAGGGTTTTCAACTTGAGTTCCAAGATTCTGTCCCCCTCAGAAAAAGGTCTATTGGACAAGGGTCTCAAATTTGTGCCCCCAAAGCGTCTAGACAAATTTAAGACTTTTATGGACATTCATTTGTTCATAAGAAAACTTAATATCAAAAGATATATGTCTGGAATTCCCGCAAATAGTCAAGTAAGAGCGAGTGAATTTGTTCATTCTGGATTGAGGAATGCTTCCCTCTTTAATCCACCTGGCACATTAGCGCCTTCTCTTCGTGTGTTCAGAGATGTGCTACTTAGAGATTTGGATGCCATGGAGGTTAAAGAGAGCGAGGCTGAACAAATCCCTACAGGAAGGTTTGGAATCGTTATGCCTCAATAAGGATTTGGTCGTGAGGCCTGCCGACAAGGGGGGTGGAATAGTTATTCTGGACAAGGCGGACTACATGGCCGAAATGTCCAGAATAATAGGTGATACCGCCACCTATACCCTCCTAGCGGGGGATCCCAAGCTCAAATTTACTAGGGACCTTGAAAGTTTGGTGGCAGAGGGTCATTATGAGGGTATTCTAACCATGAAGGAAAAGTTATTCCTCATTCCCATAGCCCCTCGCACTCCGACCATCTACTACCTCCCTAAACTACATAAAGATCCTATCTGCCTGCCCCCCGGGACGTCCCATCATTAGTGGGATTGATTCCATTACGTCCCGGGTCGGCAGATATATTGACTTTTACTTACAGCCTTTGGTACGCTCCATGCCTTCGTATGTGAAGGACTCCAGGCACATTATTAATTTACTGTCCAATATGGTGCCTACTACTGGGATGTGGATGGTGACCATTGATGTGACGTCTTTGTACACCATCATCCCCCATGCTTTGGGATTTGAAGCCGTTTTATTCTATCTCGAGAGAGATTCGGACTTACCCCAAAAACAGGTTAATTTTCTGATGTCACTTTTGAAGTTTGCAGCGGCATCGAACTATTTCTGGTTCGATGGCAACTTCTATAGGCAGGACACAGGAGTGGCAATGGGGGCCAAATATGCCCCTAGCCTGGCCAATCTGTTTATGGCCAAATGGGAGGAGGAATGTCATCTACTCCCAACATGTACCTCAGGTTACCCTTTGGGCAAGGTACATCGATGACATCCTCCTCCTATGGGATGGCCAGTTATAGCGAGTTGGAGAACTTCATGAGTACCCTCAATCTCAATCAAAGAGGGATCATTCTTAAGTTCGAAGCAAGCCAGTCTGAGGTCCATTATTTGGACCTGAATATATGCATTAGTAACAACTTGTTCACTACCTCCACCTTTTTTAAAGAGACTGACAGGAACTCATTCATCCCTGTCGGGAGTTGCCACTATCATCCGTGGTTGAGACCTCCGAAGAGCCAGTTTTTTTTTTATTTTTATTTTATATTTATTTTCATTCATTTATCATTTAAATTTTTATTTATTCTTTACTTCTATCATTATTATTTTTCATTTTCATTTTTATTTTTATTCATTTTTATTTTTACTTTTATTTATTTATTTTTATTTTATTTTTATTTTTATTTTTATTTATATTTATTTTTATTATTTTTATTTTCATTTTTATTCTTCATTTTTTCACTCATAGTTGTCCCTTCACCTTCTATACACTTTTTTAATTTTTTACATTCCAATTATCACCCATCACATATTTATTTCATATTTCCACTCAATGCACATTTTTATATTTTCATTTAATATGTGTTCACATCACATTAATAAGACAGCGCCTTTTTTTTCCCCTAAAATATGGAAGGTGTATTGCTTTCCTCTCCCCCTTCCCCCCCTATGCTCACTTGTTCTTCACTCACCATGTTATGAGCATTCACGATTCACATTGTCACATGTCATAATACCCACTACGGGTTCACTGAAGTAATTCCCCATATATTTATTTATTCCTTCACTTTTTTGCTATTCACATCAAGGAGACCCATTCCTCACCTTTGAATGGTCCGGGTCTCTTTTCACAGCTCACATACATGAACACTCGACCTTAACAGGCCATGTATATCCACTATTCTTAATTTCATTCAATTCATCCATCCCATTCTGTTTACATTTTCACATGTGAACATTAAATTCCCCATATATAGGCGCTATATGCACCTAGAATCTGTTTACAACTGTGGTATGTTTTTGTTAATATACCTAATTCACATGTTTCTAAGTCGAGAATTAGGGTATAAGCAATTTGCCTTTTTTTCTTTTCCATTTTTTCCGTTTTTCCCTGTGTATGGGCAACCTTTCCCACAGTTAAGATGGTTGAATGGCCACTTCCTTGCCTCTCGCAATGAGGCTTGGTAGTATAAATTTTGGTGACTCACTGCGCGCCCTATCCCCATTGAAAACGTCTGTTGATGACGAAACGCGTCTGGGAGGACGCGCAGTGACGTCACCACGTTCGTGTTACAAGGAGAAAGGGTTTGATTGGATGCCGGCCGGCGCTTCTTTTTAAACAATCGTTGGATTTTTTACTGCCTATCTTGTTCATAAAGAATGTGAGTAATATCTGATTTTAATTAAAGTCATTCTATTTTTTACAATATCCTACCTGCCTGGTGAGAGGGTATTAACCCACTGTATGTGCTCCCCCCACATGTAACAACTACTGCTTTTTTGTTCCTTCCTGCTCTGTTCCCCCTCTCCTCCCCACGTGTATTTGTCCCCCTTGCTGTGTGCTGGCTCACACACTAAGATACACGTCTGCTGACACCTCTACATTGTTTTTGGCCTATGCACCTGAGCCTGTCACCCCCTATTACACTGGCCCAGAGGAGGACGCAGCACCTGCTAGCAGAGGAGAGAGAGGGGGGGGGGTTGTTTCATCGCTTGGGATGTATTACACCAAGCTTACAATCTGGTTACCTACATCTCCGGGGGGGAGAGCCATTTACCAAATGGTTGCCTCACCTCACTAAAGTTGATATTTTCGTTCATCTGACACTTTTTTGATGGATCCTCCTACGCACCCCTTTTCCTTTACCCGTCATTACCACACCCGAGGGATGGGGGCTTGTTGTGCAGCAATGTATAACCCCATTGACCCCTGGAACTCCCTACCCCATTTGTTGTGGACGACCCTGGGTGCAAACTGCTGAACTTCCACACATTTTTCTCTACCGAATAATCCAGCTGAATTTACTTTTCTGCCATGCACTCAGCTCTTTAAGATGCACTCAGGGGCTGCGTTTTAGCAGCCATCGTCACCTTTTTTCTTCTACTTAAGATGAGAATACTGCGGTTTGCAGTAATGGGACTTTCAGGGGGTAGTTTGTGCGAGTTTAAGGGACATGCCCGCACAGGTTGGGGTGGGTGCAGGGCGGGGTGGGGGAGGGGTTTTGTTCTAATTATGTTTTACAGCTTCAGAATGTATTGATGGTAAAGCTCAAAGGTATTGCACTGATATGTATGTGTAAGGTCATTATGTATTGTCAGAGGGTACATGCAGTTCTACATGACATCTGGGGTGAAATTCTGTTGCAGAGGGACCCAGGTCAGACGACTCCTGTACGGAACTATTCTTTACAGGCAGTGACATGGCAACCCTAATGCCGCGTACACACGGTCGGAATTTCCGATGGAAACAGTCCGATGGGAGCTTTTCAACGAATTTTCCGACCGTGTGTATGACCTTGGTCAAGGAGGGGCTTAACTTTATGACCAGACACCCCACGATCCCTGTGATCTGGTTGGGAGACTTTAATAATACTCTACAGCCCGACCTCGACAGACTTCAAACACCCCAACAACCGGGGGGGGAGCGCCAGACCAACCAAGCTCGCACATCTATTAACCGCTTTTAACATAGCTGACACGTGGAGATATAAATATCCCCTCGACAGGTCCTATTCCTGTTTCTCTCCCGCACATAATTCCATGTCCCGTATCGACCTTATCCTTATCTCAAATACCCTTACACCACGTCTATTGGAGGCGGCATTTGGGCCTAGACTTTTGTCTGACCATAGCCCATATTGGGTGACACTGAGCATTCCACTAGACAAACCGCTGAGGCCCTGGAGACTGAACCCGTTCTGGCTGTCGCTGTTGCCGGTCGAGGACGAGCTTTCAGATCTCTGGAAACAATACTTTCTGGACTATGAGCAGACTGCCTCTGTTGCGGCAGTCTGGGATTCATTCAAAGCATATGCCCGCACGACCCTCGCCTCCGCTATTAACAGAATTAAAGCTGACTCCTCAAGTGCCCTAGATAAAGCCATTTCTGACCTGTCCTCCACAGAGAGAGAATTTGCCACCAACCCCAGTTCAGAGACAGCAGCCAGACTTAAATTGCATACCAGGGTGGCTACCCAACTACAGTACACAAAAGCCAAGCAGAAGCTGTTCTTCACCAAGCAAAAACTATTTGAATATGGAGAAAAGGCAGGGAAATTGTTAGCCTACATAGTGCACTGTGAAGACAGACCTCCGGTGGTGATTACCCTTCATGGACAGGGGGGCCAACAGATTACTGACCCACAGGAGGTCACAAATAAATTCAGGGACTTCTATGCAGACCTGTACCAGACGACGGTGACAGACCAAACCGACCAGAGGATGACATTTCCCTGCAGTATTGATTTTCCTCAACTGACTGACACCCAGATCGATCTTCTTGAGGCCCCCATTACTACAGAGGAGATAAACACTGCAATAGCCAGCTTTGCCAGGTCCAAGTCACCGGGCTCAGACGGCCTGCCGATTGAGTTCTATTCACAGTTTGGGGAAATACTCGCCCCAAAACTCTTGCAATTATATGACTATGCATTTGAAACCTTCTCCCTTCCACCCTCCATGAGAGAAGCCACGATAGTCCTTATCCCGAAACAAGGGAAGGACCCGGGATATCCGGCATCGTACCGCCCTATATCTCTACTCCAAGTAGACATCAAGATCTTAGCGAAAGTCCTATCCCTGAGGTTAAACCAAGTAATACTCTCTATAATACATATAGATCAAGCTGGCTTCATGCCTGGCCGTAATATGTCCTACAACTTACGTAGACTCTATATAAACCTGCAGGCGACTCATGAGGAGGTGGGTACCCGGGTGGTAGTCTCCCTTGACACGGCTAAAGCCTTTGACTCTGTGGAGTGGGGGTACTTATGGGAGTGTCTGGAGGGATATGGCTTTGGCCCCAAATTTATTAAATGGGTCCAACTCCTTTATCAGTCTCCAACGGCCAGAGTGGTGGCGAATGGATGGCCCTCCGAGCAGTTTGACCTCAGTAGAGGCACAAGGCAGGGCTGCCCACTTTCGCCCCTATTGTATGCTCTGGCGGCAGAGCCGTTTGCCATATCCATCAGGGGCAACCCAGAAATCAAAGGTCTGCGTTGTGGGGAACTGACAGAAAAAATTAGTACATTTGCGGACGATACTCTGCTGTACCTGGCGGATCCGGGACCCTCCCTGCAGGTAGCACTAAACACGATCGAGCTATTTGGGACCTTCTCTGGGTTAAAAATGAATTGGGATAAGTCACAGATACTCCCTGTTGATAGTTTTCCCCCCACTGTACTACAAGACAGCTTACCGCTCCAACGGGTCAGTAATATAAAATACTTAGGAATCCACATATCCAGAACATCAACAGATTACATGCACCTCAATATTGAACCACTGATAGCTTATGTTAAAACTAAGACCAGGGCCTGGGCCCATTTGCCACTGGGGATGTGGGGACAGATTTATTTAATCAAAATGATTCTCCTACCCAAGATCCTTTATACAATTTGGCACTCCCCGGTATACTTGCCTCTCAAGCACTTTAAAATTCTGGAATCTATCCTAAAGCCTTTCGTCTGGAGCTCCAATAGGCACAAATTAGCATGGCGAACACTTCAAAACCCGACGGACATGGGAGGTTTGGCACTACCGGACCTCAACATGTATTACATTGCGTCCCAACTCTCCCAACTCTACCACATAGATAAAACAGACAGGGAAAGGTTCCTTCACTTACTTTGCCCGGAATGGGATAGACTTACCAACGACTCCATTTATGCAATAACAGTATCCAGGACTGTACCTGCCCCGCAAAACAAGGTACGATCCCTACTGCACCAGTACAGACGGGTGTGGGATATAGCCCTGGCCAAACTGGAGATTTCTCAAATTAATGATTATACTCCACTGTGGCACAATAGGGCCCTGCCTGAGTTTTGTCAGATTCCAGATGTTAATCTTTGGCTTGCCCACGGGATTCTCTACTTACATCAACTTTTTACGGGTGGGGTTCATAAGACCTTTGATGCGCTCTCTGAGGAGTTTGCCTTTTACCTCCTCCCCCCCCCCCACTCCTAATGTTATTATGGCACTAGTTAAAAGTACGGATCCCCAAAAACTGATTTCAGCGTGCTACTGCACACTCACCACTCCAACGTCCACTAAACTGGCATATAGTCTTAATTCTCGTTGGGAGAGAATGGTGGGTCCTATAGAGGATGAGGAATGGGACGAAGCCCTGGAAGCATGCAAAACTTTCTCACCCAAACTGTCGGATAGGCTCACTCAAATATATATTTTCCACCATGCATACCTTACTCCCCTTAGGGTCGCGAGATATAAGAGCTCACAGTCCACCACATGCCTGATGTGCGGGAGGGAAACGGGCACATTTACACACCTAATTTGGTCGTGTCCTGATATGCAAAGACTGTGGTCGCAGGTGGTGACATTCCTTCACGACACTATGGGCTCCCCAGCCACACTCGACCCGAAAATGTGCCTTCTCGGGATACTACCTGACTTGACTGACAAATACACTAAGATATTCCTCTGGGAGACCTTGTTCTCGGTCCGAAAGGTAGTGGCTAGGAAATGGATGAGGGCTGCCCCACCGAACATCATGGAGTGGAAAACAGAGGTCAACAACACCCTCCCGTACAAAAAGTTTATTTACATTAACAGAGAGTGCCCAGACAAATACTATAAGATCTGGGATAGGTGGCTTCAGGAATCTGACACCTGTACATAGGTCATTGGTATTACTACCACACAGTTCTTTGAAGACAGAGAGTCCGCTCATATGCTAGACTGGGGCCTGCAAAGAAAGGCTACACTTGAAATGTTCTTATGTATCCACTATACACCTGATGTCCAACATGGCCTTGTGACCACATGTTACTGAGTACCTTGTACCTTAAAATACCTGTGATAGATCTTGTTTCTGTACCAAGTTTTCATAAGCTGTATGTTTTTATATCTCAAATAAAACATGTTTGATTTAAAAAACAATATCAAGACCTCTCCGTATTGACCATTGCAGATATTCTCTCAACTCAAGCCTAGTCCTAATATTCTCACATTTCAATAGGTAGACTGCCTCTGTGGAACAGTTTCTCCTGGCAAACATGGATTCACCTATTACAATGGATTCCACAGTGTGTGAGGGATGATAACTGCTTGTCAATAAAGTGGCATTACCTGCACAGCCCTTCCTATATCTTTTGTGGTGATGGTACCAGTTTTCTGATCACCCTGCAATGTAACATCCAAAATATTGAGTATCATCAACTTCCTAAGTGAACTTTAAATTTAGTTCATAATTGTTTATACAATGAAAAAAGTGTGGTAATGTGGATTCCGAGTCCCCCTTCCAAAGGAACAGGAGGTCGTCTATATAGCAACCATACCACTACAAATTGTCATCTAAAGGATTGTGTGGAGAAAAATTACATTTGGTTCCCGCAAACGCATTGTGTTTGCGATCTGTGTTTGGCATAATGTTCTGGTATGAACTGGCCCTGAAAGTTTAGTGTGCAAAAGGTTCCAGTTTCACAAAAAGTTAAATCATTTAATGAAAATAGAAGTAAGAGAGAGAGAACTCAAAGCACATGGATGACATTCTCCGTACAACACCTAAAGTAGATAAACCTTAACTGAATTACATTTAAATATTATACTTGTTATCTTTTTTTCATCCTTTGGTGCATCCCAGTGCTGCTCATCTCCTGTAATCCAACAAAAGAGACTTTTTGTGTGTCTCATCCAAATCAGCACAAGGAAAAACCATAGGTATAAACCAGAGAAAAATCTCTGGTACCCTATAGCGGACTATAGCAACAACAGAGTGCAGACTAGGTAAAATAACATAATCTTTATTAAAGTGAACCTTCAGTCATTTTTTCAACTTTCCATCTATTAAATCTTCTGCTCTTGTTGTTTTAACTTTGGATAGTAAAATATTTTTTTCTGCCAGTAAATACCTTATACAGCCCACTTCCTGTTTCTTGTCTGGTAAAACTCCTAGGCTTGTAATATCATGCACAGCTCTCTCTCTCTAGTTTGCCAGGAAGGGAGGGGGGATAAGTCATAATGAAAGCTGCAGAGCTGGAGGTGTGCCTCTGCGTGTCTGTGTAAATCCAGGAAGTGAACAGGCAGCAGCTTCAGTTGCCCACAGTTAAAATGGCTGCAGCCAGACTCAGTGGAAGGAGATTTCTGCAGAATATTTGGCAAGTACAGAATTACAGTATAGACAAATGGGGAGGAATACAATACTTTCCATCAACTGTAGTTAGCTCACAAATGATCCATATAATCAATTATGTGCATACAAGGAAATACAATCTATAGAATGATATACAGTATGTTGTAGGTTGCTTCCTGTACGATCAACGTTTCGTCAACAGTTTGGCTTTGTGTCATTCCCAAAACTTTTGGCCAGGGCTGTACAATTCTGCAACCTGTATGCGATGTTTCTGTTTACTGAATACTAAATCGTTTTGCTTCCGTATGTGAATTTTCAAAGAGCAAATCCTTATTTTATCATCAAAAAAATGCCTGACCACAAGATGTCACTGCAGGACACTAAATGTCATGTATGCGTTAGCAACTGGCCAGAAGTCAAATCTCTTTCCTTATGAAGACGCTCCTCACATTCACTGGGAGACAAAATAAATAAAAGCAGAATTGTTTCATCTGAAATGATGGACTCAGCTGGGATCCTTAACAGACGTGTTCTCCAGCAAGTAGCAATAATTCTTAGGAGAAATATGAGTCTTATAAACACAGCGGCCCTGGATAATTAGAAGTAACTCTTGGAATAACGACAAATGCTAATTAGATTTTTGATTGCTGTTTCACTTGTTAGAGGTGAGATGAGTGATTTTTGGCGAAGTTTATTTCTCCACAAAATGACAAAACATTCACCAAAACAAAAATTCTCAGATTTACTCATTAAACTCCTTGCAAAAAAAAAAAAAACTACTCCTTCATAAAAATGTATCTAGTGGATAGTTTTAATTTTATTATAGCAGAGCAGGATTCCCGCTTCTGCTTTGCAGTACCACACCTAACATGTTTTGCTGAGCTATTGATTTTGATTTAGACACCAAAGCACAAATGCAACACACCTGCGTTGTAGTGCACTTCAATGCATGGCAACGCATGGTAGTTTGAAAACGTCATTGTAAGGCTTCATCTTTTTATTTTTTTTTAAATAACAAACATATCATACTTACCTCCACTGTGCAGTTAGTTTTGCACAGTGTGGCCCTGATCCTCGACTTCTGGGGTCCCTCTGTGGCTCTCGCGGCTCCTCCTCTTATCAGATAACCTCCTAACCCCCCTCCCGGGGGTTACCTTACGGGCATGCTCCCGAGTCCAGCATTTGCGTCCATAGATAGAAATGCCGGACTCGACACGCAAAATTGACGGTAAATCGCCGCTAAAAATAGCGACGCTTTACCGCCGACGCACCCGCCGCCCCAGTGTGAAATGGGCCTTATTGGATTTGCTTGACAGCAGTGGGAGCCAATGGATGCGCTGCTATAAATCTATACAATCAAGAACCGGAAACCCTGTGCAGAGAGGGAGAGCGTGTCTCCACCGAGT
This sequence comes from Lithobates sylvaticus, assembly GCA_028564925.1. Lineage (NCBI taxonomy): Eukaryota > Metazoa > Chordata > Amphibia > Anura > Ranidae > Lithobates > Lithobates sylvaticus. Next base: position 149,468,399 of record CM053036.1, on the reverse strand, counting down.
GAATGAAGGGGCTCAGGTAAGTAAAAACGGGGGGGGACTGGGCGGTCAATGCCAGAAGTTTGCATTAAGGTGAAAAAAACACAAGGGTTTACAACCCATTTAAGCCAAACCCAAAAATAAATGTACTCCAATGCACGCTTTACAGCCAAAGACCTTAGGTGGGTGTTGTAGCAAACTGACAGATGGTGCCATCAGCAAACAAAAGTCCAAAATCAGCAAAGTGACCTCTGGCACACAAAAAATATCAAGCAAATCTTTTCTTCCTCTTCCTATTCTTCAACTTTCTCAGGCAGACAGTCACAACAAACAAGGGAGAAAAACAGGTTTAAATAGACAGAACAGCCAATCACCATTCCCAAAATCCCAAGGGCATTCAGGAGGTGGCATTATTGTCTCCTGAATGGCTGGCAGTTGCTTTCCACTACACTCTGAAAAATGAACCACCAATGAAAGATTTTCAGATGTGAATGAGCCTTAAAAATGATATGTAGCGATGGCAGACTATAAGTGTAACATTATGTGCCTTCCACATCATTCATCATCTATAGTTGTGCCCCTTTAATGATGAACGCCAGTGATTGTCATCATATTGGTGAGCCAACCCACTGGATTGGGGGGCTAGTAGTTTTTGTGACTGGCAGTTCCATTGCATAACTATACACCAGGACTACATATCCCAGGGATCCTACCATCCAGGGGACTTCTGAGAGAGACTATCAAAGAGATAGCCGGCACATCTCACGCTCTCTTCTTCCTGGGCCTGGTGTAATGCATACCTCTCCGTGACAGGGAAAGAGAGGTTGCAGCCTACCACACGGTGTCAAGAAACTACAACCCGGCTTCGTAGGACCCATTTCTGCGGCTGTTCGCCAGACATCTTCACAGCACCAACTCAGCAGCCAGACACCATGCTCATTCACACTCCGCATCCGCGTGTCATCGCTGGTGGCTCCATCGACAGACGTCTCTTCCAAGGTCGCTGACTTCAAGGCCTCTAGGTCGGACCAGTCGTTGGTGAGAGGGCAACCGCCCACCTTCTGTATTATTTCTCTTGTCACTTTATTTGAACACTGTGCATAGACACCTTTACCTACCACCACTTCAAGGAATACATTAGCCTGTTTAAGCCAGTCAGTCTGTTCATTCATCACTGTGCCTTATTGGATATAATCTAATGAGCTCCAACTCCCAGTGAAGACATAAGGCCTGCACCACGGACATTGCTGTTGCCACTAAGTAAAGGGCCCTACACCACGGACATTGCTGTTGCCACTAAGTAAAGGGCCCTACACCATCCTTATTCTGTCAGATCTCTCATTAGGATTTTAAGGTTGAATAGGCTGGCCTGGGGTTCCCTTTAGAGTTTAACTACTTCCATTAAACACTTAAACATTCATTGTCCTTCAGGTCATGTTACAGGTGGTGTGCCATTGGGGATGTATGTATATTGTATCTTCCTGCTGTTTAACTGTTCCTAAGATGTATTTGGGGAAATTCCTCTACTGAGTCTGTGCTGGTATTTAGAACTCGTGGATCTTTTGCCCTCTTTTACAAATGAATACTACTTTGCTACTTCAGTAAAAGCTGAGATAACATAAATATATTGACTTGTGTGACGTGTAATTTAAAGGTGCTTGTGAAAAGATGTCAGAACCCAGAGTGTCAGGTGGGTTGGAAGGTTCACAGGGTCATGGTGATGCAGATGAGCAGGTAATCCAAGCAGTCCTCAAGGGGACCGTGCTACATATACTATACAAAATTAAAACATTTTATTATACAAATTTTTTTTTTTTTAAAGAAAATCTGGCACTGTAAGCTCCTCCCTCCTTTGGGTGCGCACGCTCCTGTCAGGCCCTGCACTGAGCTTTTTTTGTCCCTAGACACACAAAACGCCAGTAGGCTATGCCCCAATTTCCCACTTCACAGGAGTTTGACTGACAGCAGCAGGAGCCTATGGCTCTGCTACCCTCATGTTTTCCTGTAAAAGCAGGAAATGAGGGGAGAGATGCAGGAGCAGTGACATGAAGCCAGGTAAGTGTTTAGGGACAGAGGGGGTTAGAACAGGTAGTGGGGTAAATTAATTAAAGGATACGTTCACCTTTTGTAACATGTTACATGTTACACCCATATTCAGGGTTTAACATGTAACATGTTATGAACGGACCCCGTACCCCCCGCTCACCAATCTGACAGCTAGCAGGGATCTATTCCCCTCCTCCTGCTGCTAGCTGTCACAATTAAAAAAAAAAATTGGGCCGAACAGGGCTCCGTCCACCCGCTCTGCAGCGTCACTCATTCACAGACCTCTGTGAATGGAAAACGACAAGGCCTGGCAACCTTTGTGGCAGTTGGCTTGTAGTTTTCAATGAACTACCACGGTGCTGTGAGCGCTGTGGTAGTTCATTGAGTACTCCTGTCAGAATGTATAGGCTTCCTCCTACAAGATACGAGCATGCTGATACACTGACAGATTTGTAGGAGACCTGCATGGCATCAGCGATCTGCTGATTGCTAGTGCAATGCTTAGCAGGCTCCTACTACAAAAAATAATAAATGCACATTTTTTTACCTGCAAAAAATGTGCATTTATAATTTTTTTTAAAGAGTGAAATTATCATTTAAGTTAAAAAAACATTTAGTACCACTTTAAGCTTGATAACAAAAACAAATAAAGAAATAAAACAGACTGAAATGTGGGACTAGTATGATACCTTGACCCCTGGTGGCAGAGCCGCAAGGTGTGATACTCAGCTGTGCCAACCTGGTGCTTTGGTACTCAATGTGGATGATCTGCATATACTGTACACACACACATACATACACACACTTTTGCACACAGTTTTTTAAGGAATTCGGAAGGTAGATTGTTCCAAACATCTTGGAGTGACAAACTTATAGCCTGTTCATAAAGCCACTAGACCAGGGGTAGGCAACCTTTTTTGCACAGTGTGCCAAAAAATGTTTTCAAAGAAATGGAGCGTGACGATTTTATAACAAAAAAATGTAAACTTCACGCTCTCAATCACGAAATAGATTTTTTATAAAGTAAATGCTGTAAACTAATTTAGTAGTGAGAAATTAACACCCTGCAGCCTCACGCCTCAGATCAGCCCAATTTCTGCAACTCCACACCTCAGATCACTGCCCCCCCCCCCCCCGCACATCTGTTTCCCCACTGTACCCTCTTCTCATCTATGATATGCGTTATATGCAGAGTGGTGAAAGGAAGCAGAGATGAGACACATCTACCTGTCCCGGCACACTCATCCTGCTGATCCACCTCTCGCATCCAGCCCACGTGCTTGTATGTGATGTCACATACAAGTATCTGGAATGGATGGGCAATGATGAGCTCAGGTTAGGGGCATTTTCTGAAAGCAGTTGGGCCCCCGCAGATGAGAAAAAGTGGTTGGGTGTGATTTTCATTGCGCTGAATACTGGCTTTGGCTTAAGGAGAGTGCAGGGGTTCAGTAGTAAGTGACGCAAAAGTTCAGGAATAAGTTCCCAGAAGCTCAACAGTAATTCCACAAACTGTCACCTGATTGTGGTTTTCTCAATCACAGTGCAATCCCTTCTTTCTGAGATTGGTAGTGGCAAGCAAGCGAGTCATCTTCCTCCAGATGGTATGTAGGGCTAGTAGGACTGTCGTTGGCTTTAGCAGTGGCAATCCTCATCCTCCTGGAAACAGGGACTGCCTCCCCCCCAGCAGAACTGTACATAATCTCTTCCCGATCACAAAAGCTGACGATCCCAGTTACAGCAAAGTTAGAGAACCAAACAATGTTTCCCATCTTTTACAATGTGTGTGGGGGCACAGTGCTTCCCCCTCAGTGCGGGTGCGGCATGGAGAACTCTGAAATTGGAATGCATTTGTTTTAGTGTCTCACTGACACTTCCCTGCGCTGCTCTGCTGATGGGAAGGGAGTTGAGTTTATGGATAACATGTAGCATTGACCAAATGAGCCTTGTTTTTTTTCCCGCTTGCCACAGTCAACTTTTCATACAAAAGGTTTTATGCTTTTCCTCAATGATTAATTTTGTGCAACTTTTGCCATTCGGACAGTGACTATACAGTAGCCAGCCTTGAGATAGTAGGTAAAAAAGTGCGTTCAGATAGCTAATTTAAAAGTACATATTTATTAAATGTGATATGTGTTCATTTACATGCCTGTAGAAATGAAAAGCTCTAGATTTAGCCATTGCAAATTAAAACCATTTGGAGACCATAGTGGGATGTAATCTAAAATAATTTCTTCCTATAGCAACAAAAGAAACATTCCTCACTGTGACACTGTAAAATTAAAAATCAAGAACAGCAGCACAATTTTCAAACTGATTAATGTCTTCTATGGCACATTGTTAATGAAGATCCTAACGGATTTTCTATGATGTGCTTACAAGGTATGCAAGACCATTTAAATGTAATTGCATTTATAAATTGAAGTGAAAGAAAAAGATAAATGAAAAGAAATGTAAATTGTATATTGTAAATTACCAATGTTTTTCGGTGTTCTTTGCGGTCTGTGAAGTGTATTGCTAATATTAAAAATTACCAACATTTACAAAATTTGACTTTGCTTATATGTTTATTTTTTTTTAGGGCAGACTTGTTAGTCCAGGTATATTTGAGCTCTTACAATTCATTTTATTAAGCATTCACTTTCTATCATTCTCTACAAAGCATCTGAGTGGGGGAATATAGCTACTGACCCACATACACTATATTGCCAAAAGTATTGGGACGCTTGCCTTTACACGCACATGAACTTAAATATATTGAGTTGGCCCACCCTTTGCAGCTATAACAACTTCAAATCTTCTGGGAAGACTGTCCAAGAGGTTTAGGAGTGTGTCTATGGGAATGTTTGACCATTCTTTCAGAACCAAATTTATGCGGTCAGGCACTGATGTTGTACGTGGAGGCCTGGCTCACAGTCTGCACTCCAATTCATCCCAAAGGTGTTCTATCGGGTTGAGGTCAGGAATCTGTGCAGTCCAGTCAGGTTCCTCCACCCCAAACTCTCTCATCCATGTCTTTATGGACCTTACTTTGTGCACTGGTGCTCAGTCATGTTAGAACAGGAGGGGACCATCCCAAAACTGTTCCTACAAACTTGGGAGCATAAAAATTGTCCAAAATGTCTTGGTATGCTGACATCTTAAGAATTCCCTTCACTGGAACTAAGGGGCCAAACCCAACTCCTGAAAAACAACCCCACACCATAATCCCTCATTTCGCCAAATAATTTGGACCAGTGCACAAAGCAAGGTCCCCTATAGACATGGATGAGGGGGTTTGTGTTGGATGAACAAAGTCCTGACCTCAAACCAATAGAACAACTTTGGGATGAATTAGAGGGGAGACTGTGAGCCAGGCCTTTTTGTCCACATCAGTGCTTGACCTCACAGATGCACTTCTGGAAGAATGGTCAAACATTCCCATAGACACACTCCTAAACCTTGTGGACAGCCTTCCAAGAAGAGTTAAAACTGTTATAGCTGCAAAGGGTGGGCCAACTCAATATTAAAGCCTATGGACTAAGACTGAGATGCCATTAAAGTTCATGTGTGTGTGTTTGTGTGTAAAGGCAGACATCCCAATACTTTTGGCAATATAGTGTATATACATAGAGGTGTACACATACTTTAGCTCAGCCATTCTTAACAAGGGTTATATGGAAAGGGTTCCTCTAGAGGGGGCTAGGGGTTCCCTGAGCTGTGGATGATTGATCTCCCATTTGATGGTGCCTAGGTAGTTCCAGAACCAATGCCACTTAGCAAAACCTACTGCATGACACCAATGCTCTTTTTTTTAGCTTTCTGTAAAGGTGAAATTCTGACCACCATTTTGGGGTTGCATTCTTCCTACTGACCACTGAAGTAAGAGGCATTTTGCCATTGACCCCTGATGAACTGACCTCCTACCTGATGGTGCCTGCATAGTTCCAGAACCAACACCACTTGACAAAACCAGCAGCATGACACCAATACTCTTTTTAGCTCTCTGTAAAGGTAACATTCTAAACACCACTGTGGGGATGCATTATTCCCACTGATCATCAATGTAAGAGGCGTTTTGCCATTGACCCTTGTTTTTGTAAGGGTTCCCTGTCACCTGAAAATTATTTTAGGGGTTTCTTTGGGGGAAAAAAGGTTGGGAAAGGCTGCTTTATGCTGGCCATACACATATAATCTAGCAGATTCCAAAATAATCTCTCATCCACGCTATAAAAATCTGACAGATTCCTCCAGCCACGCTATACGGACCTAATGGATGAATCACTCACTGCAGCTATTGTATTCTGACAGCCGCATCCAATCAGATACAGCCGTTGTTTTGCTGACAGTTTTTCACCCTGCTCCTTTGATTTTTCAATTGAAGGATGTCCGGTGGGACAACAAGGCCCTCCACTAAGCAGTTCTTTAGTAACTGGTTGAAAGCTTAAAAGTGTATGGACAGCTTTATTCTTTAACCGCTTCCCGACCGCCCACTGCATATATACGTCAGCAGAATGGCACGGGCAGGCAAAACCACGTACCTGTACGTGGCCCTTTAAATGCAACCCGGTCGGGAGCTCCGTGACCCGGCCGCGGGACCAGCGGACCCGATCGCCGCTGGTGTCCCGCGATCGGGTTACGGAGCTGAAGAACGGGGAGAGGTTTGTTTACACAAACCTCTCCCCGTTCTTCAGCTCTGTAACCCGATCGCGCTTCCTACTCTGCCTGTCATTGATTGGCTGTTACCGGTCATCGGGAAAGCCAATCAATGACGTCAGACGTCAGCCCCGCCCTCTAATGTAAAAAAAAACACACACGTCAGAGCCCATAACCCCTCCCCTCCCCCTAGTGGTTAACTCTTTCACTACAACTGTCATTTATACAGGAATCAATGCATTTAAATAGCATTGATTGCTGTATAAATGACAATGGTCCCAAAAATGTGTCAAAAATGTCCGATGTGTCCGCCATAATGTCGCAGTCACAATAAAAATCGCTGATCGCCGCCATTACTAGTAAAAAAAAATATATTAATAAAAATGCTATAAAACTATCCCCTATTTTGTAAACGCTATAACTTTTGCGCAAACCAATCAATAATCGCTAATTGCGATTTTTTTTTACCAAAAATATGTAGAAGAATACGTATCGGCCTAAACTGAGGAAAAAAAATGTTTTTTTATATATTTTTTGGGGATATTTATTATAGCAAAAAGCAAAAAATATTGCATTTTTTTTTCAAAATTGTCGCTCTATTTTTGTTTATAGCGCAAAAAATAAAAACCGCAGGGGCGATCAAATACCACTAAAAGAAAGCTCTATTTGTGGGAAAAAAAGGACGCCAATTTTGTTTTGGAGCCACGTCGCACGACCGCGCAGTTAAAGCGACTCGCAAAAAGGGGCCTGGTCCTTTGGCTGCCAATTGGTCCGGGGCTGAAGTGGTTAAACAACTGTATATGTCTATGTTGGAGTGAGACTGTGCTTCAGAAAAGTAAAATAATGTAAAGACTGGAAACTTAACAGGGTATTTAGGAGGGAGCAGAAACCACCTTCTGCTATACTGTCAGGAATCTGCTGTGACAAGACAGAGGTGCGTGCGTGTGCACATGGGCACACGGGTACCAGTACAAGCCGGACAGCGGCGTGTGCTCGATGGCGTGCGCCGGACGCGTTGGTGTGCGCATGTGCACGGGGGCACGCGCCGGATGCGTGTGTGCGTGCATTAGATGCTGTTTGGCACCAACAGATCTTTAAAAAGACAGCAGCTGCACAAGTGCAGTGCTGTTTGATCTGCAGCTAGTGATTCCGGAAAACCTGTACCTGCCTTCTGATCACCGGTATTGACCCGGCTCTGTTTGACTTACCCAATTTCTCCAACTCTGACCTTGGCTTGCCTTGACCCTGCTACAAGGACTTCCTTGCTGATATCCTGTTGCCGACCTCTGCCTGTTCATCTGACTCTACTTCAGCTACAGCCCTACCTGCCTGATTACCTGTGTTTGACCCGGCTTGTCTCATTCTGCTCCAGTCTGTACCTGCCAGCTTCCAGGTCACTGACCTGCACCTGCCTCCACTGACATCAGCATCCTGACCTGTCTGGTGGCTCATCGTCCATCCATCCATGCCTACGCCACAAACAGGCACTACTACCTCACAGCGCTCTCAAGTCTACTGTTCCCACTTCAGTGGCTCCTGAGCCAGGGCAGTAAGAGAGGTCTCCTTCTACAAGTCAGACTCTACTACACGGTACGTAACATATACACCACAAAGTTACTTCAAACATGGTAAGGCAATACCATTGTTTTTAAAATATACCCATGAGTGTTCTACATGGTAAACATACCAATAATTACAGACCAAAACAGACACGAAGAAAAGGCAAAGACATTTTTTTGATACGTTTATATTTATTTTCATTATTGGATAACAGTACAACTTTACAGAATAAATGTACCTTTACTTGACAACATCCTGTCTGCAGGACTTTACTGACCATAATGACACTCAAAGGTTAGTATCTAGAGATCTATGAAAACAGGGTGACATGGAGCAGCAACATACATTAAAATTTACATAATTTAGTATCTTTAGCATTTTCTCTCTCTCTTCTCTCCACCTCTGAATATTTGAGGCTAAATTTAGCAAGAGAACTATACGGGTATGCGGGCGTGTGAAATGTTTAAAGCATCTTTCCCTTCTCTTATCTGTCGGTCTATACAACACAGAGCTTAGTTACTATTAGACACATTCTAAATTAAAAGAAATATCTGCACAATATAAAGGGTGAAGCATTATGTCTAAACCCTCCAAGCTCTCCCAGTTTCCAGACCTGATGTTAGCCTAGATGGAGCAGGCTACAATCTGCACAATAGGGCATCCATGCTGCTTGCTAGGATTGTAATAGTGAAAAAAAAAATATTTTGATCATGCAGCCAGGTTCTGGGCTACAGCAATGGGGAGAAGGAGACATGGGGCTGATTACTAAGATGAATGCGCTGTGCCAGTTCATACCATAATTGGTGCACCAGATAAATTATTAAGTGAGCGTATGAACCGGCACACACATAAGCGCAACACATTATATACCAGCACACCGCAATAATAGTTTGCCATTGATAATAGCACACGCTAACAGTCCATTCACACAGGTGCAACACGACTTCCAGCGCGACTTGGGGCGACTTACAACACGACTTGGGGCGACTTTACAACACGAGTTGGGGCGACTTACAACACGACTCCAAGAGCATACCAGGCCCTTCAGGTCTGGTACGGATAGTAAGGGGAACCCCGTGCAAAAAAAAATAAAAATTGGCGTGGGTGTCCCCCCTCAAAATCTATACCAGGCCCTTCAGGTCTGGCATGTATTTTAAGGGGAACCCCGCGCCAAAAAAAATGGCATGAGGGTCCCCCTCAAAATCCATACCAGACCCTTATCCGAGCACATAACCTGGCAGGCCGTAGGAAAAGAGGGGGGGACGAGAGAGCGCCCCCCCCCCTCCTGGACCGTACCAGGCCACATGCCCTCAACATTGGGTCCCCCCAAAGCACCTTGTTTCCATGTTAATGATGACAAGGGCCTCATCCCCACAACCCTTGCCCTGCAGGCGGGGGGCTTATTGCAATCTGTACAATCTGTAAGCCACCTTTAACAAGGGGACCCCCAGATCCCGGCCTCCCCCCCTGTGTGAAATGGTAAGGGGGTACAAAAGTACCCCTACCATTTCACCAAAAAAGGTGACAAAAGTGTTAAAAATGACAGGAGACGGTCTTTGACAATTCCTTTATTAAAGTCTTCTTTCTTCTGGTCTTCTTCCTTCTTCCTTTCTTCATCCTTCGGTTTCTTCAACTTCTTCCTCCATCTTCTTCTTCCTCCATCTTCTTTTTCCTCCGACCCGCTTCGTCTTGCTCCGCTGTTCTCGTCCGGCATCTTCCTTCACGGCGTCTCTTCTTTGTTATCGGGCCGCTCCACACAATGGGAGGCTCCCGCTGTGTGACGCTTCTCTTGTTCTGACAGGTCTTATATAACGGAGGTCGGGACCACCCGGTGACCCCGCCCCCCTCTGATGCAAGGTTCCACCGCAACTCATGGCGCAAATGCTTGGTAAATCAGCCCCATTGCATTTTATTCTTCTCTCCTTCTACTGAGATACTGATGTTATGCTGCACCATTCTCCTTCAGCCAGCAGGAGGAGAGCTAAAGCCAAACAAACCCATAGATTTTTATGCATAGTGATGAGACTTCTGGGAGTTGTAGTTTTAAACTGCAGCCATACATTAGGACCAATAGACTGCTTGCACTATAGATCCCAGTAGGTCCTGTGCACTAGTAGAAGTGGAGAAATTATTTTTATTAAACTGCTTGGAAACAAGGGAGTTAAAGGGAGAGCACCTTGCACTTGAGAATGGGAGTGAGGACATCCAGGGGCAGCACCGCTCACATCACAGCACCTGAGCATCCACTCACCTGCTGCTATCCCACCACTGATCACTGGAGGCTTTCGAGGAGAGGCTGCACCCATGCTGCACATATACTGCATGCAGGTTAATTGAGACTGTCGGTAAATGCACCAACATTCTTAAATTGCCCCAACAAACATCTCAAAAGGTTGCCCCTCCTGTAATAATTATTTTGCAAGCCCTCTTTGTTCCCCTGTCACCTCTGTTACCATCTTCCTATTCTTTTGGATAGTGCCTACCCAGTCAGTCTAGGACTAGCATCGCCACCATAAATGCGATCTGGCATTATAGTTGCAGCATTCGGTAGTTTAAAGTCTACTACTGCTCACTGCTGCTCTTGAGGTGGCTTTGCTACTGTTTATGCTGATCTGAATGCCAAATGTCATCTTACGCCTAGTCCTTACTATTAATCCCTTTGTATGCTAAGTTGTGTGCGCCTATGGGGGTAGCGCTACACTAAATTTATAGGTTCAATATCTATAATGATAATAATCAGTATAAGATTTATTTTATTTCCTTTTTACACTTTTTTTTATATTTCTTTCCTGAGTTACATGACAAAGCTTTTAGATAAAAAAAAAAGGTAGTTAAAGGGGTAGAGACAATGCGATGCATCCTAGCTCATTATGCCTTTGTCTTACAGGGTTCGTTTTTTTTTTTTGTTGTGTTTTTGTTTTTTTTGGGTTTACAACCACTTTAAGTAAGGCTTTACCTTATTTTTGGTGTTTACTTAAAACATTATGCCCATCAGAGACTACAGTAAACAGGCTGACAAAGCTGCTGTGCGATTTTACTGAGAAACAAACAGCATTATCACCCTCTTGCAAGAAGTGAAAAAACAAAGATCTACTGTCAAGCTCAACAGGCAAAACTATTTTAAATTTATATAAAATGCTAGACAAATTATACACTTGTGACCCCTATATAACAAGCTGCTGGAAAAAATAGTGAAGCCCCATACACACGCTCGGATTATCCGAGGACCAGGTCCGTCGGATCATGTCCGTCGTACTTTGTCCGATGTTGGTTTTGCGTACACACGGTCGGACAAAGTTGTCGGAAAATCCGATCATTCTGAACGTGGTGACGTTTGTTGCCTACGACGGGACTACGTAGAGGCTAGTAGCCAATAGCTTTGGTCTTGTAATGTGATCTGAGCATGCGTAGCACTTTGTCCGTCGGACTACGCTACACACGATCGGATTTGGTGTGATCGGACTTTGTTGTCAAAAAATCTATCCAGCAGGAGATAGGACTTTGTCCGTCGGACAATCTGATGGAAACTGTCCGATGGTGCCTACACACGGTCGGAATTTCTGACAACATTGTCTGATAGGACAGAATCCATCGGAAAATCCGACCGTGTGTATGGGGCTTTAGACTCATGCAAGTTGGCAAGTAACTTGCCATTATCCCTGTATATATAGAATTCTGAATACCTCTTAATGGGATTTTTAAGGCAATTTTAGACCAATAGAAAATGTAATTATATTGAAAAATTAGAAATGTATTAATTTAGTATTATTAAATTTCTACTTTTTCAATATAATTACATTTTCTATTTTTCTAAAATTGCCTTAAAAATCTCATTAAGAGGTATTCACAATTCTAAATAACAAGCTGCTAGAAGCAAAATGAAACCATTTCATCCAAAATAAATAACTAATTATTATTATTATTTTTATTATTCGACATGATTTATATAGCGCCAACAGTTTGTGCAGTGCTTTACAACATGAGGGCAGACAGTACAGTTACAATACAATTCAGAAGAAATTAGAGGGCCTAATAATGTGTGCCACACTATAAAAAAAGAGCAAATAATTCAAATTTATTTTCTAATACATATATAAATGAAATAACAGTGTACAGTATATCAATAGAAACACAGAAGAATGTGGACACGTTTCACACTCTGATGAGTAAGCACGTCTGTGTGAAACGCATCCACTGAGCACCTTTTTTGGATTGATGTTTGTCATATTCGCTTGATTTTATGGACTTTCAAAAAATTCTTTTGATTTTACTTCCGGATGTGCCGCCATTCTACTTTGTTTCTATTGGATTTCCCTGGCTGCGGACAAGGCAGGTACCCGGATCTCTTCAGCAGCTCATCAGATCCTCACAGGTGGCTTTGAGAGGCGTGTTACCAGCTCTTTCTCTCATACAGTATATCGATGGTTGATATCAATGCTTCATATGTGTAAATCACTAAAAATAGTAACAACATTTCATACATAATCGAACATAATTATAGCATATAAATTATAAAATTCATGTATGTGAAATTCAATTCCTCAAAGGTTCATAAACTATGGTATACATCCATTCTTATCTGTGATATTCAACAGTAAAGTGCTTAAAATAATGCAGAGAAGACTTCAGTGTAGCCATAAGCACCCCAGGTGAATACACTATCAACTTAAAGCGGTGTTCCGATTAAAAAAAAAAAATGAAAAGTCAGCAGCTACAAATACTGCAGCTGCTGACTTTTAATAATCGGACACTTACCTGTCCCAGGGTCCAGCGATGCGGGGGGTCGAAGCCCCACTCGTCTCCCCCTCCACTCAGCGGCGCCAGCATTTTAACTGTGGGCGCCCGGGTGTGGCTTCACAACCGGGCACCCACTGTGCATTCACGAGCAGCGCTGCACGCCGTGACTGGCCGCGCAATCATCTGGGACCTGTCACGTGTCCTGGATGATTGCCTAGAGGGAGGGGGGAGAGGTGATCTGTCTCCCTTTCTGTGCTAAGGGGAGTGACATCAGGAGCCCAGGCGCTGAAGGAGGCAGATTTCGAGGGACCACATAGCAACAGGCATAAAAAGGTAAGTAAAAAAAAATTTTTTTCCAAATGTTTTTTTTTTTTTTTTTTCATGCACATTAATGAAATTCATTTTTTTTGGGTGGAACTCCACTTTAACTGGTGGACCGTAAAGTGGTATTAAACCCAAATGCAAACATTTATTATAGCAGCTTACCAATTCTTAGATATCATGGCTGCTTTAGTTTTCTTTTTTAGGCTTTCTTTCCTTTATTGTCATCTGGTGATCTACCCTGTAAATCTGTTGTTTTTCAAAAGAACAGGCTGTCCTGCAGATGTAGCAGTTACAGGCATGAGACAAACAATTTACCACCCACAGGGGTGCTTACAATGATCAGCTTTTATTTATGTAAACCCTTTAATCCCAAAAGGAAAAAAAAAAAAAAAACCTGCTTGCTGTAACTGATTATAAAGTGTTAGCTGAAGTCTGCCTTCAATTTGTTAGTGTATTTAAATCTGTAATTCATCCAACACTCCCCTCCCCCTAGACTGACAATGCTGCTGTTTAAGGGTGCCCTCTGTGCTCCTTCATCCAGAATAGGGGTGCTCATACTCTAATACAGGAGGTGTGTTAATGGCCAGATCACCAGGTGAAAACAGATGGAAAAAGACTAAAAAAGAAAACGAATGCAGCCACCACATCTAATGATTGGTAATGTATTACATTTTTGGTTTTGGATTAAATACCACCTTAATATTGTAAAAGGTCTTATATAGGCATTTTCCTTTACGCTGGGATCAGCATCTTAATACATGTAGAGGTTGTCATATTTCTTGTCCATTAACGATTCTTTTCAAAATTGCTCAATGGAATAAAAATAAAACAGATTGCATAGTGCTTTCCTAAAACAAATGTATTAAAACTCACACTTTACAGTACACTTGTATCATGCAAAAGATGTTATTGGCTTCTAGCAGAGTTAGTTGCTACTCTGTACACGGCTATCTACCTCGGGAAACCCCGAGAAGCAACTGAGGCCAAGAAGGTAACGGTAAGCCCAAATTAAACCAGCAGCTACTTCGGGGGTTAGGCCCCTTTCACACTGGGGCGGTGAGCCGCGGTGACGGTAAAGCAGCGCTATATTTAGCGCTGCTTTACCGTCGTTTTCACCGCGGTTTTCGGCCGCTCGCGGTGCGGTTTTACCCCCCGCGAGCGGCCGAAAAAGGGTTAAACACCCCCCGCAGAGCGCCGCCGTAGCGGCGCTTTGAGGCGGTATTGCCGCGGTTTTACCGCGGTCTCCCATTCTAATCAATGGGAAGGAGCGGTATAGGAGCGGTGAACACACCGCTCCTATCCCGCTCCAAAGATGCTGCTAGCAGGACTTTTTTTGTCATCCTGCTAGCGCACCGCTCCAGTGTGAAAGCCCGCCGGCTTTCACACTGGAGTTAAAGGGGCCGGATTTTTTCATGCGGTGAACAGGCGCTATTTTTAGCGCTGCACCGCATGAAAAACGCCCCGGTGTGAAAGGGGCCTTAGTGCTACATACACATAGGGCAAAATCAGGCTCACTTCTGCATAGAAACCAATGAGCTTCCAGGTTGTATTACCAAAGTTTAATTGAACAAGCTGGGGTTAGAAGCTCATTGGTTTCTATGCAGAAGTGAGCCTGATTTTACACTTTCCAGATTTAGTAAATAAACCCCATTGTGTACTTAAAAGTGGGGTATGCCTGTATAGAGGAATCTGGACCTCCTTCCTTCTGCTGGTGATCCCTCCAGTGATATATAGATCTATATAGAGGAATCTTGACCTCCTTCCTTCTGCTGGTGATCCCTCTAGTGATATAAAAGGAGAGAAGACACCCCCTCTCTCCTCTCCCTTTCTTCTCCCTCCCCACCCCCTATCCTCCTGCCAGTGATCCCTCTAGTGATATAAAGATATATATAGAGGCAGGGCCGTGTTTAATATTGATTGGACCCCGGGCAAAACATTTCTTGGGCCCTTCCCCCTCCATGCAGTTTTGCTCTCTACCTGCTCTGTCACATACAATAAATAGCAGCTAGACTAAAATTCTGTTTACTGGATCAGATCAGGCAGCGATTGGTTGCCAGAGGTTACAGTGTATCATTACCGCTTACTGACTGGTTGCTAGAGGTTACAGCACACATTACGGCTCACTGATTAGTTGCTAGAGGTTACAGCACGTGATTTCTGCTTACTGATTGGTTGCTAGAGGTTACATGTAGCACATTATCTCCTCACTGCCTGCACACCATGGACTGAGGAGGAGAGGGGACTCATTAATAGACAGAAAACTCCTAGGGATCCTAGGACTCCTGGGATCAGTGGCAGACTACCAATATAAAGAGGAGTTTCAACACTGGCCACCAATGTAATAGGGGTTTACACTGGCCACTAATGTAATATGGGTTTACACTGACCACTAATGTAATAAAAGCATTCATAGAAACCACCAATGTAAGGAGGGATTTACACTGACCACCAATGAAGGGGGGCATTCACACTGGCCACTAGTGTGAATGTAAGGATTCTACACCAAGCACCAATGTAATGAGACAATTTACACTGACCACCAATGTAACTGAGACATTTAGCCTGCGTTCACATTTGTGTGTGTTGGGTAGGGATGAGCTGAACACCCTCCTGTTCGGTTCGCAGCAGAACATACCGAACAGGCAAAAAATTTGGCAGAACACACGAACAACGTTAAAGTCTATGGGACACGAACATGAATAATCAAAAGTGCTAATTTTAAAGGCTTATATGCAAGTTATTGTCTTAAAAAGGGTTTTGGAACCTGGGTCCGGCCCCATTTTTATTTTTTTATTTTTTAATAAAGGACTTGTCCCAAGCTGTGTCTTATTTTTTTTTTTTTACATTTTGACACTCTTTTTGTTAAATGGTAGGGGTACATTTGTACCCGTTACCATTTTACATAGGGGGGGAGGCTGGGATCTGGGGGTCCTCTTGTTAAAGGGGGCTTCCAGATTCCGATAAGCCCCCACCCGCAGACCCCACAACCACCGGGCAAGGGTTGTGGGGATGAGGCCCTTGTCCCCATCAACATGGGGACAAGGTGCTTTGGAGGGCTACCCCAAAGCACCCTCCCCATGTTGAGGGCATGTGGCCTGGTATGGTTCAGGAGGGGGGGGGGGCACTCTCTCATCCCCCGTCTTTTTCTGTGGCCTTCCAGGTTGCGTGCTCGGATAAGGGTCTGAGGGGACCCCCTACACCATTTTTTTAAATGTTGGCACAGGGTTCCCCTTAAAATCCATATCAGTGATTGTCCAGATATTGGGGGGTTTTGGAGAGGCACGGGCGAGGAAAAAATAGCACTTTTTGCAGACGATGCCCTAGTGTTTCTAGGGGACACATATAATTCTTTGTTTAACCACTTAAGCCCCGGACCAATTTGCAGCCAAAGGACCAGGCCCCTTTTTGCGATTCGGCACTGCGTCGCTTTAACTGACAATTGCGCAGTCGTGCGACGTGGTTCCCAAACAAATAGGCGTCCTTTTTTTCCCACAAATAGAGCTTTTTTTTTGTGGTATTTGATCACCTCTGCGGTTTTTATTTTTTGCGCTATAAACAAAAATAGAGCAACAATTTTGAAAAAAATTCAATATTTTTAACTTTTTGCTATAATAAATATCCCCAAAAAATACATAAAAACCATTGTTTTTCCTCAGTTTAGGCCGATACGTATTCGTCTACATATTTTTGGTTAAAAAAATCGCAATTAGCGATTATTGATTGGTTTGCGCAAAAGTTATAGCGTTTACAAATAGGGGATAGTTTTATAGCATTTTTAATATTTTTTTTTTTACTAGTAATGGCGGCGATCAGCGATTTTTATTGTGACTGCGACATTATGGCGGACACATTGGACATTTTTGGGACCATTGTCATTTATACAGCAATTAGTGCTATTTAAATGCACTGATTCCTGTATAAATGACACTGGCAGTGAAGGAGTTAACCACTAGGGGGCGGGGAGGGGTTAAGTATGTCCTGTGTGTGTTTTCTTACTGTAGGGGGGGCGTGGCTTGGCATGTGACGTCACTGATCGTCTTTCCCTATGACAGGGAACAGACGATCAGGGACAGTGTCACTAGTAAGCACGGGGAGAGGTTTGTTTACACATACCTCTCCCCGTTCCTCAGCTTTGTGACCCGATCGCGGGACACAAGCGGCGATCGGGTCCGCTGGTCCCGCGGCCACGGAGCTCAGGACCGGGTCGCGAGTGCGCCGCCAGCGACGCGCGCGACCCACGGCTGGGCTCTTAAAGGACAACGTACCTGTACGTTAATGTGTCCAGCCGTGCTATTCTGCCGACGTATATGTGCAGGAGGCGGTCCTTAAGCGGTAAAAGTTATTTCACTTATTATATTGATAACTTATTGATAACTTCGGTACTTTTTCAGGATTTAATATTAATTGGGATTAATCCGTAATAATGCCTATTAAACCTATAGATCCGAAACAATTGGAACAATCCCACACCAGAACCACCAGATGAAGTATGTCTCATCATTTAAGTATTTAGGGGTGATAATTACCCCAATAGTTAAGGAATATATAGATAAAAATATACTTCCTCTTGTAGGTAAATTTAGACAACAAAGTAGAACCTGGGGCAAATTTCCATTGACTATGATAGGGAGAGCAAATCTGGGGAAAATGGTTTGGCTGCCCCAATTGTTATACTTACTGCACAATTGTCCAGTTTGGTTGACATCAAAATTATTTAGGACAATAGATGCGACTTTTAGAGACCTCATATGGAAACATGGCAAACCAAGAATTAAGCTTGAAACCTTGCAACAGGCAAAAGATAGAGGGGGAATAGCGGTCCCTAATTCAAGACTATACTTCAAGCACAGCTTCAACACTGGTGTGGCTGGGAGGAAGTAGATAATCAAGACTCTATATAGAATATAGTTATGACTCAATTCAAATCATTACCCCTAGTACAACGAATAGTGTTCCATAAATTCTATGAGAAGAGAAAATGTCCAACTTTTTATTTAACTCACAGGTTATGGGAAACAATACGCACTATTACGCACCACAAGGGCTATACAAAACAAATGCCGATATGGGACAATTATTGCTTATCTGAGCTGAATAAATTACCAGAATTCTTAGAATGGAAAAGGGCTGGGTTAACTCTCCCCTATCAGTTATTTGAAGGGGATATTTTATTGCCCTTTAGTATACTGAAAGATCTCTTCCAATTATCAAATGGTAACTTTTATCAGTATCTTCAAATTCGTCACACCCTACAAAGTCAATCTCTAACATTTCAACTACAATACAGTCCATCAGAGATTTTACAGAAGGCAACTTCAGTATGGCCCATGAAACGAGGACTAGAACTCTACCATATTCTATTGATTGTAGAGGAGACAGATGGTCACGCCAAGAGTCTCATTCATTGGCAAAAAGACCTGTTGGATCCTAGTGAAGAAGAATGGATAAGAGCTATACCTGTGGTATCTATTTCACCATCTCAGCAATTAACCCAGCTCTTTATTCTACATAGGACCCACTATACCCCACAAAAATGATATGCTTGGGGTAAATATACATCAGCTTTATGTCCACGATGTTCTGTATCCAATGGCTCCCTAATTCATATGCTTTGGTGTTGTCCCAAGCTCCGTAGATATTGGGAGAAAGTGTTCTTGACTTTGAATATAATATCTTGGACAGAAATAACAAATAACCCTAAATTAGCATTATTGGGAATAATTCCAGATGGAGTTCTACCTGTAAAGATGTGCACGATGTGGACTAGATCTCTCTATCTAGCTCGTAAACTTATCTTACAAAAGTAGATTGCCAATACCCCACCAAAATAAACTATATACTAAGAAAAGAAAGACTAGCATATAAATATAGAGGAGTCCCTCAAAAATGTTATAAAATATGGTATTGTTGGCTTGACTCAAGTAACTTATTCTATGTTGGATCCTGTGAAGGGGCTGGTGAGAGGAAGGAGGGGGGGGGGGTAGATGGTGAGGAGATCGATTTATAACAAACTAAGAAGATGAGAACTGTATAATATAAATGGAACTGGAAATCAATCCAGAGGTATATGTTTGTTGTTTGTTTGTTGTTTGTTTGTCTTCTTAGATCTTCTTTTTTTTCAGTTTTTCTTCCCTTTTGTTGTTGTTTGTTTTTTTTTTCTTGCATATGCATATTTGTATTTTTAAGTTCATTACGTTCTTGTCTAAAATGTTTTGTATGGAATAAGCATGATAAAAAAAATATATATATATTTTATTTAAAAAAATATATATTCATACCAGACCCAAAGGGCCTGGTAATAGACTGAGGGGGGGGGGGGGGGACACATGCTTTTTTTCCCTATGAGTTTTATCTATATTGCCAAGACCCGACAATTCATTACAGCCGCAATCAGTTTTACATTTTCAATTTTCCCTTTAGAAATGCCATTTTGCTGCGGTACTGTTCGAAAAATGCACAACTTTACAGGCATACTATAGGCACTTGCATTGATACATGTCTCCTGGGGCAGGACCCGGTCCCCAAACACTTTCTATGACAATAACTTGCATATAAGCCTTTAAAATTAGCACTTTTGATTTTTCATGTTAGTGTCCCATAGACTTTAACAGTGCTCGGCGGCTATCGAATTTGCCCCGAATACCGCATATTGTTCAGTGTTCGCAGAACATCTGAACAACCAAAGTTCGGCCCGAACTTATGCTCGGGCCGAACCGTTCGTCCATCCCTAGTGTTGGGAATGCATTCAAAATCAATTTCCTGACACCACAGAAACGTGCTGCCCTTTAGCAGATACACAGCAGTGGCATTAATTGTTTTTGTGTGATTTTGAAAGGGTTTGGGACTTTCTTCCGCATTTGTAGCGCATAGAGCAGCCCATTGAAATGAATGGGCTGCCTTACACATGACCTACATCTTTATCTACTCTGTCAGTACACATTTGCATCTTTAAACCCATGCTAACATCTGCAACCCAAACCATCCCCATCCTCTCCACTCCAGTCCCCCTCTCCTTTAACTCTACCTGCCTCCTCTGCTCATCTTTGCACTCACCGTCCTTACCTCCATTCATACCCTCCTTTCTCAACTATGCACCCCAAACTGTAATTCCTTCTCTGCCTACCTCTGCACACCCAACACGACCCTCCATCTCACTAATTTGATTAAGGCTGATGGCTGATGGCTGATGGTAGGCTTAATGACCACAGTTGTAGGCAGGACTTTCAAGCATGCCCCCTTATCTCCCCAGTGGGCAGTATTCAGTATAGGTTATGGTGGATTTGACCTCAGGGGGGCATGATATACATCTGAATACCACTTCTATTTACATATGAATACTTCTGGTCCGCCACTATTTACATATAAATGCCAGTATTTACATGTAAACACAGGGTCTGCAGGTGAGTCATCTGTATACAATAGGGCAGAGCTGGGCAGCAATAGTAAACTGGGATAGTTGGTAAGTAGGAGGCAGCTGCTTTGGGCCCCACAACAATGACAGGGCCCAAGGGCAGCTGCCCCTTTTGCCCTGCCTTAAAGACGGCCCAGTATAGAGGGATCTTGTCCTCCTTCCTTCTGCTGGTGACCCCTCTACTGATATAAAGATCTATATAGAGGAATCAGGACCTCCTTCCTCCTGCTGGTGATCCCTCTAGTAATATAAAGATCTATATAGAGGGATCCGGACCTCCATCCTCCTGCTGGTGATACCTCTAGTGATATAAAGATCTATATAGAGGAATCCGGAGCTCCTTCCTTCTGCTGGTGACCCCTCTACTGATATAAAGTTCTATATAGAGGAATCTGGAGATCCTTCCTTCTGCTGGTGATCCCTCTAGTGATATAAAAGGAGGGAAGAGAACCCCACTTCCCCTCTTTCTCCCCTCCCCTTTCTCCTCTCCCTTTCTTCTCCCTCCCCACTCCCCTCTCTTCCTGCCAGTGATCCCTCTAGTGATAAAGATCTATATAGAGGGATCTTGTCCTCCTTCCTTCTGCTGGTGACCCCTCTAGTGATATAAAAGGAGAGAAGAAACCCCCACCTCCCCTCTTTCTCCCCTCCCCTTCCTTCTCCCTTCCCACCCCCTCTTCTCCTGCCGGTGATCCCTCTAGTGGTATAAAGATCTATATAGAGGAATCAGGACCTCCTTCCCCCTGCCGGTGATCCCTCTAGTGTTATAAAGATCTATATAGGAGATCTAGACCTCCTTCCTCCTGCTGGTGATCCCTCTAGTTATAAAAATATCTATATAGATGAATCGGGACCTCCTGTTGGTGACCCCTCTAGTGATATAAAGATCTATATAGACTAATCCGGACCTCCTTCCTCCTGCCGGTGATCCCTCTAGTGCAGTCGCCCGCGGACTTGTTACAAATGGTGCGCAGGCAGGGCCGATCCTGGACGGGTTTGCACTGCACCCAGGCACCACAGAGGGGGAGGCGCCGAAGAGCATGATGACTCCATCTCCTGTGTCCTCTCTGCTGCACGCTGCTGCAGCTTGGAGAGAAAATAGAGCGGAGGAAGGAGCAGAGGAAGGATCCGCCCAATCGCCCCGCCCACCTAGGCATGGTGATGATCAATCAGAGCCCCAGATCCAGGGTCCTGCTGCCACCTCAGGGCGGGAGATTGTGTCCTTCTCTGGGAGCCCTGTCACTAGGCCTGTGTTGAAGCCAGGAGCTGACAGGAGAGGTGAGTGAGCCATCACACTGAGGCAAGTCCTTAGTGGGGTGATTGGGGTAGAAATTTGTGTGTGGGGGTATTTGTGCAGTGTGGGGGGTAATTATGGAGTGTGAGGGCTATTTGTGCAGTGTGGGGGCTATTTGTGCAGTGTGAGGGGTATTTATGGAGTGTGGGGATATTTGTGCAGTGTGGGAGGTATTTAGGGAGTGTGGGGGATATTTGTGCAGTGTGGGGGTAATGCTGGGTTTAATAATTTGTTTGCTGACATCAGTGCTAGGGGTTAATAATGCGTTTGCTGACATCAGTGCTGGGTTTAATGCGTTTGCTGACACCAGTGCTAGTGGTTAATAATGCGTTTAGTGACATCAGCGCTAGGGGTTAATAATGTGTTTGTTGACACCAGTGTTGGGTTTAATATTGTGTTTACTGACACCAGTGCTAGTGGTTAATAATGTGTTTGCTGACACCAGTACTGGGTTTAATAATGCGTTTGCTGACACCAGTGCTAGGTGTTAATAATGCGTTTGCTGACATCAGTGCTGGCTTTAATAATGCGTTTGCTGACACCAGTGTTAGGGGTTAATAATGCGTTTGCTGACATCAGTGCTAGGGGTTAATAATACGTTTGCTGACATCAGTGCTGGGTTTAATAATGCGTTTGACATCAGTGCTAGGGGTTAATAATGCGTTTGCTGACACCAGTGCTGGGTTTAATAATGCGTTTGCTGACACCAGTGCTGGGTTTAATAATGCGTTTGCTGACATCAGTGCTGGGTTTAATAATGTGTTTGCTGACACCAGTGCTGGGTTTAATAATGCGTTTGCTGACACCAGTGCTAGGGGTTAATAATGCGTTTGCTGACATCAGTGCTGGGTTTAATAATGCGTTTGCTGACACCAGTGTTAGGGGTTAATAATGCGTTTGCTGACATCAGTGCTAGGGGTTAATAATACGTTTGCTGACATCAGTGCTGGGTTTAATAATGCGTTTGACATCAGTGCTAGGGGTTAATAATGCGTTTGCTGACACCAGTGCTGGGTTTAATAATGCGTTTGCTGACACCAGTGCTGGGTTTAATAATGCGTTTGCTGACATCAGTGCTGGGTTTAATAATGCGTTTGCTGACATCAGTGCTAGGGGTTAATAATGCGTTTGCTGACATCAGTGCTGGTTTTAATAATGCGTTTGCTGACACCAGTGCTAGTGGTTAATAATGCGTTTGTGTTGTAGAAGCTATTTGTGCAGTGTGAGGGGTATTTGTGCAGTGTGAGGGGTATTTATGGAGTGTGGGGATATTTGTGCAGTGTGGGAGGTATTTATGGAGTGTAGGGGATATTTGTGCAGTGTGGGGGGTAATGCTGGGTTTAATAATGCGTTTGCTGACATCAGTGCTAGGGGTTAATAATGCGTTTGCTGACATCAGTTCTGGGTTTAATGCGTTTGCTGACACCAGTGCTTGTGGTTAATAATGCGTTTGCTGACATCATTGCTGGGGTTAATAATGCGTTTGCTGACATCAGTGCTAGGGGTTAATAATGTGTTTGCTGACACCAGTGCTGGGTTTAATATTGTGCTTGCTGACACCAGTGCTAGTGGTTAATAATGCATTTGCTGACACCAGTGCTGGGTTTAATAATGCGTTTGCTGACACCAGTGCTAGGGGTTAATAATGCGTTTGCTGACACCAGTGCTAGGGGTTAATAATGCGTTTGACACCAGTGCTGGGTTTAATAATGCGTTTGCTGACATCAGTGCTAGGGGTTAATAATACGTTTGCTGACATCAGCGCTGGGTTTAATAATGCGTTTGACACCAGTGCTAGGGGTTAATAATGCGTTGGCTGACACCAGTGCTGGGTTTAATAATGCGTTTGCTGACATCAGTGCTGGGTTTAATAATGCGTTTATTGACATCAGTGCTAGGGGTTAATAATGCGTTTGCTGACATCAGTGCTGGGTTTAATAATGCGTTTGCTGACACCAGTGCTGGGTTTAATAATGCGTTTGCTGACATCAGTGCTAGGGGTTAATAATGCGTTTGCTGACATCAGTGCTAGGGGTTAATAATATGTTTGCTGACACCAAAGCTAGTGGTTAATAATGTGTTTGCTGACATCAGTGCTAGGGGTTAATAATGCATTTGCTGACATCGGTGCTAGTGGTTTATAATGCGTTTGCTGACATCAGTGCTGGGTTTAATAATGCGTTTGCTGACATCAGTGCTAGGGGTTAATAATACGTTTGCTGACATCAGCGCTCTATATAGAGGAATCAGGACCTCCTTCCTCCTGCTGGTGACCCCTTTACTGATATAATGATCTATATGGTGGAATCAGGACCTCCTTCCTTCTGCTGGTGACCCCTTAACTGATATAAACATCTATATAGAGGAATCTGGACCTCCTTCCTTCTGCTGGTGAACCTTCTACTGATATAAAGATCTATATAGAGGAGTCTGGACCTCCTTCCTTCTGCTGGTTATCCATCCAGTGATATAAAGATCTATAGGAATCCCGAGCTCCTTCCTTCTGCTGGTGACCCCTCTAGTGATATAAACGGAGAGAAGACACCCCCCCACTTCCCCTCTTTCTCCCCTCCCCTTCCTTCTCCCTTTCTTCTCCCTCCCCACCCCCCTCTCCTCCTGCCGGTGATCCCTCTAGTGATAAAAAGATCTATATAGAGGAATCAGGACCTCCTTCCTTCTGCTGGTGATCCCTTTAGTGAATAAAATGAGAGAGGAGACCCCCACTTCCCCTCTTTCTCCCCTTTTCTCTCTCTCCTCTCCCTTCCTTCTTCCTCCTCACCTCCCCTCCTCTTGCCCCCTCCCTTCCTCCTCTCTCCTTCTCTTCCTCTTTACTTTTTCTCCCCTACTTTCCTCCTCTCCCTTTCCCCTATTTCTCTCCTCACCCTCCTATTTTTAACTCCCTCCCCTCCCCCTCTTTCTTCTCCCTTCCTTCTCTCCCTCTCCTTCCCCCTACCTTTCTACTCTCCCCTCCCCCATCCTTCTCTCTCTCCCCTCCCCATTTTTCCCTCCGCCTTCCTTCTCCCTCTGCCTTCCCCCTTTCCCCCTCCCCTACCTTTCTACTCTCCCCTCCCCCCATCCTTTTCTCTCTCCCCTCGCCCTTTTCCCTCTGCCCCCCCCCTTTCTCTCTCTCCTCCCCCTTCTCTCCCCTACCTTCCTCCTCTCCCCTCCCCCCTCTTTATCTCTCCCCCCCTTTCTCCCCTCCCTTCCTACTCCTACACATCAAAACACAAACATATAGTATATACACATCAAAACACACCACACAGGATATACACATCAAAACACACACATCAAAACACACCACATGGTAAATACACATCAACGCTCACCACACAGTATATACACATTAAAGCCTACCACACAGTAAATACACATCAAAACACACCACACAAAAAAGGGTTACCTTTGTCTGTAGGAGCGGCTCAGTGCTGGAAGACAGCCGTTCAGAAAAGAACGTAGTGGATTGTGTTTTTTCTCAAAAAGCTTGGTCACCAGAAATAAAAACATGCCAAAATCAACATCATAATGGAAAAGCTTCAACATTGGATTGCTGCTATGATGAAGGCGCAGCACATCGTCAACTGGAAGGAGGACATGTTTGATGCCTAAACTGATATCGAAGACATCATCCGTGAGTTTTATACAGAGGACTTCGTCTTTCAGTTGCCTGAATTCCCCCCATGTGTCCACAATCACTCCTTTTCTCAATAGTTTTTTTGCAGTGTACGTAATCACCTCATCGTCTTCAAATGGGACCTTCCTGATTTTATTGCCAGTAAACGTCTTGAGGTAAAGAATGTTGTCGACACACTTTACCCATTACCTCTTGTATAGGTCTTTGAGCCTCTGCATATGCTCAGACATGTTGCAGAGTACAGCTAATGTCTCCTGGATGGTTATTGTCTCAAAATTCTCTTTCCAGACACAGTATGTGCTTCTCTTTGATCTCCCGGGCGATTAGGTTAAGAAAGTCTTGGTGGTTCCTCACCTCTGAGAATACACAAACTTTTTGTAAAGTGTTCAGGTTGTAACATTTACTCTGCAGGGAGAGATCATGGTCTTTCATTAAGCAGGACTCTGTAATGTCCTGTGGATAATTATTCCTGGTGAAAGATGTGCCTTCTATTCAAGTCCTATGCCGCTCTTCTTGTGCCAGTGAAATAGGTGTCATCAGAACGTCTTGGAGAGTTTCTCCAGGCACCAGACGAATCACATCCAAGGCCATTTTTTGGTGGCAATCATAAGGTTGTTCATTTCAGTATTAAAATCTTGCAGTTGAGGAAATTTGCTGCTTAAATACAGACAGATTTTAAATCTTTCCTCCGTTTCATCATATTCAGCTGCATCCATGGCAAGAAGATCGTTCACATGGGGGACTGGTCCAATATCCTTGAACACTTGACAAGCGATGTCCATGGGGTCACAAAATACAAAATTCTCATATCTAGAAAGCAGAGAATGTGTATAGATGATGTCCTCTGTGGGGATCTTCACCACAGGAATCTCAAAGAACTTGTTAAAGTTGAATTTCCCCTTGCTTTCCCCTTGCTGGCTCTGGAACGTTCAGAACATTATGAAAGAAGCTCCTGAACCTTGGGAAGGGTCTGCAGATATAGATGCCAGGTTCAGGTTCATCCACGGTTTTGACAGCGAGGGATTGCATGGTCTCGTAGATGATCCTAGACACACACATGAGGTTCTCTCTCTGGACTGAACCCGGGTACATGTCTGGTGAAATGAGACCAAAAAGATCTGGTCTCTCTATGGCTGGCTGGAGGTACTGAAATAGGAACTGGCTAATAGTCCTCAACACAACATCTTCATTTTCCTTTGGAAACTTTGTTTTCAGAGATTTTTGAACAACCTTTGTTAGGTATCTTAGCCCATAAGGAATGCTGTCCACAGAGGAGATTATGGACTCGAAGAGTTTGTCTGCCATGTTGTATATAGAGAAACCATTGACTATTGCAGGGGTCTCAGGATTAGTTAATCCTAGTATTCTTTCCATTAGTATTATCTTTTTTTTTTGTTTCGATTGGAAGGCAAGTTTGGAGAGGTGGTAAGATCATATGTGATGCTGAGTATCTCCCTTATTGCTGGTGTCAGCGCCTTGACTAGGCCATTGTAGTTGGCTTGGTGTGTGTAAAATGTTCTGATTAGCTCTAAAACCATTGATTTCCCATTCAGTAGATCCTCAATGGCATCAAGTCTTGTATCCACTTCCTCACGAAGAGCTGCTACCATCAACTTCACGAAAAAGTATTCTTTTTGTGGCCTGGAAGCGTAGTTATACAGACTGTGGAGCAATCTGTCTACAATCGTCGTCATATCATGAGGGTCAGACATCTGGCCAATGAGCCTAGTTAAGAAAGTCGGGTCAGTCTGGAGATAATAGAAGAGGTGTTTGTAGGAATCCACCCTCTTTCTGTTCTTTATGGTCTCAAAAACTGCCTGCCTCTCCATGGTGATCACCTCTTTGATTCGATTCTTGTTTTTGCTCGTCAGTTTTTTGCATTTGGACAAAAGATCCTGCTGAGCAGTTTTGTGCTTTACTAACGAGGCAATGCCATTTTCGAGGGATTTCACCTCCTCCTCCTGTTCGTAGATGGTTTTCAGTTTCAGTGATGTAAGTAACTGAGTTAAAATAAACTGAGTTACGTAACTCAGTTACTTTAGAGGGTAACGAGTAATCTAACTGATTACTTTTCCCCTCATGGTAACTCAGTTCCCATTATTTGGCTTAGTTACCCCAATTACATCTACCGTCACTAGATGGCAGTAGTGTAATTCCGGTGTCCTGCCAAAAAAGTTCCCCCGCCGGATAAGGACCCCCCTCTACTGAGCAGGCGCAGCGCTTGCGCAGTACGAAGGACTACGGAGCTTCCAAAAATTGCCGAACCTAAACAGCTCTGACTGAACTCTACACAGCGCAGGCGCAGTTAACATGTAATTGTTACGAGGCGATTCCGCACCCTCATGATGCTCGTGCTACTCTGCAAGGGGCGTCTATCGTGTAACTAAGGGGCGAGTCTAGTATTACTGTAACCAAGGGGCGCATTTATTATTATTGTTATATATCGAGCTCTGCCTATTAATTTAACATTCGCCCTCTTCTGTAGCCATCCGCCCCTTACACGATATAATAATAATAGACCCGCCCTTACACGATATAATAATAATAGACCCGCCCCTTGCTTACACAATATAACAGAACTGCCCCTTGGTTAGAGTAATAATAGAGCAGCTCCTTGGTTACACGATATATAACAATAATAAATGCGCCCCTTGGTTACAGTAATACTAGACCCGCCCCTTAGTTACACGTATAGAATATTTAAAAAAAAAAGTCAGTTACTTTGCTGAGTAACTAATTACTTTTCCAATGTAGTAACTGAGTTACTAACGCAATTACTTTTTGGGAGAAGTAATTTGTAACTTAACTAAATTACTTTTTTAAAGTAAGATGACCAACACTGTTCAGTTTAGAGGCAAATTCATCCTTTAATGTGCTCCGCTGAACCTGCTGAACAAAGCTCGGGTCAACGGGGTCCAGGAGCCAGGAAAAGTATCTGATCGCTCTCAGAGGAGGATTCTCGTCTTTCTTTAACGATTTATAGTGTTTCCGGGCCACCTAGCCTCTGATGAGTGACTGAAGTTTTACAATGGCCTGGCCACAGCGCTGCTCCTGTAATTCTTCTCTCTCAAATTCTTCATCCTCGGTCTCAGCCCCCACCAGTTCTTGGCTCTGGTGAGTTGGGAAATCCGTTTTGTCGTCCCTTTGGAAAAATGAACTTAGCCAGCTGCCGAACCCTTTATTGGAGGAGACGTCTGAATTCTGGTTAGTTGGGGAAGGCATTTTGTCATCTTTCCTTTGGAAAAATAAGCTCAGCCAACTGCGGATTCCTTCATTGGAGGAGGCGTCCGAATTCTGGTTAATTGGGGAATCCATTTTGTCATCTTCCCTTTGGAAAAATGAGCTCAGCCAGCTGCTGAACCCTTCATTGGAGGAGACGTTTGAATTCTGATCAGTTGGGGAGTGCACTTTGTCATCTTCCCTTTAAAAAAATGAGGTCAGCCAACTGCTGATCCCTTCATTGGAGAAGATGTCCAAGCTCCGGCATAAAGTGGTCTGTCTCTTTTGCAGAGAAGTCATTTTTACTTTCACAATTGTAGAAAAAAAAGTACTCTTATGCCGCGTACACACGTGCGGACTTTTGCCGGCGGACTTAGTCCAGCGGACAATCCCGCGGGACTTTCCAGCTAGGTCCGCTGGACTTTCCGAGCGTGTGGACTTGCCCACACACACACGGACTTCTCCAGCGGATAATCCGCCGGCCAAAAGTCCGCGGGACTTTTGAAAATGAACGGACTTGCCCACACACGGAGCAGTCCGTTCATTTCGAACGTAACTTCAGGTTACGTAGCTAGCGTAGGCAGTAAATGCCGCCGCGCTAGCTCCGTGACCTGGCATGGATTTAAAGGGAATCCCCACGCCGAAAAAACGGCGTGGGGGTTCCCCCCAAATCCAAGTCAGACCCTCATCCGAGCACGCAGCCTGGCAGGCCAGGAAAGGGGTGGGGACGAACGAGCGCCCCCCCCCTCCTGAGCCGTACCAGGCCGCGTGCCTTCAACATGGGGGGTGCCCTGGGGAAAGGGGGGCCGCACGGCCCCCCCACCCCAAAGCACCTTGTCCCCATGTTGATGAGGACAAGGGCCTCTTCCCGACAACCCTGGCCGTTGGTTGTCGGGGTCTGCGGGCGGGGGCTTATCGGAATCTGGGAACCCCCTTTAATAAGGGGGCCCCCAGATTCCGGCCCCCCACCCTATGTGAATGAGTATGGGGTACGATGTACCCCTACCCATTCACCTAAGGTGTAAAATGTAAAGTACAAAAACACACACACTTTTGAAAAAATATTTTATTGCACTGCTCCGGGGGTCTTCTTCCGTCTTGTGGGTCTTCTCGCAGGACTCCTCCGCTCTCTTCTGCTCTTTTACCTAGCTCTTTCACGAGCGGAGGAGTCCGGCTACCTTCTTCGTCGTCGCCGCCGTCGTCTGGGGGTCTCGATCCGCCTTCGGGGGTCTTCCGGGGGTCTCTTCTGTTCTTGCGGTGGTCGTCGTCTTCCGCGCCGCCGGCGCCGCCTTCTTTTTCTTGTCCTTCTTGTTCTTCTTCTTCTTCCGATGTTGACCCGTCGCTGTCTCTGCCCGGAATGCCTGTGCCGCTCTGCGCTGGGACTTATATAGGGACATGGGGGACAGGGTCACATGTTCATGTCACCAGGTGACCCCGCCCCCTTGCGATGTCACAGTCCCAGCATCCTCCGGGACTGTGACAACACAAGGGGGCGGGGTCACCATGTGACATGTGCATGTGACCCTGTCCCCATGCCCCTATATAAGTCCCAGCGCAGAGCGGCACAGGCATTCCGGGCAGAGAGAGCGTCGGGTCAACATCGGAAGAAGAAGAACAAGAAGAAGGACAAGAAGAAGAAGAAGGCGCCGGCGGCGCGGAAGACGACGACCGCCGCAAGAACAGAAGAGACCCCCGGAAGACCCCCGAAGGCGGATCGAGACCCCCAGACGACGGCGGCGACGACGAAGAAGGTAGCCGGACTCCTCCGTTCGTGAAAGAGCTAGGTAAAAGAGCAGAAGAGAGCGGAGGAGTCCGGCGAGAAGACCCCCAAGATGGAAGAAGACCCCCGGAGCAGTGCAATAAAATATTTTTTCAAAAGTGTGTGTGTTTTTGTACTTTACATCGTACCCCATACTCATTCACATAGGGTGGGGGGCCGGGATCTGGGGGCCCCCTTATTAAAGGGGGTTCCCAGATTCCGATAAGCCCCGCCCGCAGACCCCGACAACCAACGGCCAGGGTTGTCGGGAAGAGGCCCTTGTCCTCATCAACATGGGGACAAGGTGCTTTGGGTGGGGGGCCGCACGGCCCCCTTTCCCCAGGGCACCCCCATGTTGAGGGCACGCGGCCTGGTACGGCTCAGGAGAGGGGGGGGGCGCTCGTTCGTCCCCCACCCCTTTCCTGGCCTGCCAGGCTGCGTGCTCGGATGAGGGTCTGACATGGATTTGGGGGGAACCCCCATGCCGTTTTTTCGGCGTGGGGAGTCCCTTTAAATCCATGCCAGGTCACGGAGCTAGCGCGGCGGCAGTAACTGCCTACGCTAGCTACGTAACCTGAAGTCACGTGCTAAATGAACGGACTTGCCGATGAGCGGCAAGTCCGTTCATTTCAAAAGTCCGCGGACTTGCCCACTAACGGCGGGATTGTCCGCCGGACTGCCAAGTCCAGCGGATAATTTTAAAACCAAACTTAAAACTTTGGCGCCAAAAAGTCCGCCGGCGCCCACACACGAGGGGATTATCCGCTGGACTTCAGTCCAGCGGATAATCCCGCGGGATTGTCCCTTCGTGTGTACGCCGCATTAGGAGAACCTTCTGGAAGATCTCTACTTATCTCTATTTAAGTTTTATTTAACTAAATCTGACACAATTCCAAGTCTGTGATGGCTTTCTTCTTCCCACTCTTTCATAAAGGGCAGATTTGTGGAGTGCAGGACTAAGGGCTCTTTCACACGGGGCGGATCAGTGCAGATCCGCCCCGTGGATAGCCGCTTGCTCAGCGGAGATAGCCGGAGCGATCTCCGTTAAGCAGGAAGATGACAGGTCCGTCTCTGCACACAGCGCAGGGACGGACCTGTCACAGCGCCGCTCTCCCCTATGGTAGATCGGGTGACGACGGACCGTAGAGTCCGTCGTCATCCATCCGCTCTGCAGACGGATGAAAAAATTGTGTTTTCCTCCGTCTGCAGAAACGGACCATAACGGACACGGACGAGATCGGGTGTCAGCGGATGTTCATCCGCTGACACCCGCTATCCCATAGGGATACATGTATGTCCGTTTTTCATCCGAAAACGGATGGATGAAAAACGGACATACAGGACGTCAGTGTGAAAAAGGCCTAATAGTTGTCCTGTGGACAGATTCTCCCACCTGAGCTGTGAATCTCTGCACCTCTAGGCTGCTTCTCTGATTAATGCTCTCCATACCTCCCAACATTTTGAGATGGGAATGAGGGACACCTACTAACAAACGTATGTAGGCATAGGACACGCCCCCTGTCACACCCCCTTAAAAGGAGAATTAACAAAAAAATGGTTAATTAAATCCACAAGGACTTTTCTTTACCACTACTATTCCTTTATATTGGCTTTTAAAATGTAAAAATGCAGCAATTTAGAAATTGTATGCAAGGTTTAAAACTGGGAAACACTTTTTAAAGATAAAACTATATAGATCAGACCAAAATGAGGGACAAATGAGGGGGGAAGAGGGACAGAGGGAGAGAGGGACATTGCTCCAAATCAGGGACAGTCCCTCAAAATCAGGGACAGTTGGGAGCTATGGCTCTCCTTGCCCGGCCTGTCAGTTTAGGTGGACGGCCATGTCTTGGTAGGTTTGCAGTTGTGCCATACTCTTTCCATTTTTGGATGATGGATTGAACAGTGCTCCGTGAGATGTTCAAAGCTTGGGATATTGTTTTATAACCTAACACTGTTATAAACGTCTCCACGACTTTATCCCTGACCTGTCTGGTGTGTTCCTTGGCCTTCGTGATGCTGTTTGTTCACAAAGGTTCTCTAACAATCCTCTGAGGGCTTCACAGAACAGCTGTATTTATACAGAGATTAAATTACACATAGTTGGACTCTATTTACTAATTAGGTGACTTCTGATGGCAATTGGTTCCACTAATTAGGGGCATGGGAGTAAAGGGGGCTGAATACAAATGCACACCACACTTTTCACATATTTATTTGTAAAAAAAATTAAAAATCGTTTATCATTTTCCTTCCACTTCACAATTATGTGCCACTTCGAGTTGGCCTATCACATAAAATCCCAATAAAATACATTTATATTTTTGGTTGTAACATGACAAAATGTGGAACATTTCTAAGGGGTATGAATACTTCTTCAAGGCACTGTACACAGGGTGATGACAGGGTCTCTTTGGTATAGCAGGGAGTGATGACAGGTTTTCTTTAGGATATACATGGGGTGATGGCAGGGTCTCCCTGGAATATACATGGAACGATTACAAGATCTTTTTGGGAGTGAGATGACAGGTTCTCTTTGTAACATATACATACAGTGATGACAGGCTCTCTTTAGGGTATATATGTGGACCGATGTCATGAAGTGATGACAGGGTGATTTGTGGGGTGTCACGTTACACAGTTTTTTCTCTCTCTCTGCTGGCTGTACAGGTGCACAGATGCCCCGCCCTCGCCCACAGGAAGTCAGAGTGTAGGAAAGGCGGATGACAGAAGACTACCTTTCCCAGCATGCTCCGCGCCTTCCGTGTGTGCGCTCTAGCCGCCCCGATCTCTTCGCGCACCGTAGTGCGTCATTGGCGGCTCCCCGCCCTCTGCAGCGCCTGCGCAGTGCGGCCCGCTGCCTAATGGCTGAGTAAGCCGCCCGCTGATTGGACGGTCGGGCGCTGTGTGAGCGTAGTGACGGAAGGGGGGCATATGGCGGAGGGATGTTCCCGGGCCCTGTTTAAATAAAAACAGCCGGACATTTCCTCTGCTGTCTCCCTCCTCCGGAATCTCCGGCCTGGGTTGCTGGTGAAGGCGGGCACCGGTGGAGCGGAGGAGCCCCGGGGGATTAGACCGTGTGAGGTATGGAGGGAAGGGTGGGGGAGATTTGTGGACAGTCTGGTTAGGGGGAGTCCCGGCTGTGCGCCATGGCAGGCCGGACTTCTGCGAAGTTTGTCCCGGCTGAGTTGAGCCTGGAGGGGGGAAGCTGCAAACTTTCCGAAGGCCCAACATAGTCCCCCCCCTCCTCTGTTAGAGTGTCATGTCAGCAAGCAGGCCTGAGCTTTGCCTTAAACTTCTCATTCTACAAGGCCTATGTCAGCACACAGCCTGGACATGCACCCCATCGTCTCATCACCCACACACCCCATAGTATGTGATTCTCACACACACACCTAACATAAAATGTGACCCCCCCCCCCCCACACAAACACACACACCATAGGATGTGATCACACACACACACACACACACACACGATGTGATCTCACACACACACACACCATAGGATGTGATCACACACACACACACACACCATAGGATGTGATCTCACACACACACACCATAGGATGTGATCACACACACACACCATAGGATGTGATCACACACACACACACCATAGGATGTGATCACACACACACACACCATAGGATGTGATCTCACACACACACACACACACACACACCATAGGATGTGATCACACACACACACACACACACCATAGGATGTGATCACACACACACACACACCATAGGATGTGATCACACACACACACCATAGGATGTGATTTCCCCCCCCACACACACCCCATAGGATGTAATCCCACACACACTCACCATACACTGATTGGACACAGCTCTGCTCTGCCCATACACCTACAGAGCTGATGACCAATCCATACTCACCATGGCAGTAGTATAGAGCTGATTGTACAGTGAGATTATGGAGCCAATGATCAGCTGTACATTCTAGCTCTGTAATGGGAAGGCTTGCTATTTGTATACAAGCTGGATTGTTTACATCAGTCCTCACATTTCATTGCTCATGTGAATGACGATTGTATGGTATAAGTCATTCCACATTGATCAGATTATGATTGTCTTAGCCTGTAAAGGAAAGTGATGGCTCACAGTATACAGATTATACCAGGATAACCTAGATTTATTTAAATTTTTTTTAATGTAGTATGAAGGTATTTAAAAATAAAATCTATGCTCACCCACGCTGCAGGTGTTGCCCGCTGTCTCCAAGACTGGGATCTCGGCGCTCACATGACTGCTCCAGTTCTCAGTCTTCCCAGAGCAGAAATTGGTGACTGCCAGTCATCGCTCTCCTCACTGCCCTTCCAGAGCTCGGCTGACAAGACGGTAGGACTTTGGCTCTCAGCCATAAGCTGAGAGGCAGAGCTAGCTGTCTGTCAGTCAGCTGGGTGGATTTATTTATTACAGGTACTTGTATAGATGTCAATTTACATATATGCTTTACATGCATATCATTCCCTGCCCTCAAAGACCTTACAAACTAAGGTTCCTAACATAAATTTATACATACTAGGGAATATTTAATCAGGATCCAATTAACCTATCGGCATGTTTTTGGAGTGTGGGAGGAAACACACACACACACACACACACACACACACACACACACACACTCACTCACTCACTCACTCAGTCACTCACTCAGGGACAACATGTAAACTCCATGCAGGTAGTGCCATAATTGAAATTCAAACCAAGGACCCTCCTAGTGCTGCTATGCAGAACTACTAACCACTGTGCCGTCTATTATGATCAGGATTCTTCCAGAGCCTGGGTTGGATGGCTCTGGGCTGATAGCTGTCAGCTAATTCTGGGTCATAGGGGTGCAAAAGTAAATGCACTCCTGTGACCCAGAAAATTCCCCCCTCCCCATCAGGAATTATTGCTTTCAGTTTTTAGTTTGAGATTTTTCCTCTACTTCCTGTTTAAGGCACACAACAGGAAGTGAGAAGACATTTCTCAGAAGTGTAAATACTATTCTAGGGCTTGTTTACACTTGCGTCACCCTTTGAAGACCAACAAAAATCACTTTCCAGAGGCTGGTTAAGTTGCCTTCTCATTGGCTGAGGTTGCAGGGCATTTGCAGCGTGGCTGCATTCACCTAAATTGGTCAGGTTATGCGGTGGTCCTCCTAGTTTTGCCACAGAATCTGTACAACTCTGTCTGGCTGCCTTTGGAGCTTAAAGGGGGTGGTAAAGCTGCAGCTCCACCAGAGATTTTAATCCCCCCCCCCCCTCCTACTGCAAGTGTAAACAAGGTCTTGGGGCTCAAGCACATGGTAGATGAGGGCTGTACACCACCCTGATTGGTGTATTTACTGGCGGGATGGGTATCTCCTAGTGGGTATGATCATCCACGGACTGGACGTCTGTACAAATGATGCCAGGCTGATGCTTTCCACATGTAATCCTACGTGGAGCATTACCTGCAGTTGGACATGCACCCTCTGTATATGAACTGTCTTCTTCCTGGGGTGGAATCTATCTCTAACCATAAGAAGTTACTCCACACGGGATTACACACAGATGGTGGTAGCTTGGTATTGATTTGTAGAGGCTTCCTATCTTCCACAAACCATGCCCACTGCAGAAATACTGTTAAGTTGATCAGTGTGCATGAGCCCTTAGACATTTGTCCCTGCTGGTGTCCCCATTGGATGTGATTTCTCTGCACCTAAAGTTTGGTGACAAATAAGGAGGATGTGCTACCACAAACAGCAATAAATATCCGAGAGAGGTTCTAATCCTTATCTAGAATTTCCCAGACTGCAGAGAAAAGTCTTTACTAGACATACACCAGGTTTAAACCCAACCACTACAATCTTAAATAACCATTCGTTCTAGAAATTCGGAGGATGTGTAAAATATTTTGTAGATCTGCCACTTTTATTACAATACCTTGCGATGATCCTGCTTGCTCAGGCACTTCTCCGTATTTGTTTTCATCTGGTCACCTACACCTCTGTTGGAGACTTTAGTTGGCTGAGCAGACGTGGTCCTCTGGCCACTATCAGGAAGCTGGACCAGAGCATTGATGTAGAGCAGATTATGGAGCTAGTGCATGTAGACAGGGAGTGGCTGGAAGTGCCCAGCAGCATCGCGATGATGGAAAAAACAAAAAATGCTGCAAATAGTATTTTATGGGGAAAAAAATGTTAGATACGGGGCTTTAGTGAACTTGGTGCCATCCAGCTGGGTTTAAAAAAAAAAAATATCTAAATATACTTGTTAAGTTGAGTCTGCGTGTTATAATATTAGTAAATATTTTTGTGTTGACCAAACAGAATCCTGGTGTACTGGGCAAGCTTATGTTTAGGTCCAGCTTTGTTAGACGTTTCATCGTTAGTTTATTTTATGTTTGCATTTGGTGTGGGGAAAATGTGTTGTCAGTTTTTTGTTTTGATTTTAATCTTTTATTGCTGACAGATCAGGTCCACCTGTCCATTCTTTAAGTGACCTGATTGGACATCCATTGCCTTTTTTATGGAGCGGCAGATGTAAATGGACTTGAGTCTGTTTACACCCGTCAACTACTGATCCTATCCGCTAAAAGCAGACAGATGGGCAATCAACTCCCCATCCGTCTGGCGGATCTGATGACAGTCGGATGTAAATGGACAGCCGGTCTGTTTACATCCAACCTGCCATAGAGGAAAGCAGGCTGTATCTGTGTCCAATCTGCATAAGCAAGGACCTGTTATCCGTCGCCTCAGCGGGTATCAGTGGAGAGATCCCCGCTGAGCAGGTGGATCTGCTGGTGGACTCTGCAAGTGTGAAAGAGCCCTTAGTGTCAAATTAAAAAATTTGTTCTCCGAAGCATTACATGTGCGTACACATAGGAGAAACTTCCATACAAGAGGTCATGTTGCCATATAGGTTTCACAGTTTGTGTGTGGTTTTATTTTTTATGTAATATCAAATAGGGGAGTTTTTTTTTTTTGGGATGTATTTGACTTGCTGTCAGTGAAATGATTTCCAAGTTTGAAATGGCGAGGAACCCCTGGGGGTGGGATTTTTAAGGCACTACCAACACACAGTATAGAAAAAAAAACTTTATTAAATAACTAACACAACCAACTAGTTATTTAATACAATTATTTTTTATATACTGTGTGTTGGTAGTGCCTTTAAAAATCCCACCCCCAGGGGTTCCTCGCCATTTCAAACTTGGAAATCATTTCACTGACAGCAAGTCAAATACATCCCAAGTGGGGAAAAAAAACTCAGCTGAGGGTGACCCTGCAGCCTTTGTGCCTCCACCTGAGGGAGTAGGCAGACTGGCAGTACTGGTTAGAAGGAATGGTAACACACAGACGTAACGAAAGTCCTTTTATTGGTAAAATTGTAGCAGGACACAAAAGTACATAGTAGGTGAGGTTGAAAAAAAGACACAAGTCCAAGTCCAACCTACGTGTGTGAATATGTCAGTATTGCATTGTATATCCCTGTATGTTGCGGTCGTTCAGGTGCTTATCTAATAATTTCTTGAAACTGTCGATGCTCCTTGCTGAGACCACCTGTGGAAATAAATTCCACATCCTGGCTGATCTTGCAGTAAAGAACCCTCTACGTAGTTTAACCTCTTTTCTTATTTTAATGAGTTTTGTTAAACTCCCTTTTGGGAAAAAGTTTTATCCCTATTGTGGGGTCACCAGTACGGTATTTGTATATTAAAATCATATCCCCTCTCAAGCGTCTTTTCTCCAGCGAGAATAAGTTCAGGGCTCACAACCTTTCCTCATAACTAATATCCTCCAGACCCTTTATTAGCTTTGTTGCCCTTCTTTGTACTCGCTCCATTTCCAGTACATCCTTCCTGAGGACTGGTGCCCAGAACTGGACAGCATACTCTAGGTGCTGCTGGACCAGAGTCTTATAGAGCGGGAGAATTATCACTTTATCCCTGGAGTTAATCTTTTTTTTTTTTTTTTTTTTTTTTTTTTTTTAATGCATGCCAATATTCTGTTTGCTTTGCTAGAAGTAGTTTGGCATTGACTGCCATTGCTGAGCCTATCATCTACTAGGACCCTCAGGTCCTTTTACATCCTATATTCCCCCAGAGGTCCCCCCCAGTGTATATATTGCCTTCATATTTTTGCCACCCAAATGCATTATTTTCAAATTTTCTACATTAAACCTCATTTGCCATGTAGTTTCCCACCCCATTCATTTGTTCAGTTCCTCTTGCAAGGTTTCCACATCCTGCAAAGAAGTTATTGCTCTGCTTAACTTAGTATCTCCTGCAAATACAGAGATTGAACTGTTTTCCCCACCCTGCAGGTCGTTTATAAACACATTAAATGGGATTGGTCCCAGTACAGAACCCTGTAAGACTGCACCCCTGACCATTCCGGGTATTCCCTATTTATCAACACCATCTGAACTTGCCCCTGTAGCCAGTTTTCAATCCATGTACTCACCCTATGGTCCATGTCAATGGACCTTATTTTGTACAGTAAACGTTTATGGGGAACTGTCAAATGCTTTTGCAAAATCTACGGGCCTTCCTTAAGATGGCAACTCCCCTCCTCATGGAAGGTTAATAGATTGGTTTGGCAAGAACGATTCTTCATGAATCCATGCTGATTACTGCTAATGATACCATTCTCGTTACTAAAATATTGTATATAGTCCTTTATCAGCCGCTTCAAGAGCTTGCATACTATTGATGTTAGGCTAACTGGTCAGTAATTCCCAGGATTGTCTTTTGGGCCTTTTTAAATATTGGTGCTACATTGGCTTTTCTCCAATCCGCTGTTACCATTCCAGTCAGTAGACTGTCAGTAAAAATAAAAAAAAAATGGTCTGGCAATTGTGTGACTAAGTTCCCTCGGGTGCAAGCCATCTGGTCCCGGTGATTTATTAATGTTAGAGGTGGTCCACCTAAAAAAAATTTAAAAGCCAGCAGCTACAAATACTGCAGCTGCTGACGTTTAATAAATGGACACTTACCTGTCCCAGGGTCCAGCAATGCTGAAGGCGATCAATCTCTCAGCATATGCCACTCTCAGTGAGGGAATCAGGAAGTGAAGTGTTGCGGCTTCACTTCCCGTGTTCCCTACTGCGCATGTGCGAGTTGCGCTGCGCATTCCAACTGGTCCCAGCTATCTCCTGGGACCCGTGTGTGTTCCAGCAGACATTGCGGGGGGAAGTGGCGTAGACTCCCTTGGGAGTCTATGCCCAGAAGTGGGTGTAAATACCTAGTTTCTGCACCCTCCCTCCCCCTGAAAGGTGCCAAATGTGACATGGGGGAGGGTGGGGGGGGGTTCCAAAAAGCGGAGGTTCAATTTTTGTGTGAACCTCCGCTTTAGGTTTCCCTAGTCCAATTCTGTCTTCTGTTAGCCATGGAGGTGCTTCATGTGATGCATCATGAGGAATAAGCACTGCAGTTTTGGTTACTAAAGCCCCCCGATTCCTTCTTTTAAAAAAAAATAAAGACCATTTGGTACATTTTCTGGAATTTACACCCTTTTAATTTATGACTGCCTATTTCATTTCTTGAGGTGCTAAAATGGCAGAGAAGTACAAAACCCCCCCAAATGACCCCATTTTGGAAAGTAGACACCCCAAGCTATTTCTGAGAGGCATGTTGAGCCCATTGAATATTTTTTTTTTTAGTCCCACAAAAATAAAAAAGATTTTTTTTTTTCAAAAAGTTGTCACTAAATGATATATTGCTCACACATGCCATAGTTATATGTGGAATTGCACCCCAAAATACATTTTGCTGCTTCTCCTGAGTATGGGGATACCACATGTGTGGGACTTTTTGGGAGCCTAGCCGCGTACGGGGCCCCGA
Organism: Lithobates sylvaticus; assembly: GCA_028564925.1. NCBI lineage: Eukaryota > Metazoa > Chordata > Amphibia > Anura > Ranidae > Lithobates > Lithobates sylvaticus. The sequence continues at coordinate 149,427,971 of CM053036.1, read as the reverse complement.
AACCCAAGCACCGCCTTCAGGATTTCTAAGGGTGCAAATTTTTGATTTCACTCCTCACTACCTATCACAGTTTCGAAGGCCATAAAATGCCAAAATAGCACAAAACCCCCCCAAATGACCCCATTTTGGAAAGTAGACACCCCAAGCTATTTGTTGAGAGGCATGGTGAGTATTTTACAGCTCTCATTTGTTTTTGAAAATGAAGAAAGTAAAGAAGAAAAAAATTTTTTTTTCAATTTTCAAAACTTTGTGACAAAAAGCGACATCTGCAAAATACTCACAATACCTCTCAGCAAATAGCTTGGGGTGTCTACTTTCCAAAATGGGGTCATTTTGGGGGGTTTTATGCCATCTGGGCATTCCATGGCCTCCGAAACTGTGATTGGCAGTGAGAAGTGAAATAAAAAAATTACACCCTTAGAAAGCCTGAAGGCGGTGATTGGTTTTTGGGGTTCCGTACGCAGCTAGGCTCCCAAAAAGTCCCACACATGTGGTATCCCCGTACTCAGGAGAAGCAACAGAATGTATTTTGGGGTGTATTTCTACATATGCCCATGACATGTTTGAGCAATATATCATTTAGTGACAACTTTTTGTAAAAAAAAATATATATATATTTTTTTTTTCATTATTCAATCTCTTGGACAAAAAAAAAAAAAAATATTTAATGGGCTCAACATTGCTCTCATCAAATAGCTTGGGGTGTCTACTTTCCAAATGGGGTCATTTGGGGGGGGTTTGAACTGTCCTGGCATTTTATGCACAACATTTAGAAGCCTATGTCACACGTCACCCACTCTTCTAACCACTTGTAGACAAAGCCCTTTCTGACACTTTTTGTTTACATGAAAACATATTTTTTTTTTTGCAAGAAAATTACGTTGAACCCCCAAACACTATATATAATGTTAAAGCAAAGGCCCTACAGATTAAAATGGTGGGTGTTGCTTTTTTTTTTTCCACACAGTATTTGCGCAGCGATTTTTCAAACGCATTTTTTTGTGGAAAAAATACACTTTTTTTTTTTATTTTAATGCACTAAAACACACTATATTGCTCAAATTTTTGATGAAATAAAAAATATGATCTTAGGCCGAGTACATGGATACCAAACACGACATGCTTTAAAATTGCGCACAAACACGCAGTGGCGACAAACTACATACATTTTTAAAAGCCTTTAAAAGCCTTTACATGATACCACATTAGATTCACGGAGGAGGTCTACTGCTAAAATTACTGCCCTCGATCTGACCTTCGCGGTGATACCTCACATGCATGGTGCAATTGCTGTTTACATATGACGCCAGACCAACGCTTGTGTACGCCTTTGCGCAAGAGAAGGGGGGGGCAGGGTGCTTTTTTTTTTTTTTTTTTTTTTTTGGTTTTTTTTTTATTTATTTAGCTTTTTTATTTTATTTTTAAACTGTTCCTTCCATTTTTTTTCTTTGTTATGATTTTTATTGTTATCTCAGGGAATGTAAATATCCCCTATGATAGCAATAGGCAGTGACAGGTACTCTTTTTTTGAAAAAATTGGGGTCTATTAGACCCTAGATCTTTCCTCTGCCCTCAAAGCATCTGACCACACCAAGATTGGTGTGATAAAATGCTTTCCCAATTTCCCAATGGCGCGGTTTATATCCGGGAGGGGGGACATTCCCTCCCACTGCTTGTAAAAGCAGTCTAGAGGCTAATTACCCGCTAGAATTGCTTTTACATGAAAGCCGATCACTGGCTGAAAAGAATGATACCAAGATGATACCTAAACCTGCAGGCATCATTCTGGTATAAACCATTCAAAGTCCAGCAACATACTGGACATATATTGTAATCTTTTTTTTTTTCATGCAGCCTCTTGGCTGAACGAAAAAAAGAGATTGATTGGTGGGTATGCCCACCATTAGAATACCTCCCTTCATCCACCCACTTCTAATGATGGGCATACATGCACCATTTATATATGCCGATGCATGGGGGCATCCTCCCGCAAAAGTTATGCCGTGTACACACGGTCGGAATTTCGACCGTATGTACGTGGCATTAGGACCCACTCGCTCCTCCCCCCCCCCCCCCCCCCCCCCCCCCCCCCCCCCCCCCCCCCCCCCCCCCCCCCCCCCCCCCCCCCCCCCCCCCCCCCCCCCCCCCCCCCCCCCCCCCCCCCCCCCCCCCCCCCCCCCCCCCCCCCCCCCCCCCCCACCCCCCCCCCCCCCCCCCCCCCCCCCCCCCTGCTGCCCCCATGCTTAGGCATATATGCTCTTTTTTTTTTTAACTGTGGTGGTGAAATCACCTCCTACAGTGTTGGAGTCGCGTCTTTATGTATCGTGGGAGCAAACGCTGTTGCTGTCAAGATAAATAAATCCGCGTTGCAACTGAATGGCGCACCTGAAAACAAAAAAATGCTTAACACTAAAACACAGTAAACAAAATTACATACCTGAAAAGCAAGCATGATAAAACATGATAAAACATAATAAAACATTGCAGAATAGAATGGAGTAAAAAAAGAGCAACAATAGAGAGAGAATAGAGTGAGAGAGAGAACAATAAAACGACAACTATTTTTTTTTTTTTTTATTTTTTTGAGATTCACAGGTAAAAAGCTCCTGACTGAAGCGACTGAATCAAAACGCTACCACAAAAAAACTGTTAGCGATCGCAGGGATCAGGCCTGACTCTGCGAACGCTGCAGTTATGTGTGCTTAGTGTTTTGTAAGTGACAGTGATCGATCGATACTGCACTTGGGTGGGCTGGGCTGGGCGGAGGGGTAAAACGCAGGTGCTAGCAGGTATCTGGGCTGATCCCGCTAACAATGCGGTTTTTTTTGGAACCCTAAACTGCTGGGACGCTAGTATAGATCTGATCAGATCAGATATTGATCTGTTCAGATACTGTGCCACTAAGGGAGGTGTATGCTTTGTGCGTGGGTGTTTGCGGTACTGGCACTAACCTGGGGCGACGCAGACCTTATTTGACCCTAAAACCTAATTGATATCACCCGCCGGGCGATCAGGGGGTTAAACCGTTATTGGGTAATAAATGGCGGGTGCCCTGACAGTATAAAAAACAAGCTAACTAACCAGCGTCACCCGTAACAGTAATACAAAAAAAAAAACTGGTTACCTAGCGACACTAATGCAGCGATCAAAAAACGATCGCTTAGTGACACTGGCAAAAGGGGGTGAAAGGGTTAACTAGGGGCAATCAGGGGGTTAAACCTTTATTAGGTAATATATGGGGGTACCTGACCTATAAACCTATTTTTGAACCTATATAAACATGGCGGTTACTTAAAAAAAAAAAAAAAATGGTTACCTAGCGACACTATGCAGCGATCAGAAAAACGATCGCTTAGTGACACTGGCAAAAGGGGGTGAAAGGGTTAACTAGGGGCAATCAGGGGGTTAAAACCTTTATTAGGTAATATATGGGGGTACCTGACGCTATATAAAAACCTGACGGGGAACCTAAATAACGAAATAACTAACTGGCTAACCAGCGTCACCAGTGACAGTTATACAGTGATCACTGGTGAAAGGGTTAACTCTAGGGGCAATCAGGGGGTTAAAACCTTTATTTAGGTTGTAATATGGGGGTACCTGACCTATAAACCTATTTATGAACCTATATAAACATGGCGGTTACCTAAAAAAAAAAAATGGTTACCTAGCGACACTAATGCAGCGATCAGAAAAAACGATCGCTTAGTGACACTGGCAAAATGGGGGTGAAAGGGTTAACTAGGGGCAATCAGGGGGTTTAAAACCTTTATTAGGTAATATATGGGGGTACCTGACGCTATATAAAAACCTGACGGGGAACCTAAATAACGAAATAACTAACTGGCTAACCAGCGTCACCAGTGACAGTTATACAGTGATCACTGGTGAAAGGGTTAACTCTAGGGGCAATCAAGGGGTTAAAACCTTTATTTAGGTTGTAATATGGGGGTACCTGACCTATAAACCTATTTATGAACCTAATATAAAACATGGCGGTTACCTAAAAAAAAAAAAAAATGGTTACCTAGCGACAGCAGTGACACTAATACAGCGATCAGAAAAAACGATCGCTTAGTGACACTGGCAAAAGGGGGTGAAAGGGTTACCTGGGGGGCAATCAAGGGTTAAACCTTTATTAGGGGGGGGGGGGGGTAGGGGGCTACCTTGGACCTAAAACTAACTGCCCTGACAGTTATTACAGTCACACTGACACTAAATGCAGTGATCAGTAAATAAATGATCACTGCAATTAGTAACACTGTGACTGGGGGGGGGAGGGGGTGATCTGGGGGGTGATCAGGGGGTGACAGGGGGTGGAATATGTGCCTAACTGTACTGGTGTCAGTGTACTGTTGTGCACTAACCTTTACATGTTCACGTACAGGTACGTGATTCTGCCTGTACGTGCCATTCTGCCGACGTATATCTACATGGGGCGGTCGGCAAGTGGTTAAGACTAAGAAGAATAAATTCAATACTTTCGCCATCTCCCCATCCTTTTTAACCAGATGTCCTTCCTTATTCTTTATGGGGCCAATATGGTCTGTCCTCCCTTTTTTATTGTTTACTAGAGCTGCACGATTCATCGTTAAGAATCAAAATTGTGATCTTTTTCCCTTTCCGATCATCAAAACCGCATATCCTCTTAAACTCTTTTTTTTTTCCTCTTAATCCTCATAAACTCTTTTTTTAACAAGTGCAGAGTTCTCACTGCTGGTAAAAAAAAAAAAAATCCAGGCAGCCTGCCAAGTTTTATCACAACAAGGAATAAATAGAAACAACGTATCTTTTCATTCTTTTATCAAAGGACAGAACTCCGCATGTAAATGAAGGAAGTTTAACCATTTTCTTATCGTTATTACTTACTAGTAAAAAATCATCATTTTCTGCTAGAAAATTACTTGGAACACCCAAACATGATATTGTTTTTATTTTTTAGCGGAGACCCTAGAGAATAAAATGGTGGCTATTGCAATACAGTAAACCCCCCTCCATCTCGGGGGTTACGTTCCGGACCCACCCGCGAAAAGGGAAAAAACGCGAAATAGACCCTATTTAAATACACCCTAGGCATGTTTTGTTAACTTTTTAATAGCATTTTAAGGTCTTTAAACACACTTTTAAGCAATATAAACACACAAAAGATAGAGATCACACAAAAATATTGTGTTAACAGTACAGTATACTGTACAGTATAAAAAATTGAGTACAGTATTGTATGTACAGTACTCGGCAGAAAAGATGACTACAGTATAAGCAGCAAATAAGAGCAGCTACTGTTCTTCTGAAGGTGCAGGTTCAGCAGGAGCTTCAGGTGTAGGTGGGTTGTCTTCTTGCTGCTCCAGAACCTCCAATTCTACATCAGAGGTGGCCGTGGAGGTACTTAAAGTGGATGCGGCCTTCTTCTGTTTTGGGAAGAACGTAGTTAGACAGTTGCTGGGCGTGTTTCTTCTTTTGGGCGAGGAGGTTCTTGTACACCTGGATGGCTCCATCAATGCTGTTTTGGAACTGCAGTGAATGAACCATGTCAGGATCCCACTCAGCTAACATCTGTTTCAGGTCATTGTCCGTACGCACGACCCTGCCAAGGCGCTCAATTGACAAGCCTTCATCTTCCTCCTCCTGTTCCTCCACTTCCTCCTCACTCGCTGACTTGGTGAGTTCTGTCAGATCCTCATCCGTTAGTAGAGCTGAATGGGTTTAAATTAGGTCATTGACGTCGTCCTGGGTCATATCCTGAAAACATTCACCTCCTAGCAACTTGGCCAGCCTAATTGCCTTGTCCACAGCTGAATGATGAACTTCGTCAGGAGAGAACCCTTCATAATTGTGAATAATGTCTGGCCAAAGCTTCTTCCAACAGGCATGCACAGTCTCCTTCTTCATCTCCTTGAGGGCCTTTTGTATGTTCTCCAGACAGGTTGCAATGGTGTAATTACGCCAGTAGTCCTTCAAATTGAAATTTCCATCATTGTTCATGGATTCGACAAGATGATTCAAGGAGTTACGAGTGTACAGCGCCTTGAATGCTCGTATCACACCCCTGGTCCATGGGCTGAATTAAAGACGTGGTGTTGGGTGGAAGGAACTCAACTTGCACTCCTTCGTATGATAGCTCCATGGCGTGGCCTCCTGCATTATCCATCAGCAGAAGCACCTTAAAAGCAATGCCAAGTTGGGCAAGGTAGACCTTGACGGCTGGGATGAAACCATTATGGAACCACTCAGTTGTGAGGACTTGAGTCATCCAAGCCTTACTGTTATGCATCCAATGGACTGGTAGCTGGTTCTTGTTTTTATTCTTCAGTCCTCTGGGGTTCTTGGCCTTGTAGATCAGGGCTGGCTTGATCATAAACCCAGCAGCATTTCCACACATAACCAAGGTTACTCTGTCCTAAGGCGCTCGGGCTTCCTCCATGATGTAGGTCCGTTTGGGCATTATTTTCCAGAACAAGCCGGTCTCATCCATATTAAAGACTTGCACTGGTTGGTACCCACCCTCCTCAATGATACTCTCTTGAAGGTCTCATTGGTGTACCTTGCAGCAGCTTCTTTGTCGGGAGATGCAGCTTCACCTTGCAATGAAACGCTCTTCAACTGATAGCGTTTCTGGAAGCGGTCAAACCATCCCTTGCTTGCAGAAAAACCTTCTGATGTACTAGAAGGCTGATCAGGATTGTTGCTGTCTGACTGTTCAGCTGCAGCAGAGCCTCCTTCAGAGCCTTCTTGATATGCAAAAGTGTCGTACAGCTTCTTTGCCTGGGTCCTGATGGTGTTACCATCCAATGTGATGCTTTTTTTTTTTTTTTTCTGCTATCTTGGATCCAAATAGCCAACGCAGTTTCTATCCTAACAATGTTTTTATTGCGGGAAGAAACAACTCTTTTTGCAGCTTGGTTGATGGACAGTGCAGCAGTTGCCCTGATATTCTTCTCATCCTTCATGATGTACCGAATTGTTGACTCATTCGTACCATAATGGCGGGCTACAGCAGCATAACTCTGTCCTTTTCTTTAGCATGTCAAGAAGTTTCACCTTCTCCATTATTGTAAGGAACTTCCTCTTTTGTGGCTCACCTGAAGCCGTAGCCTTAGATGATCGGCGTTTGGGTGCCATGTTTGCAGCTATTGTATCCTTGCTTGGCACAAGCACAGTTACCGCCCCCTCTAACGACAACGCGAAGTGGCAAAATATTACCGCGATATCGGAATAACGGGTCCTAATTATAATAGCGCGATATACCGGGACCGCAAAAACTGAACCGCGATAGAGCGGGTGTTTACTGTATATTATGTCACACTGTATTTGTGAAGCGGTTTTTAAAACGCATTTAAAAAAACAAAAAAAAAAATACACTTGAATAAAAAAACAGTAAAGTTAGCCCAATTTCTTGTGTGAAAGAAGATGTTACATCATGAGAAATATGAGAGAATCGTGATCTTTATTCTAAGCAAAAAAATAGTGGTTATCATTTTAGCCAGAATCGTGCAGCTCTACTGTTTACATACTTAAAGAATTTCTTGGGTTTTTGTTTTTTCGCTCCTCCGCTATTTGTCTTTCGTGTTCTATCTTAGCCGCCTTAATTGCACCCTCACATTTCTCAGGTCTGTTTTGTTGGTTATCAGTAGATCTAGTAACGCTTTATTTCTAGTTGGTGCGTCTACCATCTGACCCATAAAATTGTCCTGCAAGACATTTAGCAACTGGCGAGCCTTGGATGAATGCGTGGTTCTCTCCGCCCAGTCTGTCTGGATAATTAAAATCCCCCATTATGATGACACTTCCCACCCTTGCTGCTAATCCAAGTTGATAGGAGATCCGCCTTCTCCCTCAGGTTAGGGGGCCTATAGCATACTCCCAGTATTTTCCCCTTAGCTTCCTCCCTTTTGGAGCTTCCACCTCCTCCCTAGCTCCTTGAGTTTTGTCATCTGTCACAATCACTTGTACATTATTCTTGATCTACAGTATCTAACAAAAGTGAGTACACCCCTCACATTTTTGTAAATATTTTAGTATATCTTTTCATGTGACAACACTGAAGAAATGACACTTTGCTACAATGTAAGGTAGTGAGTGTACAGCTTGTGTAAATTTGCTGTCCCCGCAAAATAACTCCACACACAGCCATTAATGTCTAAACCACTGGCAACAAAAGTGAGTACACCCCTAAGTGAAAATGTCCAAATTGGGCCCAATTAGCTACTTTCCGTCACCAGTGTCATGTGACTCGTTAGTGTTACAAGATCTCAGGTGTGAATGGGGAGCAGGTGTGTTTTAAATTTGGTGTTCTCACTCTCTCATACTGGTCACTGGAAGTTCAACATGGCACCTCCATGGCAAAGAACCCTCTGAGGATCTGAAAAAAAGAATTGTTGCTTTACATAAAGATGGCCTAGGCTAGAAGAAGATTGCCAAGACCCTGAAACTGGAAAAATAAATAAAAATTAAAAAAAACGCCCCCCCCCCCCCCCCCCCCCCCCCCCCCCCCCCACAATCCATACCAGGCAGGTCCTGAAAGGGGGTGGGGACGAGTGAGCCCTATATTAACCTGTGCACTGCAAGCCTTCGGTGCTGATCAGCTATTGTGTGTTCACTGTGTGTTTGGCTTCCTGCTTGCGTGTGCTCTGTTTGTCTGTTACCAACCTTGGCGTGTTCTTGACTATTCCTGTCTGCTCGTGATACTGACCTTTTTGGCGTGTCCTGACTATCCCTGTTAGCCTGTGACCCTGAACCTTTGGCGTGTACTGTTGTTCCTGTTTGCTTGTAGCCCTGACCTCTGCCTTATCCCTTTTACTATCCTGGGTTGTTCCAGCCTGCTGCTTCCTTCTGTAGTCTACCGTGAGCTGTGAGACCCTAGGGGCTGCGACCTGGAGCCAGACTCTGGTAAACACCTGCTGGCTCTTAGACCCCGCGCCCTGGGGAATCTATGCTCTAGCTCCCACTGGGATCTGTGTTAGTGATCCAGTAGACCTGCTTCCTGAACCTTCCTGGGTACAATCCGCAGCAGTCAGTCCTAGGATCCACTATCTTAGCGGTGCACTTCCGACTCCTACAGAGTGCATCTGTCACCTGGTCTCAGGTGACCTGACACCCCCTTTAACAAGGGGGGGGGGGGTCCCCTAGATCCCGGCTCTCCACTTTATGTGAAAAAATAACAGATTTTGACAGTCATTTTTATGAAGTCGGCTTCTTCGTCTCCTGCTTTTTATTTATTTTTCGCCCTCTGGAGAGAGAGAGAGCTTCTCCCTCTGCCGGTTCTTCTCTCTTCGCTGATGTCTTCTGCCTCTGCCGGGTCTCCTCTCCCCTCTGTTCTCCGATCTTCTTATCTCCCGCTCTAATGCTAGGTATGTGTTGTGCCATTACTTATATAGGCATGGGGCGGGGCCATCGGGTGACGACATTTGGAGGCCATACCCCTTGTGACATCACTACCTGAGGCACGATGGGGTGGTGACATCACAAGAGGGCGGTGCCTTCGGATGATGTCAGAATAGCTGGAGAGGGGAGAAGAAATCCGAAGAGCTGCCGGAGCGAACTTAAATTACTTTGTCAAGAACCTGGGTTTTCATTTTTTTTTTTTTTACACTTTTTTTTTTATAAGTGAATGGGTAGGGGTACAATATCCGCCCTGCAGACCCCAACAGGTTTGTGGGGAAGAGACCCTTGTCCTCATCAACATGGGAACAAGGTGCTTTGGGGCGGGGGGGGGGGACAGGGCGCCCTTTCTGCCCCCCATCTCTATTTATAAAAGCTGTACTATAGCTTTTATGAATGGAAGATGTGCAGATAATTTAAAGGTCTGCCTCCTCTATAGGTCACTCTCTTTATTCATAGAAGCTATAGAAAGCTTTGAATGGAGGAGGTGGGTGGCAAGTTGGCACTGTAGATGAATACTTCGGGCAGGTCCCTTGGCTCTATTAGTTCATAGCTGCAGACAAAATGCCTTAAATATTTGAGGACCAAAAACCGGCAATGCTACATTTAAAGGGGACACCTTAGACAAGAGAGAAATTTTAGAGATTGTCACGATGGTCATTGGTCTGCTCTTTCTAAGGATGCTGGCTACTCTTAATATCCAAGCTAATCAGTTGATCTGAATACCACCAAATTGCTTGAAATTCTTGCTGGCTGTATCTGTGATTCTTAGACCTTTTCTGTTTTTTGCTGCAGCTGGCCCTCCAACAAATAGACTATCTGCTTTGAGAAAGCTATACTGTCTGACAACAGGTTTTCACAGGAACTCTAGCTGGCCCTCAGCAAAACTTACTTGGTCTCTAATGGCCCGTACACACAATCTGAAAATAGAATGACAGATCAACCTCCTTCCTTTTTTTTTTTTTTTTTTTCCATTTTTTTTTTTTGTTGTGCATATCCGTTGGAAATGGAGAGAGTACTAAAGTGACATTCTCGTACAACAGAATAAAAAAGCGGAAATGATGTTGTAGTCTATTGTATTTTCAGACAACAACTGTACTGATTGAACGAAATGTTCAAACTGGTATTCGATCCGATGAACTGTCGTGATCGGTTCTTGAAAGCTCTGTACTAACGATCATGGTAGGATTGCTTCGCAAGGGTAATTTTTCATCCGATTTCTGGATCGTGTGTATGGGCCTTAAACTTGTACACGGAACGTTTTACAACCTCCCCTGAATGATTTAACTTGACAGATAGTGACGTTTAAAAAATGTTAATTTTTCTGCGATTAAATGCGTTTTGGAGCTTTTTTAACTATTTGAAACAAAAGTATCCATTTAAAAACGCCTGTAAACGAAATGCAGCTAAGTGCGAGTTAACGCCGTTGCAAGCTGTTAACGGCATTTGCTGTTTCAAATGCCTCTGAACATCTGTCCTGAACCCTTCTTTTATTTTTTTATTTTTATTTTTGCTTTTCAAAAAATGCTTCTAACCTTAACTACTTAGAAACGACTATAAACTACTCCTAAGATAACAGAGGAGAGTTCAGGGGCAGCTGAAAAAAAAACGCCCAACTGCTCCTAAACGTCCGTTTTACCAGCAGCAGTGTACAGGAAGCCTAAGGATGTTTCTGTAGTTCTTCTGATACTGAACTACCCTCTTAATCCGTGCTTTTCTAGGGTCACCTAGGGATAATAAAATTTACGTTGTCATTGCACGAGCGTGCGTTATTTTAAAGCATGACATGTTTGGTATCTATTTACTCAGCGTAACATCGTGTGTGTTTTTTTTTTTTTTTTTTTTTTTTTTCGTACATTCAAAATACCCCCCCCCCCCCCCCCCCCCCCACAAAAAATTGCGTTTGTAGAACTGCTGTGCAAATACCATGTGACCCAAAAAAAAACACCCAATTCTCCTAGGTCTCCTGCTTTAACCACTTACGGACCGCCACACACACCGATGTACGTTTTTAACATTGAAGCTTGCTGCCATAACCCCGGTATCCACTTCTTCGGCCGGCGATCCGCTTCAAGATAAAAGTGGTCTCTGCGGCTGGAGAGGCCCCCCCCCCCCCCCCGCCATGCTCCAGTGCCCTCCGCCGCTTATCGGGGCTGTCGGCAACGGTGGAGGTGATCGGATGTTGTCCCTTCCTGGGTATGGAGACGAGTGAGGGGAAGATGGCCCTCACCCATCTTAATACCATTGCAAGGTGGAAGCAACGTTAAAACGTTGCTTCTGCTCATAGCTCTTCTAACTTTTTTTTTTTTTTTTCTTGCATTTTTGTGTAAATATGAGATCTGAGGTCTTTTTGACCCCAGATCTCATATTTAGGAGGTCCTGTAATTGCATCTTTCAGTTCTTGGATGTAGTGTCTGCTTTTTGTTTTTCCCGCAAATACAGAAAATGCCTCTTAATCATGCTAGTAAGACCTTTTCACACTGGGGCGGTTTTTAGTCACTTTAGCGCTGGAAATGGCCTCTGCTAAGCGCCTGAAAACCACCACTTATTCATTCCTGTGTGCCTTTTCACACTGGGGTGGTGCGCTTGCGATGTATAAAGTGCTCCCAAAATGCCCTTGCCCATTGGAATGAATGGGCAGCGCTTTCAAAGCACCACAGAACGGGAGCTTTTAACCCTTTTTTTGGGGTTAAATGTCCTCCGATAAACAGCAGTAAAGCACTGCTCGTTTTATTGGCCGCTGGCAGGGTGCTTTTAACCCCAAAAAAGTGTACATAACTCCCGCGGCACTTTTAAGCGCTGCTGTGGCCCCAGAGTGAAAGGGGTCTTATGCACTTCCTGAGCCAAGTCCTACCCATCTTTTGTAAGCTCCAGTTGTCCAACCATTGGAGATGAAGAGGTACTGGGGTTGATTTACTAAAACTGGAGAGTGCAAAATCTGGTGCAGCTGTGCATGGTAGCCAATCGGCGTCTAACTTTAGCTTGTTCAATTAAGCTTTGACAGAAAACCTGGAAGCTGATTGGTTTCTTTGCAGGGCTGCACCAGATTTTGCACTCATCGGTTTTATGCTCCATATCAGGAGAGCAGCCTAGGATGACAATTATATGGCTTTCTCTATAGATAGGGTCAGAGCAAAAAAAGCCGATCAGTCACAGGAAGTGTTAATTGCAAGATTAAGCCTAGGTTCACATTGGAGCGATTTGACATGTCGAATCGCATGCCAAATCAGCGGCTATTGCCAGCAATGGCACCAATTTTCCAAAAGTAGTTTGGAAAGCTTTGTGATGACTTTGGGGTGCGATTTTTCAATATACATCTGTGCAGGAACCCACACGGATGGCTCTGAAATCACCCCTGAAGTCTGACATGCGGGTATGAAATTGTGCGAGTTCAGCTGAACTCGTATGATTTCAATCCCGCAGCAGTGTGTTCAAAGTGAAAATTAAAGCAAAGTTTAAAAAAGAAAAAAATGCAACCACAAGACTAGTAAGCTGCAGTAAATAAAAATTTTGGTTTGTGGTTTATATACTTTAAATAGTATTGTGTGGGGTTTTTTTTTGCCAGTATTTAAATACAGACTTTTGAAAAGCAACCTAATACAGAATTCTATTACTCATCCTGGCAATGTTGTGCAGCTGGTTTTGTAATTGACACACTCCTGCTAGATTACACAGAAAGGTCCTGGACATCCGCTGCACAAGCAGCATTGCTCAATAAGAAACTTGACAACTCTCCCTCAAATCACTGCCTTCAGCCTGTGATTGGAAAGTGACGCTGACTGTAGTAAATATTTTTTAATTAATGTTTGTATAAATATTCTCGAGTAGATCTGATGACTTGATAAGTGTTTTGAAACAAAAACGGACCAAGCTTTTAAGATTTTGCTTTTGGAGTAAATGGACTTTCCTTAACAAAAACCACATTCAATGTTCAATTTTTCAGAGAATGCGAATTGGATGTGGATTCCACATCCAATTCGCATGACAAGAGTGTGACCGGCTCTCAATGGATCTGGTTCACACAGCCCTGGTGTCGCCACGGCCTGTATTTTGACATTCGCACCTGAATCGGTGAACAGGGATGCATCGGACCCCATGCTGTGAACCGCGGCTACAGCATATGTAAACCCAGCCTTAAAGCCAAGTTCACTTTTTTGACAAAAAAATGTGAAAATTATAAACGTGCTCTTTTTTAACCTGGGGGGGGGGGGGGGGAGAGGGAAAGTGCATTTATAAAAAAATGTCTTTAAGGAGCCTGCAGAGCATTGCACCCGCTATGTCTGGCCCCTGGATAGCTGTTTGCTTCGATGCAGGCAGTTACTTTTGAGCAGGAAGATAAATGACCTACGACAACGCTCACCAGTGTTCTTACATTTTATTGGGGACTACAAGCCATCAGCCACAATGGCTGACAGTACTTGTAGTCTATTCATTCACAGGAAACTGTGAATTATGCGGCCATGTAGGCAGAGCCTCTTGCGGTTGCACTGTTGTGAAATTGTGAAAGCAGGAGCAGAAAGAAGGCACTCCTACCCTGCCGTCACAAGGAGGGGATTGGTGAGGGGGAGAAGGTGCAGATGCTGGAACATGTTACATGGGTGAACATGGCTGTTCCTGCAACCACCCACAGGCAAAAATGCGCTGCACTTGAGGAGAAATGTGATGGTGCACCCTTATGCACTGGGAATCTTGCGGTTCCAGCGCAGGCTGAATTTTCAGAGAAAGGTGCAGGGACCTTTTTCCCTGTGTTTTCAGGAGACGGTCAGCTCATCCATATGAATGGCCTGCTGTGCTTGTGCAGATCTAAGCCGTTTTGCACAAGTGTGAACCTAGCCTAAAGCACACCAGGTTGGCCGCTAGTGATGACCTTTTTTCTTACTCAGTCTAAATACATCTGTGCAGGGAAGTTTAGGTGGATGATCTCGGGACAAATTTAGATGCCTTAGTTGTATAAAAAAAAATGTATTTTGGGTTTTCATTTTGCCTAAAATTGGAAGTTTAGGCAAAAACAACTCTAAACCTACTCTATGCCACATTCAAAGACTAATCTGTCTAGTCCTGTAAAGCAAAAATCGGTGTACTTGCCTGTTCTGCAGCCGCTCTGGTCCGGTCCCATGCTGAGCTGTCAGCGAGTAGGATTAGAGTTGGTTTTATGCCTAAATTTCCACTCCTAAGTGGGTTAAATACCTTCCTTTTATGACCCCCCCTGATTAGTAGCACATTACCTTTCTCCAGTCCTCCAAGATCTTCACTTTTCTCCATCTGTTCAAATAGGAACATCAAACTTGTGAAGATAACTGGTAGGAGCAGGAATAGGCCGTGATGATCTTCAATATGAGGCTGTGACGGAGTAGGTTACACTGCAAAGAATCCTGAAAGAGATGGGGCAGGAGATGAAAGTCCTCTAAATGTTGACACTTTACCCACTTGACCTCCTAGAAGATTTAGCCACCCCCCCCCCCCCCCCATTCCATGACCAGATAACATTTTGCGATGCAGCACTGTGTTTTTAACTGACAATTGCGCGGTAATGCAATGCGGTACCCAGTTAAAATTTGACCTTTTCCCTCACAAATGGATTTCTTTTGGTAGTATTGGATCACCACCTTATCAGCACTGCGATTATTGCAGCGGACAATCGGACACTAATTGACACTTTGCTGGAACCAGTGACACTAATACAGTAATCGGTGCTAAAAATATGCACCGTCGCTGTACTAATGACACTGGCCTGGAAGGGGTTAAGTGTGTTTTTGTGTTTACTATGTGTGCTGCTTTTACTAGCGGAAGAGATGGATTTAAGGCCCCTGCCTTGCAGGAACACAGAATCTTTCCCTTCCCCCGCCTTTTTTACGTAGACAAAGCTCCAATCTAAGTCTCTGCCTGATGATCGGTGGGTGCCGGCGGATATCAAGTGCCTGGAAACTGCAGTTCGGCTTCTGCTGTGCATATTCACAGCAGAAGCTGGGCGTGCGCGCCCCCTGCAGGTGGAAGTGCGATTTATATATGAATGATCCAGTGCACAGCTGCCCCCCTTTAGCAATAAAACTGCTGTAGGACGATCAGCAAGTGGTTAAGTATGCTTTGTCTAGGGTTATATTACTGATCGTATATACCTAATAAAAGGGCCCCAAGTGCTGCTGAATATAACAAAATACTGTGTGTAATGCAAGGCTTGACAAATTTGCTTGGAATCTAGGAGCCAGCTAAAAAAGTTAGGAACCAGGTTTTCTTTTTTTTTTTTTTTTTTTTAACGACATGGAGACGAGTGAGGGGAAGATGGCCCCCGCCTGTCTCCAAGTCATTGCAGGGCAGAAGCGTCACTTCCGCCCATAGCTCTTAAAAAGGGACATTTTTTTTTTTTTTTTTTTTTTTTCAAATGGCAATTTTTTTTTTTTTGCATTTTAGTGTAAATATGAGATGTGAGGTCTTTTTGACCCCAGATCTCATATTTTAAGAGGTCCTGTCATGCTTTTTTTTCTATTACAAGGGGTGTTTACATTCCTTGTAATAGGAATAAAAGTGACACAATTTTTTTTTCAAAAGAACAGTGAAAAAATGAAGTTAAAATAAATAAGAAAAAAATAATAATTTTAAACGCGCCCGTCCTGCCGAGCTTGTTTGCAGAAGAGTAGCGCCCGCATATGAAAGCGGTGTTCAAACCACACATGTGAGGTATTGCCGTGACCGGTAGAGCGAGAGCAATAATTCTAGCCCTAGACATCCTCTAACTCAAAACATGCAACCTGTAGAATTTTTTTAAATGTCACCTATGAGATTTTAAAGGGTAAAAGTTTGTCGCCATTCCACGAGCGGGCAAAATTTTGAAGCGAGACATGTTTGGTATCAATTTACTCTCCGTAACATTATCTTTCACAATATAAAAAAAAATTGGGCACACTTTACTGTTGTGTTGTGTAAAGTATTTTTTCCCAAAAAAGTGCGCTTGTAAGTCCGCTGCGCAAATACGGTGTGACAAAGTATTGCAACGACCGCCATTTTATTCTCTAGGGTGTTAGAAAAATAAATATATATAATGTTTGGGGGTTCTAAGTGAAGGAGATAGGCAGGCAGTGAAAACAAAACAGCCTTATTAGTATTGCTGGGTGTCATACCAACGGCCACCACAAGAGGGCGCCAGATTATAGAAGGTACCATAAGACTGCACAAGGCCGCAAAGCCGGGGCATCAATTGCCGGCACGGCCCATCGCGATCGCGCGCGGCGGGTGCACTATGGAGACAGGATACCCCCAGCTGTGCTGCCCCAGGTCGCTAATTCTAGTCGCCAATGCGACCTGGCGCCCGGTATTCGTCGAGCACTGGTGTAATGGAGCCATCTTAAACCAGGCAAGCCGAAACATTTAACGGTAGTAAGCAATAGATACAAAATTGCAATAGATCATTGAAACTCATTGCAATAGATCAAATACTTGAATGACACCCCCAGCCTAAACAATCGTAACTGTGGTTAAAAAAAAAATGTGATCTTTCTATTTGTAATTAGATATTGCTGTCCTTGGGAATAGATCCAATGTTTTTTTTTTTTTCTCCCTGCAGAGAATATGAAACAGGCTTCAACATGACGTCCAGATTTGGGAAAACATACAGCCGCAAAGGTGGAAATGGAAACTCCAAATTTGATGAAGTTTTCTCCAATAAACGAACCACTCTTAGTACAAAGTGGGGTGAGACCACATTTGTGGCCAAAGTAGGTCAGAAGAGGCAGCATCACAAACAAGAAGTCACAGTTACTCCTAAAAAGCCTAAAATTGATGATGATGACCCTTCAGAGGATCCATTTGGATTTGATAGTGATGACGAGTCAAAGCCAGTATCATCGAAAAATATTTCGCAGCCCAAGAGCGCAAGTCAGCAGTCTCTAGATCGTTTGGGGGTCTCCGTTTCTGAAAACTCAGCCCCTTTATTTGAAGAAAACAGGAAGACAGACCATGCCATTTCTGCTGAAACCACAGTGTCTTGCAGGTTTTCTTTTGATAGCACTTTGCATGGACTAAAAGAAAAAAATGCTAACAAGGTCATAGAGGATGGTAAACGGCTGCACAGCTCCCCGAAGAAAACAGTCACAGGTATTTACCCTATTTATATTCCTTCCCGCCCTACAGCTAGTTAATTTTTGTCCAGATGTGTCTGGGACTTAAGGGGGATGGTCTTCTCTTTGGGGATTCAATTCCATCTTTCCACATGAAGGAAGATCTTAGGTCCTTTATCAAAGACCATGTATGTTAGTGAAAGCAGTTACCTTATGAGCTTGCACTCTTTTCAGTCACAGATTGATATGACAGTGGTAGTTGACAAATGTCAGTTGAGGTGATCAAGTTAAAAAAAGTGTGGGATTTTAAATTGAAAATCATATTCACCTAGGTGGATGCAGCATTGATCCAAGCAGAGAGAACTGAGTGATGAAAGAACGTTGATGGCTCAGTTCTCTGTCTTCAGTGAGCAGAGGGCTTTGGACTGTTAGGCTATTTTCACACTGGGGCGCTGGGTGCAAAGCGGCGCTATATTTAGCGCCGTTTTAGCGGCGCATTTCGGCTGCTAGTGGGGCGGTTTTAACCCCCGCGAGCGGCCGAAAAAAGGGTTAATACCGCCCGCAAAGCGCCGCTCTAGCGGCGCTTTGCGGGTGGGTTCGCAGCGCTGCCCTATTGTTTTCAATGGGAGGGGGTGCTTTAGGAACGGTAAATACACCGCTCCTACAGCGCACCAAAGATGCAGCTTGCAGGACATTTTTCAGCATCCTGCAAGCTCTTGTCTTTCACACTGAAGACACAGCAACGGCTGTTTCAGGTCGGTTTGCAGGCGCTATTTTTAGCGCAATAGTGCCTGCAAACCGCCCCAGTGTGAAAGGGGCCTTAGTCACTGGCTTTCTGCTCTTCACCACCCGCGCTCACTGGAGCTTTGGGTTTTGGAGCCGTTAGAACGGCTGGTTCGGGCTCTCGGCAGCGCACTGAGAGGCTGAGTCAGTTGCTGGTCAAGCATCTGGGTGGCTCTTGACATTAGAGTGACATCAGCAGACTTCAGGCTTCTGTTGGCTGAATCTGGGTCACAGGAGTACAGAACTAAGTGCACTCCTGTGACCTACAGGTGAAGTGGCACCAAAAGATCTTTGGCCCTACTTATTTAAAGCCCAACTCTGGGGAAAAGTCCTTGTTAAGTCTAGGAATGGTAAAAGCACACTTAAAGATGAATTGCAGATGTGGAAATTTTACAGTTACAATGGAAGTATGTATGTGCCGTAGCTCTGTCATTCCCCATGGAAGATTGTAGTTGCCACTTATACCACAGTGATCACCATCAGCTTTTGGGTCCTATGCTGAGAGACTGCCCTGCTGCCATGTGAATTTAGGAGGTTGCTCACTAGGCACAGTCACCATCCTGGAACAAATTTTCTCTATGAATTTCCAAAATTTCTCTGTTTGGATGAGGTAGAGTGACAGCCATGTCACCATGTCTACCTCGTTCAATCAGAACATTTTACGTTCAGTGAGAAAATGTAAAGTGGTGACCACCATGCTGAGCGGGCTATCTTTTATAGCAGAAAAAAGAAAAATACAAACGCACAAAATGTATACAGGGGGTCCCCGGGTTACAAACAAGATAGGGACTGTAGGTTTGTTCTTAAGTTGAATCTGTTTGTAAGTCGGAACAGGTACATTTTCTAAGTGTAGCTCCAGCCAAAAAATCTATTTTTAAGTTTTTTAGATAACATAGGGAAGGGTTATCACCCCTGTAACATTTGTTTTGCTGTCTGTGCCCCTGTTCAGAAGATTTCACCTCACCTTCTGTCCCAATGACAAATGGATTTTGAAAATTTGGGGTTGATAGGGAAACATGGACTGGTGATAAAGCATCAGTGGAGACACCTTTTTCCCATATTAACTCTTACAGGAGTGAATTTCCCTTCCTAGGGGTGGATTTCCTCTCACTTCCTGTTGTCTCCCTCCGTTTGTAAGTCGGATGTTTGTAAGTAGGGGACCCCCTGTATTGCGTATAGATGTGCTGCAGTCAAAAGAACCCCTTGGTTAGGGTTAAATTATACAATAGAATATGGACTGCGCTAACCACCAAAAAAAAAAAATAATTATGCGGATATGGTTCGTTTCCACTGTGCTCCAACTATATATATATATATATTATATATATATATATATATATATATATATATATATAGTACACAAATATAAAATATATTAGTAATACCACCAGTGCTAAATCATTATTTGCCAAAGAAAACAATTACTTTCAGTGCCCTTTTGCTCTAAATAAAACTCAAACTAATAAACCCAATATTGGTGACAATTCGTAAGTAAAGTGAATATTTATAAAAAAAAAAAAAAAAAATGTATGATTGTGTAAAATTAAATACAGTTCCTTCATTACAGTCCAAAAATAAATGAAGAATTTTCGAACCACCAACTGCTCCTATTTGCTCCTATGTGATCATTTATTAAAAAAATATTTTTAATAAATGAGTTGAGAAATACTACACCATGATGGTTCTACATGTTTTCTTATGAGCTTGAATATCCAGTGGTTTATTATTTGGAAAGTGATCGTTTGTAAGGAGTGGTTATCCGTCCAATGAACCAAAGGCGAGCATTTATCGGTATCTGGGTGAGTGGCCATTTCGCAAGGTGGTGGTGACACAAAGGGTGAATTTTGCTGTTGACGCAGGAATCACATAGGAGCCGTTGATTGTTGAAAAATTCTTCATTTATTTTGGACTTTAATGAAGGAACTGTATTTAATTTTACACAATTTATCATAAATTGTTTATTTTTTTTTTTTTTTTACTCACGAATTGTCACTAATATTGGGTTTATTAGTTTGAGTTTTTATTTAGAGCAAAAGGGCACTGAAAGTAATTGTTTTCTTAGGCAAATAATGATTTAGCCCTGGTGGTATTACTATATTTTATATTTGTGTACATATATATTGTGTTGGAGCACAGTGAAAACGAAACATACCCACATCATCTTTTTTTTTTTTTGGTAGTTAGCGCAGTCCATATCTTCTATAGCAGGATTGTCTCAGCACAGGAACCAGAGGCTGGTGGCAATCACTGTAGAACTGGTGCCTACTATGGTTTTCTGCTTCCAGGCAGATCCCACAGGTATGGCACATAAAGAGCTGCACTATTCTGGCCACAATGAGAAACACAATTATTATTTTTTTTTTTTCTTTTGCTTATTATAAAGAGCACGATTCTCGCGGTGTAACAACATCTTTCTCATTATACAAAAAAATGTTGCTAACTTTACTTTTTTTTTTTAATTAAAAAAATAAATAAAGTGTGTGTGTGTGTGTGTGTATATATAATTTTAATCTTTTCCCTAAAAAAAATTGCGTTTGAAAGACTGCTGTGCAAATACAGTGTGACATAAAATATTGCAACAACCACCATTTCTTTATCGTGCATTATGGGACACAGAGCACCATAGTAATAAAGATATGGGTTATAGGCCCCCTTTAGGTGAATGGACACTGGTATAACCAAAAAGGAAACGGTAAATGCCCCACCCTATATAACCCCTCCCATACCGGGAGTTTTTTTCTCAGTGTCTAAGGTGTTGGGCATGGTTGAAGTGCTAAGAGAGCTCCGATAAGTAATCCATGTTGGGATCAAGGGGCTGTGCAAATGGATCCATCTAAAGTGCTTGCAAGCCAAATGGATGGTACCCGGGCCTCGTGCAAGAAGAAATAAGGTTTTTGCCTGTAATGCTTCTCTTTCTGAGAGCTGGACCCTGGGACCCGGCACCTTGGTCATGTTAATGCAGCCAAAGAGTTTTCTGGCAGTGGTGCTGGTCAGGTCCAAGGGAGTGAACCCGTGAAAGGGGACCCGTTTCTTGAAGGTGTGGCATGACATGGCCCGCCGTGATGGGCAAAGGCTGAATCTGTCTGTGACAATTTCCAGCAGTCCTGCGGCGGGGGATTTTTTTATTTATTTTTTGTGCTTAGGACTATGTCTGCCCATTGGGGGGGGGGGGGATTCATCAGGGGGGAGTGCAAAGTCGCTGCGGTCAGATCTCTGAGGCTCCCAGTCGCACACCCGCAGTTCCATCCTCCCCTGAAGGACCTGGAGCATCTGGCAAATCTGGGCCATCTTGTCTCACAGGCATGGTGACTAACCCCAACATGTAAGCTTCTGCATTCGTCACTAAGGACGATTTAGCTTTGGCTGGTTTGGAGGGAAAAATAGCCGATTTTTTTTTTTTTTTTTTTTTTTTTTTTTTTTTTTTGTTCGCGTCATCCTCCCAGGAGGTGAGAACGCGGCAGATTCCCCTTCTCCTGCCCTTGACCTTCCCTTTTTGGAACAACAATGGGCAGATGATAGTGGGGTACCTTTTTTGAGGAAAGGAGGTTCAGGTGACTCCTCTTCTGAGGATTCAGCATCTGAAGAACCTTTCTCAACTTCACTATCTCAGAAATTGCTAATTCAATCCCTTACGGACTTGGTCCTCTCTGGATATAAGTTGCCTCCTGCAGAGGTGGATGAGATTTTTCTCCTCTTTGGGTTCGCTAAAACCCCCACAGGGTTCTCATGCTTTCCCTATGCACCCGTTACTGGAACAACTGATTTGATGCTGATTGGGATCACCCAGATAAGCATTTTTCTCCCCCCTAAGAAATTTTCATTTCTTTACCCTATGGAGAAAGTTTTCAAAGACAAGGGATTTGCCAGCAGTGGATGTGAATGCTGCTATCTCCTCGGTGAACAGAAGTTTAACTTGTCCAGTGGACAATGTACAAGTATTTAGAGATCCAGCTGATAAAAAGTTGGAATCTCTACTAAAAGCCTCATTTGCTGTAGCCGGTGCGGTGGTACAGTCTGCAGTAGCAGCAATGGGCATCTGTCAATCCCTTTCGGGATGAACTCAAGCAGGTTATTAAAGTTCCTGCTCAAGCTGATGAGGCCCAAAGTTTAGCTGAGCTTCCTAGGTCCCTATACTTTGCAGTGGACGCTATCATGGATTCCAGCCCAACTGGCGTCTCACCTTGCGCTTATGTTGATAGATAAAAATTGGTCAGCCGAGTTACCATGCAAAGAAGCTCTTGGCTGGATTTCCCTTTCCTGGAGAAAGGTGGTTTGGGGAAGATTTGCATAAGTATATCCAAACAATTTCTGGGGGTAAGATTACCTTTCTGCCGGTTAAGAAAATGAATACAGCCTTCTTTCAAGACTTCCACTCCTATGCCTGGGGCAACAGCCTCCAGGCAGTATCGACGGCCTTCACCGACCGGCAAAGGTTAAGCCTCATAAGACACAGAGCTACAAAAAGCCCTGGGGTCAGAAGTCCACAAAATGGAATCCCAAGGCTTCCTGTTGAAGGGGTGCCCCCGCTTGATCGAGTGGGGGGGGGGGGGGGGACTGCTGTGGTTTTCAGAAACTTGGCAAGAGAAAATCCAAGAAAAGTGCGTCCTCTCTGTAGTAGCTTTAGGCTACAAACTAGAGTTGCATGAGTTTCTACCATTGCGTTTTCAA
This sequence comes from Lithobates sylvaticus, assembly GCA_028564925.1. Classification (NCBI taxonomy): domain Eukaryota; kingdom Metazoa; phylum Chordata; class Amphibia; order Anura; family Ranidae; genus Lithobates; species Lithobates sylvaticus. Next base: position 149,405,091 of record CM053036.1, on the reverse strand, counting down.
AAATCAAACGTTCCCAAAGACCCAGTAAAGAGACCTTATTTCTGGCACTGGACCAATTACTGTGTCAGGGAGTGATAATAGAGGTTCACTCAGAAGAGAGGGACATGTTTGTTTTTTTTTATTTTTTTTTTTCAAATCTCTTTATGGTACCAAAACCAAATGGACATGTTGGACCCATTCTAGATCTCAGGAATCCAAATCGCTTCCTAAACATCCGCTTCTTTCAAATGGAGTCGATTCAGTCAGTTGTTTCCACCCTACGGGGAGGAGAGATTCTAGCATCCATAGATATCAAGAATGCGTATATACATGTGCCAATATTTCCCGCTCAACAGAAGTTTCTGCGGTAGAGCAGTGCCACTTTCAGTTAATGGCCTTGCCTTTTGGGTTAGCCACCGCTCCCCCAACTGTTTACAAAAGTGTTAGCCCCAGTACTAGCAAGACTAAGGGGCCAGGGTATAGCAGTAATGGCATACCTAGACGACCTGCTACTGGTAGATCAGTCAATAGGGTTAAATCTCTAGGGGTGTCCAAAACAGTCGGTTATCTGAAACACCTGGGTTGGATTCTCAATCTAGAGAAATCATCCTTAAAGCCCGGTAAGAAGGCTGCAGTATTTGGGCCTGGTCATAGACACAACCCAGGAAAGGGTGTTCTTGCCTCAGACAAAGGTCAACGCTTTAAGAGAGCTGGTCCAGGCAGTCAAGGCAAAGAAGGGTCCTTCCATTCACCTTTGCATGAGACTACTAGGGAAGATGGTAGCTTCCTTCGAAGCGGTTCCCTATGCCCAGTTTAATTCAAGACTGTTAAACCACAGTATTCTGTCTGCTTGGAACAAACAAATCCAAGCCTTGGATTATCCACTGAATCTGGCTCCAAAAGTATGCCAGAGTCTCTCAACTGGTGGTTGATGAGCAGGAATTTAGAGAAGGGGAAATCCTTCGTTCCAATTTCCTGAAAAGTAGTAACTACGGATGCCAGCCTATTGGGCTGGGGAGCAACTCTAGAAGAGATCACGGTTCAATTGAAGTGGTCAGAGTCCGAGAAGACCCTGCCCGTCAATATCCTAGAGATTCGGCAGTACGTATGGCTCTAATAGCCTGGCCGTCCAGGTTGTGGAATGCTCCTGTCAGGATACAATCTGACAATGCCACAGCAGTGGCCTATATCTATCACCAAGGAGGCAACAAAGCCACACTGCCCAAAGGGAGGTGGACCATATTCTGTCTTGGGCAGAGAAACATGTTCCTTGCCTATCTGCAGTTTACATTCCAGGAGTGGAAAATTGGCAGCCAGATTTTCTGAACCGCCAACAGTTGTTGCCGGGGAAAATAGTCTCTACATCCCTATGTCTTTTTGGCCATATGCCAAAGATCTATTGGCGTACAGGTTCAACAAGAAGTTGGACAAACTTTTGTGGCGAGAACAAGGGATCCACTTGGAGTAGTGTTAGTGATCCTGTGGAATCAGTTTTCACTGATTTATGCATTCCCTCCAGTTCAGCTGCTACCATGGCTGCTTCACAGGACCAGGGAAGAAGGGAAGCCGGTAATCTTAGTGGCCCCGGCATGGCCCAGAAGACCCTGGTATACAGGGATTGTGAGAATGGCAGTAGGGAAGTCCGTGACTCTTCCAACTCGTCCGAACCTTCTGTCGCAGGGACCGGTATTCCATCCTGCCTTACAAACACTAAATTTAACGGTGTGGATATTGAAGCCCACATTCTAAAAAATCGGGGGCTTTCAGGTTTTTGTAGTAACCGCCCTGATTAATGCCAGAAAGCCGGCCTCCGGGACCATTTTATTACAGGGTCTGGAAGGCCTACGTCACTTGGTGTGAAACCAAGTGTTGGCATGCTCGTAAGTATGTCATAGGAAGAATTCTGTTTTTTCTACAGATTATGAGAAATGAAGCTGGCCTTGACTACAATCAAGGGTCAGATTTCGGCCTTCGCACTCTTTAGTCTGGGCATTCATGCAAGGTTTAACTCGGATAACTCCGCCAGTTAAAATACCCTTGTGCCCATGGGATTTGAATCTGGTTTTGTTGGTGTTGCAAAGACAACACTTTGACCCTATACAGCAGGGGTCTCAAACTGGCGGCCCTCCAGCTGCTGTGAAACTACAAGTCCCATGAGGCATTGCAAGGCTGACAGTTCCAAGCATGACTCCCACAGGAAGAGGCATGATGGAACTTGTAGTTTTGCAACAGCTGGAGGGCCGCCAGTTTGAGACCCCTGCTATACAGAATATAACTTTTGATCCTTTTGACAAGGAAATTGGTATTCCTAGTTGCGATAACCTCTGCAAGAAGAGTATCAGAATTGGCTGCTTTCTCCTGTAGAGCCATACTTAATCATTCACAAAAATAAGGTTGTACTGCGTCTGCACCCAACTTTTTTGCCAAAGGTAGTGTCTGGTTTTCATCTGAATCAAGATGTTTCCTTGCCTTCCTTTTTCCCAGAACCTCGTTCTGCGGAAGAAAAATGATTACATTCGCTCTATCTGAAAGCGACTGCTCAGATATGGAAAACTGAAGTTTTGTTTGTGTTGCCGGAAGGCCCTAGAAAGGGTCAGGCAGCATTGAAATCTACTGTTGCTAAGTGGATTCGTCAGGTGATTAGTCAGGCTTATGGCCTGAGAAGAAGGGTTCTTCCCTTTTAAAATTAAAGCACACTTTACCTGGGCAGTGCATCACCAAGTATCTGTGACTCAGGTTTGCAATGCCGCTACTTGGTCGTCAGTACATATGTTCACGAGATTTTATCAAATGGATACAAGATGGCAGGAGGACACCGCCTTTGGGCGCAGTGTGCTGCAGGCAGCAGTATAGGTCCTCACGCCTGGCGGCTGCTATTTGCCTTGTGTCTCGCTCCTCTCAGGTGGCATTGCTTTGGGACATTCCATATAGTTGTTACTATGATGCTCTGTGTCCCGTGATGTAAGATAAAGAAAATAGGATTTTTCTAACAGCTTAACTGTAAAATCCTTTTCTTGGAGTACATCACGGGACAGAGGTCCCTCCCCTCTTATTGGGATATATGTATATATTGCTTTGCTACAAAAACTGAAATACTCCCAGTATGGGAGGGGTTATATAGGGAGGGGCACTTCCTGTTTCCCTTTTGGTTATACCAGTGTCCATTTACCTAAAAGTGGCCTATAACCCATATAGTTATTACTATGGTGCTCTATCGTGGTGTACTCCAAGAAAAGGATTTTACAGCTAAGCTGTTATAAAAATCAAATTTTTTATTTCCTAGAGAATAAAAATAGATTATGTATGTATGGAGGCTCTAATTTTCTATAAAAATGATTTGAACTGGAAACTAACAAATATCAGCAAAAGGTTTTAGTCTTTAACCACATCAATACTGGGCACTTTCGCCCCCTTCCTTCCCAGACCAATTTTCAGCGCTCTCGCACCTTCAATAAGAATTGCGCGGTCATGCAATGCTGTACCAAATTAAATTTTTATAATTTTGTTCGCACAAATAGAGCTTTCTTTTGGTGGTATTTATTCACGACTTTTTTTTTTTTTGCGATGTATAAGTGAAAAAAGAGCGGAAATTTGAAAAAAAATTGAAGAAAATATTGTATTTTAAAAAAAATAAAATCAAATTTTATCATAAATTTAAGCCAAAATGTATTCTGCTACGTGTTTTTGGTTAAAATCTCGCTAAGTGTATAATTGGTTTGTGTGATCACCGACATATGTACGCAAATGATCATGTACAGATGTGCGCAGGTGATCACGGACATGTGTGCAAATGATCATTGCGACATGTGATTTTACTGTTTATGTGGGGGACGTGTGTTTTGGGGATCATTACTATGTGGGGACGAGTGTCTACTTTGTGTGTTTTTTACTAGACTGGTGATCAGTGAGTAAAAAAAATTGGTTAAGTAGTAAACTTCCCTCATTTACACACCGAAGTTCATTACTGTGATCTAAAGGACAAAACACTACAATGTTTATAGTTGGTTCCGTGGCTGAGGAATGTTGTGTTACTTGGCAGATTGCCTGTGTGTGTTTTTTTTATTTATTTATTTTTATTTTTTTATTTTTGTGACAGCTGTCGGCTTCAGCAGAGAATAATCTGTATAGAAAGAATCGGGAAAATGCTTTGTCAAAATCGCAAGGGGGGGAAAAAAATGTTAATAATTGTGTAGCTCTAGGCACATTGTTACTTAAATTAGTCCAAGCTGGACCAATGTAATCATATAAAAGTTCTTATCTGGTCCCCCGGAAGTGGTCTGTCCCTCCATATGCTCTTGTGCAATAAAGTATGGTCTCTGCATCTGTAGTTATGTCGGGGACCTCTGGAGTCCAGGAAAGGGGCTTTGGGGACTGAACTAGCAGTTTGGGGGAGCTTATAGGAGGTGTATGTATGTATGTATGTATGTATGTATAGGCTTTGGTCCCCTGGGTATAAAGGAGTTAACCCTTGCAATGGGGCACAGCCCCACTTCAAGGAAGGCCTTTTGATTATTCAGAGTTGAGCTTTAAAGGCCCTGTTCACACTGTGTAGCCACTTGCTATTTTTATTGTGCGATTCTCATGCAATTCTGTGTTGCTCATATTCACTTGAGTAGGCTTCCCTGTATGCATTTGTTGCCCAAAAGAAGCCTCTGCTCTTTTTTTGGACAACAAGCTTCGTGTTATTTCTGAAGGTGCTTTTTGCTGCGTGGGTCTTCCATTTGACAGTTGCTGCAAAATGGCACAGCGTTTGGGGTGCCTTTTTTTTTAGAATGGCACTGAAATGCATGTCGTGTGTTTTGCAGCGATTGCTGCAATGTGGAATTGAGGGCAAAATCGTGGCTATTTCCAAATCACAAAGTGTGAATGTCGCCTAAAGAACCAGGTCTACTTTTTAAAAGGGGGAAAAAAAAAACAAAACTATTTTTTTATTTATTTTTTTCCATAGAAGCCTGCTAAGTGTTGCACCCACGATCAATGTATCATACCGTATATACTCGAGTATAAGCCGAGTTTTTCAGCACTTTTTTTTTTTGTGCTGAAAGTGCCCCCCTCGGCTTATACTCGAGTCAAGCACTTTTCTGCAGCAAAAAAAAAAATTTCCGACCCGACTTTGGGGCCCCGTATCTCGGGGCCACTTGGGTCTAGGGATCCCAAATGTGGTGTGCCAACCCAGTGGACCTAGCACTATAACATATCCAAATATGGTTCCTATCACTAAGTGGCCCCGAGATACGGGGCCCCAAAGTCGGTTCGGAAAATGTCATTCTCTGCTGCAGAAAAGTGCTTGACATTTTCCCCCCATATCTCGGGGACACTTGGAGCTAGGAACCCCAAATTTGGCATTCAAACCCAGTTGAACTAGCACTACAACATATCCAAAGGTGCGGTTCCTAGCACTAAGTGGCCCGAGATACAGGGCCCCAAAGTCGGTTCAGAAAATGTCATTCTCTGCTGCAGAAAAGTGCTTGAGATTTTCTGACCCGAATTTGGGGCCCCATATCTCGGGGACACTTGGTGCTAGGAACCCCAAATGTATTCCAACCCAGTGGAATTAGCACTACAACATATCTAAAGATGGGGTTCCTAGCACTAAGTGACCCCGAGATACAGGGCCCAAATCGGTCAACTGTGTCCATCTGCATGGGCACAGTGAGGCTGCAAATGGGTATCGTTGACCCTCTTTTCCACTTACAGTAGCTGCGCATTTCTCACCCTAGGCTTATACTCGAGTCAATAAGTTTTCCCAGTTGTTTGTGGTAAAATTTAGATGCCTCGGCTTATATTCGGGTCGGCCTATACTCGAGTATATACGGTAGTTATGAAGCTAGGATCCTGCAGACTTTCTCCAAGGTCTATGCTTTCAGTTACTGAGCTGCAGGATGTGTCAATGGACTGTGAGTGTGGTGATTACCTCATTGTATTCCACTGAGAACTCTGTCGTGGTGACACAGGACTTTTAGTTCGTTCATTTACAGATCTCTGTGAATGAATAATCTCTTCTCACGTTTCACGTCTCCCGAGTCCTGACGTCAGCTGGGATTTCACAACCCGTCCGCCTCTCTTCTGATATGATAGCTATAGTCAGCGGGCGGGGCCGAGAAGAAAAGTATCCCTTCTTTTTTTTTTTTTTTTTTTTTTTGTATAATCACTTTTTCTTAAGGCTCCATGCACACTGAGCGTTAAAATAAAGTTTTGAAAAATTTATATATTTTTATTTTTTTGTCAATGGATCAAAAACGTTAAATGCTGGTGAGACGCGTTTTTGAGTGTTATCAGCGTTTATGAACGTTTCGCGTTCAGAAAACAGCCCATAAACTCCACTGCTGATAAAAGTTCAAAAACGTCCATGTGTGGATGGACACATAAGATAACATCGAGTGGAGTTTATGGGTTGTTAAAAAATAAATAAAATAAACACCCAAACTCCAAAAAAGTTAGTTTATGAGCTCCAGTGTGCATGGAGCCTTAAGACACATTCCAACATGCAACATAGAAATACACATTGCACAATATAGGAAAGTGTGGGGCCTATCCACAAAATATATAGAGGTATTGTTATAGATACCGTACCATCATCCAAGAATTAAATGGAAAATTTGTTTGGTGATCTGGTTCCCAACCCAGAAAACCCAAGAGAAAAGGGGGAGCTAGTGGACTATTGCGGTATTTGGTGCAGAAGATTAAATCACAATATAAAACAGATATAAAAGTTTTTACCAGTTTATTACAGAGAAAAGGAAACAAACAAAATCTAAACACAACATATATACTAAAAACCGTACATATAGTGGATGATTTCAATATTTCATTTTGACTAGTTTCGCCACATAGTGGCTTCTTCAAAAAATATACATCTGAAAAACAAATTCACAGATATATAATATCACAAAAGATCATAATAAATAGACATAAAGGCATCGTGAATGCATGGGAAAAATTCAATATGTATATTGGTCTCTTACCCAACTCAAGTACGATCAGGAAGTAGCGAGCACACCCAGGCAAAGTCTCCCGTGGCGATTTGGGGGAGAAGGTATGGACCAAGCAGCAAAGACTCGGTCTATTAGGGAGATGATATAAATGATAAGCAAACAACTCATATGGCTATATATGTGTGGTGCTGATGCACAGCCATATATCACCACTAGTTGGCAGTATGACCGGCCAATGTGAAGACCCCTGAAATCGCCAGTGCAGTTAAAATCGTGGTAAGAAGGGCTCATATAATATAGCCCAATGAATAGTTCAAGACACCCATTTAAATATTTAGGTGTCCGATAAAGTAGGTACAAGGGGTGGTGGATGAGTGTGAAAATATTACGTAACCAAAGCTAGTGCGGCAGTCGCAACTAGAAATAAGTGAGAATGAAAAAGGTAGTGAAGAATAGGGAAAAGTGAAGTGATTGAAGCACATAACACCAACAATAAGATGCAAAAGCATTTAGGTTGAGTCAGGCCTGGTAGGGTTATCCATAGGGAGGCCCTATTATCAGACCAGCAACCAAAAACAAGGATAGGAATAAATTGCAGAACACAAGAAGAGCTAAACCACCGCAAGTGTTTGAACAAAAGTGACCGTGCTTCTATAGACAGGAAGAATCCCCATTAGATACCTGGGTAAGGGACCCATGTCTATGTGAAATATCAGAGAGGGTTAATAAAGTTGCATACCTACTAAGACCGTGAGAGACAGGAGGCATCAGGAGACTACTGATGTAATGTACAGGTGGTTCAATAGAGTAAGTGTAGTCCAATAGATGGCTATATTATTGGCCTAAATGTAGAATTAGATAATGCCCCAATAGGCAGGACGCCCCAAGATATGAAGGTAAATAACCTGGGGAAAACGAGTAAATTAAAATAAATAAAATTCCCATTTTTAATTCATTTACTCTTTTTTTCCCAGGTTATTTACCTTCATATCTTGGGGCGTCCTGCCTATCGGGGCATTATCTAATTCTACATTTAGGCCAATAATATAGCCATCTATTGGACTACACTTACTCTATTGAACCACCTGTACATTACATCAGTAGTCTCCTGATGCCTCCTGGCTCTCACGGTCTTAGGGCTTAGTAGGTATGCAACTTTATTAACCCTCTCTGATATTTCACATAGACATGGGTCCCTTACCCGGGTATCTAATGGGGATTCTTCCTGTCTATGGAAACACGGTCACTTTTGTTCAAACACTTGCGGTGGTTTAGCTCTTCTTGTGTTCTGCAATTTATTCCTATCCTTGTTTTTGGTTGCTGGTCTGATAATAGGGCCTCTCTATGGATAACCCTACCAGGCCTGACTCCTAAACATAATATATTTTTTATTCTAACATCCTAGAGAATAAAATGGCAGTCGTTGCAATACTTTCTGTTACACCGTATTTGTGCAGCGGACTTGAAAGCACACTTTTTTGGGAAAAAATCCCCCTTTTTTTTTTTTTTTTTTTAATTAAACACAACATTTATATTGTGAAAGATAATGTTACGGCGAGTAAATTGATACCCAACATGTCGCGCTTCAAAATTGTGTCTGCTCGTGGAATGGCGACAAACTTTTACCCTTTAAAATCTCCATAGGCGACATTTAAAAAATTCTACAGGTTGCATGTTTTGAGTTAGAGGAGATCTAGGGTTAGAATTATTGCTCTCGCTCTACTGATTATGGCGATACCTCTTGAACACAGCTTTCATATGCGGGCGCTACTCACGTATGCGTTCGCTTCTGCAAACAAACTTGGCGGGACGGGGCACGTTTTAAATTTTTTTTTTTTTTTTCTTAACTTTTATTTTTTCACTGTTCTTTTGAAAAAAAAAATTGTCACTTTTATTCCTATTACACGGAAAGTAAAAATCCCTTATAATAGAAAAAAAAGCATAACAGGACCTCTTAAATATGAGATCTGGGGTCAAAAAGACCTCAGATCTCATAGTTACACTAGAATGCAATAAATAAAAAAAAATGTCATTTGAAAAAAAAAAGAGTCCCTTTTTAAGAGCTATGGGCGGAAGTGACGATTTGACATCGCTTCTGCCCTGCAATGACTTGGAGACGGGCAGGGACCATCTTCCACTCTCATCTCCATGTCAGGCCAGGGACAGGTCCGGATCGCCTCCGCTGTTAATGACGGCCATGCTAAGTGGTGGAGGGCACCTGAGTGCTGCGGGAGGGGGGCCCCTCTCCCACCGCCGATTTAAAAGTGATCTCACCGCAGAGACCACTTTTATCTGAAAGAGAACTGCCGGCTCTTTAAGAGGATACCAGGGTTATGGTAGCTAGCTGCTACCATAACGGTATTCCTCTTCAAAGACAGGACGTATATAGTCTTCCTGCAGGAAGGAAGCGGTTAATTAACCACTTCAGCCCCGGACCAATTGGCAGCCAAAGGACCAGGCCCCTTTTTGCGATTCGGCACTGTGTCGTTTTAACTGACAATTGTGCGGTCGTGCGACGTGGCTCCCAAACAAAATTGGCGTTTTTTTTTCCCACAAATAGAGCTTTCTTTTGGTGGTATTTGATCGCCCCTGCGGTTTTTCTTTTTTGCGCTATAAACAAAAATAGAGCGACCAATTTTTAAAAAAATGCAATATTTTTTACTTTTTGCTATAATAAATATCCCCAAAAAATATATAAAAAAACATTTTTTTTCCTCAGTTTCGGCCGATACGTATTCTTCTACATATTTTTGGTAAAAAAAATCGCAATTAGCGATTATTGATTGGTTTGCGCAAAAGTTATAGCGTTTACAAAATAGGGGATAGTTGTATAGCATTTTTATTTAATATTTTATTTTTTTTTTACTAGTAATGGCGGCGATCAGCGATTTTTTTTTTTTTATTTTTTTTTTTTTTTTTATTGTGACTGCGACATTATGGCGGACACATCGGACATTTTTGACACATTTTTGGGACATTTGTCATTTATACAGCAATCAATGCTATTTAAATAGCACTGATTCCTATGTAAATGACAGTTGTAGTGAAGGGGTTAACCACTAGGGGGCGGGGAGGAGTCAGTGTGACATGTTGTGTTTATTTTACTGTAGGGGGGCGTGGCTGTACGTGTGACGTCATTGATCGGCGTTCCCGATGACAGGGAACCGCCGATCACTGACAGTCAGTGTAGGAAGCGCGGGGAGAGGTTTGTTTACACAAACCTCTCCCCGTTCTTCAGCTCCGTAACCCGATCGCGGGACACCAGCGGCGATCGGGTCCGCTGGTCCCGCGGCCGGGGTCACGGAGCTCCCGACCGGGTCGCGAGCGCGCCCGCGACCCACAGGCAGGCACATGCACGATCACGTACAGGTACGTGATTTTGCCTGCCCGTGCCATTTTGCCGACGTATATCGTCGTTAGGCGGTCGGGAAGCGGTTAAGATGAATTTATTTGTCATCTCCTTGCTTGGCCCCTTTCACAGCTGTCTGATCAGGTTCGTCTGTCAGTTATTCAGGCGGACCTGATCAAACCCTTAGCGGGGATATGGCGGTCTTGCAGGAAATAAAAGCAGTCACATTCGTTCTAGTGTATGTAAATTTAAGATTTATATTGAAAATAAAGCTTTGAAAAAAAATCACCTGGCTCCTAACTTTTTTAGCTGGCTCCTAGATTCCAAGCAAATTTGTCACACCCTGCATTACGTATTGCCCATCCCATGTCCAAATTACTATTATAACTTATCCTCTTTAATGACATCAATCGTCTCTTCTCTGTGCCTCCCATAGAAGGAAAAGAGAAACACAAAAAAGTTAAAAAAAATTAATAAAAAAAAAAAAGCCCCACCTCCCTATTTCCCCCCCACCAGACGCATCTCAAAGACTATTAGATCAATAACGCATCATTGCCCCCAAAAGGGTTTAATCCACCTCTGTCTGAGGAGTAATACAGCCATCCTGCCCATGTAGCTTGAAATTTATTCTGTTGGTCTTTAACAATATGTATCCATTTCTCTGCTTCCATTATTTTTTCTACCTCCCTTTTTCAAATCCATCATAGTGGGACTTCCAGACTGTTTCCAAAATCTAGGTATCAATATTTTGGCTGCATTTAGCAAATGGGGAGTAATGCTTCTCTTAGAAAACCTAGCAGTAGATGGCATCCCATGAAAAATATAATGTAATGGAGAGAATTCCATAGATCTAAGTGTCATTTTCTTAATCCAAGGGGCTATCTCCTCCCAGAAAATTTTTAATCTTTGGGCAATGCCATCATAAATGCAGAAATGAACCCATTTGGTTACATCCCCTCCAGCAGTTAACATCCGCCGATGGATATATCTGAGCCAATCGATCAATCCTTGTCAGGAACTTATAAGACATCTCCTGTATATGGGAATGTGTTGAAGTATAGTGTGTCGCTCCCAACAGTCTTTTAATTTGCTCTAATGTAAAATTATAGCCCAGTTCTCTTTCCCATTGTCGACTGAAATAAGGAATTGTCATAACCTTATTGGAGCATGGTCTGACATAGTGATTGACTCAATAGTTGATGAATTTACATAATTCAGTTAATATTGATCAACAACATATCGATCCTTAAATACATTGTGTATTTTGGAGTAATAACTGAAATCCCTGTCTCGCTCATGCAATACCTTCCAACTGTCCATCAAATGCAGAGACTGAAGGCCATACTTAACCACTTCAATACCGGGCCTATTTTGGCATATTTTCCTAGGGAATAATTGCAACTTTTTATCTCACACGGTATTTGCGCAATAATTTTTCAAACTCCTTTTTTTTGGGGAAAAAAACAGTTTCATGAATTAAAAAATAACAAAACAGTAAAGTTAGCCCAATTTTTAATATATGAAAGATGATGTTACGCCGAGTAAATAGATACCAAACATGTCACGCTTTAAAATTGCGCACAATCATGGAATGGCACCAAACTTCGGTACTTAATAATCTCCATAGGCGACGCTTTAAATTTTTTTTACAGGTTACCAGTTTAGAGTTACAGAGGAGGTCTAGTGCTAGAATTGTTGCACACGCTCTAACGCAATCGCCGATACCTCACGTGTGGTTTGAGTTATTTTATATTATATTTACTTTTTTTACTTACTTTTTTTTTTATTTTTTTTTTTTTTTTACACTTTTTAAAAAAAAAAAAAAAATTTTGGATCACTTTTATTCCTATTACAAGGAATGTAAACATCCCTTGTAATAGGAATGTATGTGACAGGTCCTCGTTATGGAGTCAATAAGACCCCACATCTCTCCTCCAGGTTGGAAAGCATGAGATCGGTTAAAATTTTTTTACCGATCTCATGCTGACAGCCGTGATCGCGGCTTTGTTTACTTCCGGGTACCGGGAGTGACGTCATAACGTCGCGCCCGGGCCTCCGATGGTCATAGAGATGACTGGTGACCATCTGGTCACCGGAAATCTCTATGCTCGTCATCCGGCGGCGAGCGATTCTTTTTCCGGGCCCCCGATGGCACGGGAGAGCCCGGAGAAGCACCAGATGGCGGCGGGAGGGGGGTGACGTCCCCTCCCGCTGCCTATAAGAACAATCAGACGGCGGAACTGCCGCTATGATCGTTCTTGTGGTGCACAGAATCGCCGGCTGGAAAGAATGATATCTGAATGATGCCTATAGCTGCATGCATCATTCAGATATCCCCACTCAATGTCAAGGACGTCACAAAGTGCGTTTCTTGCAAAAAAAATATCTCTGCCTTCCTGTGACGCAGTTCATGCCAGAGGCGGTTCCTCTTAACAATCGAACAAAGCCCTCTCGCATTATGATGCAATCTTCATTCTACCTGCCATTCTTTCATTACTCCTATGATTCTCTTATTACACTGCTGTGCCGGATCAGTGTTTATGCCCGGCTTTCTGAGCTCTCTCACCTTGGATTGGATGCATCTGAGGAGGAGGAGGAGGGGGAGAAGGGGGGGGGGGGGGGAAGCACATCAAACCATCTAAAAAACATAACCTACTATGCCACTGTCTGTGGCACCCCCCCCCCCCCCCACCCCCCCCCCCCCTTCCCAAGGTAGGGTGAATCCGGGCATATTCCCCCCCCTCCGCCTTTTGGCACCAAACTTATTGGGGAACAGATGAATAAAAATATGAACATGGTACCTTGTGAACCCCGGGCTTCCGTTATTATATTTTTTCTTTTTTTTTTTTTTTTTTTTTTTATATTTTTTTTTATTTTTTTTTTTTTGTGTATTGCCTCCAAAAATTACCATGAAAGGGGAGAAAACAAATATTTAGGGGGGGGCGGTGGTGGACTAAAAGAGGACGGCACGGTAAACATCCCCCCTCTCCCCATCTCCCCCAAAAAAGGGGGCAACAAGATTTTTTTATTTTTTTTAAAAAGGGGTGGTGGGGGGATTTAGATAACAGAGAAAAAACAAGCTTTTTTTCACTTTACACCACTACTCATGCATCTCTTTCTATGACCAGATTATAGTCCTGTCTTAACCACATCAATTCCTGGAAATTTGCCAATATTGGGGATGGTCAGAGGTTGACCTACTGACATCCAGGTTCAACAAGCAGCTACAGCACTGTGTCTCGAACAAGAGATCCTCTGGCAATTGGAGAAGAGGCTCTGATAGTTCCATGGAGCCAGTACTCCCTGGTTTATGCTTTCCCTCCGATCCCTCTCCTTCCACATTTGTGTAACAGCGATAGGCAGTGACAGGTACTCTTTATGGAGAGATTGGGGGTCTATAACACCTCTGCACTTCTAAGTATTCCAAACTTCAAGATCAGCGTTTTTTAATACTTTATTTTTAAAAACTGGCGCCTTTTAAGATGCCAGTAATTCGGGAAGTGACGTCATGACATCGCTTCCGGATTACTAGATCCGACACGCCAAAGAAGCATTGGCTTTGTTCGGGTCTTCGGCCAGCCGGCGGACGTGCCGGCTGGTTGCTCGGGCCTCCTGATGTAATAACAGCCGAGCGACTGCTGAGCCACATCGGTGTTAGAATAAAGCCCACCGTCCGCTCTAAAGATCGTTACCATTTGTGCATACATCACCCAGGTAAAACCCCTTGAAGTAATATCGGTCAGTTTTTTGACCGATACTTCTAAAGTGAATATCGGCTGCCGATAATTGTCCGCACCGATTTTAATAGGTTGATCCCTACAACACATTCACCCAGTTCTCCGAAGCGAAGCCCCGCTCGTCTTCCCCCCCCCCCTTTCCTCGGCTCGATGGAGCCGGCATCCACTGCGCATGCACGAGCGGCACCTTGATTGGTCGCGCAGTCATCTGGGACCTGTCACCTGTCCCAGATGACTGACCAGAGGGAGGGGGCAGACATGAGCCCTTCCTGTGCCAAGGGGAAGTGATGTCACCAGCCCAGGCACTAAAGGAGGCCGACTACGATGGACCCCCTAGCAACAGGCATTTAGAGGCGAGTTAAAAAAATTAAATTTTCCAAATATATATTTTTTTATTTTTTTTCTGTACAACACCCATTTAAGTGGTTAATCTCTTCTCAAAGAATTCAGTTCCCCTAATACTTTCTTCATAGCTCAGCTCCTCCATGCCACCCATTGGTTTGGCTGCTCTTCGCTTCACTTTCTCCTGTTCCACTATGTCAGGGCATGACAGATTCGCTTTGAATCTAAGAGCCAGCAAAAAGTTGGGAGCCAATTTTTTGCTGTCAATACTTTGTAGAACCACCTTTCATTACAGCTGCAAGTCTTTTTTGGGTATGTCTCTACCAGCTTTGCACATCTAGAGTGACATTTTTGCCCATTATTTGCAAAATGAAGCTCTGTCAGATTGACGTCTGTGAACAGCAATTTTCAAGTCTTGCCTCAGATTTTATTTAGGTCTGGACATGGACTGGGCCATTCGAACACATGGATATGCTGTTGTTTCTAAACCATTCTATTGTAGCTCTGGCTGTATGTTTAGGGTCGTTGTCCTGCTGGAAGGTGAACCTCCGCCCCAGTCTCAAGTCTTTTGCAGACTCCAACAGGTTTTCTTCTAAGATTGCCCTGTATTTTGGCTCCATCCATCTTCCTATCAACTCTGAGCAGCTTCCTTGTCCCTGCTCAAGAAAAGCATGCCCACAACATGATGCTGCCACCACCATGTTTCACAGTGAGGATAGTGTGATCAGGGTGATGTGCAGTTCAGTTTTCCGCCACACATAGTGTTTTGCTTTTAGGCCAAAAAGTTCAATTCTGACCAGAGCACCTTCTTCCACATGTTTGCGGTGTCCCCCACATGGCTTATCACAAACTGCGAACGGGAATTCTTATGACTTTTTCATCAATGGGTTTCTTCTTGCAAAGCTTGAAAAAGGCCAGATTTGTTTAGTGCATGACTAATAGTTGTCCTGTTGACAAATTCTCCCATCTGAGCTGTGGATCTCTGCAGCCCCCCATGAGCCTTTTGGCTGCTTCTCTGATTAATGCTCTCCTTGCCCAGCCTGTCAGTTTAGGTGGACGGCCATGTCTTGGTAGGTTTGCGCTTGGTAGGTTCGGCGCTATAGCCGAATGATGGCTGCAGCACGGTTTGATAATTCTGGGAGGCCGTACATTGAGGTGCACCCGGGAATATCCATGAGCATCACGGTAGACGGCCGCTGACGGAGCGATCACTTGTAAACAAACCGGCATCACGTCCGGTTCCTCTCTCCCTCTCTGCCGATCGGTACAGTGCAAGGGGAGACATCGGTGTCGGCAGCGCTGTGGGCTGGATCTGTAGTGCCTCACAGTACAGATATGTGCCCATGCCAGCCCATCCAGCTATGGTCAACATACCCATGCATACTCAGCCATCCATACTCAGCATGCTCATCCATCCATCCTCACCCATCCATACTCGGCATGCTCATCCATCCATCCTCACCCATCCATACTGAGCATGCTCAGCCATCCATGCTCAGCCATCCATGCTCAGCCATCCATGCTCAGCCATCCATGCTCAGCCATCCATGCTCAGCCATCCATGCTCAGCCATCCATGCTCAGCCATCCATGCTCAGCCATCCATGCTCAGCCATCCATGCTCAGCCATCCATGCTCAGCCATCCATGCTCAGCCATCCATGCTCAGCCATCCATGCTCAGCCATCCATGCTCAGCCATCCATGCTCATCCATCCATACTCTCCATTCTCAGCCACCCATGCTCAGCCATACCCATCCATACCACTACAGTGCCTCACAAAAGTGTAATAGGTAGTCAAATTAGGTTTGAAACTTATGCCCCTAGAACACCTGACGGTGCTTCCTGCATGTTGGCCCTCCCTATATGGCCACGCTGTGGAAAAGTCTCCCACATGTGGTATCCCCTTAACAGGAGTAGGAGAATCTATTTTGGTAGTGTGTGTTTTTTTTTTTTTTTTTAGCATGTACATGCTATGTGTTAGAAACATTGTGTAAATGGACGTGTTAAAAAAAAAAAAAAAAAAAAAAAAAAAGGCGTTTTTTCATTTTCTTTACATATTTTCCAAAAACTTTTATTTGTACTTTTCTTTGTACTCCTTCTTATTTTTTTTTTTTTTTTTGGCTTGTTAGGTTCTCAAGAAATGAGAGGCCGTCATCAGGTGTGATCCATTTTCAGTGATTGGCACCATAGATTGTGGACGCTATAACTTTCACAGACCAAATAACTCAAATCGGTGTATATTTGTACCAAAGATATGTAGCAGTATAAATTTTGCCCAAAATATAAATAAAAATTACAAATTTTGCAAAATTTTATAACGGAAACAAAGAATGCATTTTTTTTTTTTTTTTAATTTTTAGAGAATTTTCAGTCCTTTTTTTTTTTTTTTTTTTTTTTTTTTTTATAGCGCAAAAAATAAAAATCCCAGCTTTGATTACCACCAAAAGAAAGCTCTATTTGTGTGAAAAAGGACGAAAATTTCATATAGGTACAGTGTTGCATGACTAATTGTCATTCAATATGTGAGAGAAAATTGGTCTGGTTAGGAAGGGGGTTTAAGTGCCTAGTGGTTAAGAGGCTAATATTGTGTGACGTAACAATTTGGGCCTACTACTATTTTATTTTCCAGGGTCTCTGCTTTTAGAAAATATATAATGCTTGGGAGTTTTAAAGCCTAAAATGTTTGTTTAAAACGTGCAAAAAAAGAAGCATAAATGTCTGACAGTGGACGTGTTGAGCTGTATATTTAAATGAGACTTTCAGCTTGGTGTAAAAACATTATCTGCTTTTAGGAAAATAACATTATTTCAGGTTTTTCTAATCGGTTTGTGTTTTTCCTTATTTTAGGTAATCTGCATAGTTTTACAGAAGACAAAAATTTTTATTTTCCAAAGAAGGCTGAAAACGACAGCAAAAAATCTACAAGCATGTTACCTTCAGGTTTGTCTACAAAATCCTGTAACAGCAGCAATCTACCTGTAGAGTCGCTCATCTCTAGTTTTGCCACAGAGACACATGATTGGGATTCCAATTATCTAAAGGGGTCAGACTCTCTAGAACAAAATGAGCAAAACCAAAGCTCTCAGAATCTGTTGCTGTACGATTGGGATGAACTGACCCAAGAGAATTCATATGTTCCCAACCTTCTTTCTGATGAGGATGAAGGTAGTCATTTTGAACCCAAAGCTGAAGAGGACAGTCAGCTTGCTAAAGAACAAATGTATAATCCAGAAGAGCAAACTAGCGAGGATGTGCTACAAGGTGTCAAACTTGGTAATTGTAGGACATATTGTAGATCTACCAAGGCAAAATCTTCACAAGGTTCCTCCAATTTTGACAGACTTTTAGATGGCTCAAGCTATTCAATGGCCAAATCTAACAATGCCTCAGAAAGAGCAAGCACTGTGAATAGAAGCAGTGGGACCAAAACCACTGGACGGACTAGAGATTATACAGTACTGCATCCATCTTGTCTCTCCGTATGTAATGTTACCATCCAGGATAGCATGGAAAGAGGTATAGATGAGTTCACTGCAAGCCCTACAACCGATTTAGGGGAAGCAGGGCGGCTTAGAAAGAAGGCCGATCTTGCAACAGCAAAAACAACCACACGATTTCGTCCCGGCAATGTCAAGTCCAAAAAAGATGCCAAACTGGAGTTCTTTGGTTTTGATGAGCAAGATGATGGCTGCAGTGAGGAAGGAGGTTCTAAGCCATTTGGGCAGTCAAGCTATAGAATTAAATATTTTGGCTTTGATGACTTGAGTGAAAGTGATGATGACGATGATGAGGATGAGTATGATGATGATGGTTGGCATCAAAAAGAAAGGAAGTCGAAGAAGAAAGCAATGAGTTCAGACGTCACATTTCTGTCTGATATGCCAAGCTCAGGAGTTGATAAAAATATGCAGAATATTGTCTCTTCAAATAATATTGGTAAGAAATTGCTTTCATTTGGTGGCTTGATTTTTTTTATTTTGGGTGGGGATATGCTCAAATTGTAAAATCTGGTGAAGTTTTTTATTGAATATATATTGAAAGCAAAATGCAAATTTTACACCACATTTTACAGACAAAAAGCCCACCATTCAAACAAGCAGCAGTTCAGACCCAAGCAAAAACGAAGGTAAGTGAATCATTGGTTATTACTGCATAAGCCTTTACTAAGTGGTGGGCTCACACTTTACTTGTGTTTTCTGGATCTTCCTTCCTAATGGTGTGTGTGTGTATGTACTGTCTGCAGTCAATTAAAATCCATTCATAGCCCTTTGGAGGTCTATCTAGTTTTGAGTTAAGTCATAAAAGCTATTATCTTAAATCAGTAGTACAGTACAATGGGTTTCTATTCCTAGACCATGAGTTTATATGCAGGCTACCTTCCGGTGATTGGACACTGGCAAAATAGTTGCTTGGGCTGCCCTTAGAGTGCACTACTAAACCCTTGCCCACTGCATAACACTCTAGTTTTCTGCTAATGTACAGTTGTGCTCATAAGTTTACATACCCTGGCAGAATTAGATTTTTTATTTTTTTTTTTTTTTTTTCAGAGAATATGACACTTTTCTTTCACTCATGGTTAGTGTTTGGCTGAAGCCATTTATTATCAATCAACTGTGTTCACTCTTTTTAAATCATGACGACAAACTACCCAAATGACCCTGATCAAAAGTTTACATACCCTAGTTCTTAATACTGTGTATTGCCCCCCTTTAACATCAATGATCGCTTGAAGTCTTTTGTGGTATTTGTGGATGAGGCTCTTGATTTTCTCAGATGGTAAAGCTGCCCATTCCTCTTCGCAAAAAGCCTCCAGTTCCTGTAAATTCTTAGGCTATCTTGCATGAACTGCATGTTTTTCAGATCTCCACAGAGTGGGTCAATGATATTGAAGTCAGGAGACTGAGATGGTCACTCCAGAACCTTAACTTTATTCTGCTGTAGCCAATGAAAGGTGAACTTGGCCTTGACGTACTGCATTCTTCTTCCTATCAATTTTCTGTGCCTTTGTAGCTCACAGATCCCTAAAACGTCATCGATCCACCTGTTTCACAGTAGGAATGGTGTACCTTTCATCATAAACCTTGTTGTTAGGCCTTCAAATTTAGCATGTTTGGTCGTGGCCAAAAAGCTCAATTTTGGTCTCATGACTCCATATGACTTTGTGCCAGAAGATTTGAGGCTTGTCTCTGTGCTGTTTGGCGTATTATAAGCGGCATGCTTTGTGGCATTTGCGTAGTAATGGCTTTCTTCTGGCGACTCGACCATGCAGCTCATCTTTCCTCAAGTGCCTCCTTATTGTGCATCTTGAAACAGCCACACCACATGTTTTCATAGCGTCATGTATTTCACCTGAAGTCATTTGTGGGTTTTTCTTTGCATCCCAAACAATTTTCCTGGCAATGAGATGATGGGGGACTGCCCAGGGCACTCCACATTGATGCTTATGAGTATCAGGACCTACCCCTGTCTTTCCCAAGATATCATTCTGCCAACACAGGGAGGGGGGGGGGGGATGAGACTAAAGGGAGGGGGGGGGGTTAAGACTAAAGAGAGGGGGGGGGGGGTGAGACACCCTGGCAGAATGTATGATTTCTTGGCCATTTTTAAGAGAATATCAATAACACAAAAATAATTTTCTCACGGTTAGTGTTTGTCTGAAGCCATTTATTATCAATCAACTGTTTTACTCTTATTAAATCATAATGACAACAGAAACTACCCAAATTACCCTGATCAAAATGTACATACCCTGGTGATTTTGGCCTGGTGACATGCACACAAGTTGACACAAAGGGGTTTAAATGGCTATTAAAAGATAACCATCCTCACCTGTGATCTGTTTGCTTGTAATTAGTGTGTTTATAAAAGGTCAATGAGTTTCTGGACTTGACAGACCCTTGTATCTTTTATCCAGTGCTGCACTGACATTGCTGGGTTCTGTGTCTGTGTTCAAACTCTAATCAAGAAGTGGAAAATGAGCAGTTCTGTTTAACCCAAACCACGGTCAGGTAGACCAACTAAAATGTCAGCCACGACTGCCAGGAAAATTGTTTGGGATGCAAAGAAAAACCCACAAATGACTTCAGGTGAAATACATGACGCTATGAAAACATGTGGTGTGGCTGTTTCAAGATGCACAATAAGGAGGCACTTGAGGAAAGATGAGCTGCATGGTCGAGTCGCCAGAAGAAAGCCATTACTACACAAAGCATGCCGCTTATAATACGCCAAACAGCACAGAGACAAGCCTCAAATCTTCTGGCACAAAGTCATATGGAGTCATGAGACCAAAATTGAGCTTTTTGGCCACGACCAAACACGCTAAATTTGAAGGCCTAACAACAAAGTTTATGATGAAAGGTACACCATTCCTACTGTGAAACAGGTGGATTGATGATGTTTTAGGGATCTGTGAGCTACAAAGGCACAGAAAATTTGGGTCAAAATTGATGGGAAGAAGAATGCAGTACGTCAAGGCCAAGTCAACCTGTCATTGGCTACAGCAGAATAAAGTGAAGGTTCTGGAGTGACCATCTCAGTCTCCTGACCTCAATATCATTGGCCCACTCTGTGGAGATCTCAAAACGTGCAGTTCATGCAAGATAGCCTAAGAATTTACAGGAACTGGAGGCTTTTTGCCAAGAGGAATGGGCAGCTTTACCATCCTGAGAAAATCAAGAGCCTCATCCACAAATACCACAAAAGACTTCAAGCGGTCATTGATGTTAAAGGGGGCAATACACGGTATTAAAAACTAGGGTATGTAAACTTTTGATCAGGGTAATTTGGGTAGTTTCTGTTATAATGATTTAATAAGAGTAAACAGTTGATTGATAATAAATGGCTTCAGACAAACACTAACCGTGAGAAATATTTTTGTGTTATTGATATTCTCTTAAAAATGGCCAAGAAATCATAAATTCTGCCAGGGTGTCTCATCCCCCCCTCCCTGTGTTGGCAGAATGATATCTTGGGAAAGACAGGGGTAGGTCCTGATACTCATAAACATCAATGTGGAGTGCCCAGTCCCCTATCATCTCTGGGATCTTAACTTGCTTGGGTTTGGTGGAGTGGCCATTTTATGACCTTGCTTCCTCAGAGATGCACTTGCCCTGACAGACTGCAGGGCAGATATCCTCAGAAAGTGTCTGGAAATCAGTGGATGAGGGAATAGGCTACTGGCTACACCTGGGGTGTGTGGACACAAGGGGACCTTCCTTCTACACTCCCCCTACTTCTCTATAAGGCTGCAGTGAGTACCCAGTACAGCACAAGAGAGAGGGTCAGGGGCCATAAAAAAAGGATTCCCAGACACGCTGGTTACACATGGGGTTGTATTGACTCTCCTGGAAACTCAGCAGTAGATATTTGGAAAAGTTGTTCCTTCACCTGTTCTGGAAGGTGGTGACAACAGATGCCAATCTTACAGGTTGGAGAAGAGTTTGCAATTTCCTGGCTGTCCTGGTTCAAAACTTCCAATTGAACATTCTGATTTGGAAAGCCATCCGATGTTTTTTTTTTTTTTTTTTTTTTATCTCTACAACATTGGACCTCCTTTTTTAAAGGTCAACCAGTCAAGACACCGTTGGACAGTGCCACATGTATGGCCTAAATAAACCATGAAGGGGGCACCAGAAGTCAAACTGCCCTAAAAGAAAAAAGTCTAATATTCTTCTGGGTGTAAACTCCCATTCCAGCTTCCTTAGCCATCTACATGTCTTATCCATTGTATTCCAGAAAACCTCTTGCCTTGCAATCACTTAACAAGACTTTAGAGCAGGGGTCTCAAACTGGTGACCCTCCAGCTGTTGCGGAACTACAAGTCCATCATGCCTCTGCCCATGGGAATCTTGCTTGTAACTATAAGCCTTGCAATGCCTCATGGGAATTGTAGTTCTGCAACAGCTAGAGGGCCACCAGTTTGAGACCCCTGCTTTAGAGAGTTGCTCATATGAATCCCTCCCCAGCTTGACCACCTGTGTTAAATTGGGATCTCAATCTGGTGCTCTCTATACTTAAGAGACTTCACTTTGAACCAATTTTAGAGATATTCCTTTCGGGTCACCTTATGCTAGGTACGCGCGTAAAGGTTTTTTCTTTTTTTTTTTTTTCCTTCAACCCAGTGGGCTAAACTGACAAAAAGATGACATATCGTGAGCACAAGTGATGTTAGTGCGGTGATCTCCCACGCTATGTGCCTTTGTGTTCTGTGTTCTGACAGGGGGACCCCTCCTCTCCACCCGCCCCTTCCCAGAACACACTGATCAGCATTTGCAGTCATTGGCTGCCCTTTGACAAAAGCCAGTCGTTATACTGGCTTCTGTTAGACAGCTGTACACACTGACCCGGATGGCGGCCAATTTCCAATATTTTGTCCATGTGCACCCTGCCTTCATGGTAGTTATTAAATCTCTTAAATGTGTTTTTCCGAGTTAGAATTTTTTTCCTCTGAAGAGCCCTTTCTTGTTGCACAAGGTCAAAGTGGTTTTGAGATCCAAATTGTCCTTCCTACCTAAGGTGGTTTCTTTCCTTAATGAGGACATTGTTTTTCCTTCCCTTATGTCCTGCACCAACACCTGACAAGGAAATTGGCTGTCAGATCCTACTTGGCAGGCACAGGCTTTATTCTAAAGATTAAGCTTTTGTCCTGCCTGTGGCCCTGCATCCCACTCCACCATTGCTAGGTGGATCATGGCTCTGATCTATAGGACCTATACCCTTAAAGACAGAGTTGCTCTTTTCACTGTCGGGGCTTATTCCACCAGGCTGTTATCTCTTTAGGCTTTTCAGCATCAGGGTTTCTGGATTTGTAAGGCCACAACCGGTGCTCTGTTCACACATTCTCCCAGTTGTATGTTTATACATTCATCTGAGGCTAATGCAAGCTTCGGCCACAAAGTGCTTCAGGTTGTCATATTTTTTTATTTTTTTTGTTCAACCCATATTTTTGATATGCTGTTATCCACCCATCTAATTATTGCCTGAGTATGTCCCATGGTCTGTGAATGCAAGTCATGTACCATGTGATTAATATAATAGGAATTTTGTTTTACCTAGGTGTTTTATCTTGGAGTACAGGACACAGGCTCCTCCCCTCTGTGTCTATTTACTCCTTATTGCTAGCTATAAAAAAAACAAACTGGAGTCTCGCCAAGTGGGTGGAGTTATATTGTGCGCTCTAGTGGTGGCCCTAGCAAGAATTTTGCCAGTGTGGAATCATTTGAAGGTAGTCTGCATTTAACCCATGGTCTAATACAAGTCCTGTGCAGTGCGCCAAGATTAAGAATTTACAGGTAAGTCAGAATTCCTCTTTTTTATGCACCATTACATTTTTAATTTTAATCAAGTCTTTTTATGCCTAATAGTTTTTTTAAAGCCATTTTTCATGCATCTAGTAATTTTAGTTGTGCGCATCAAATGGTAACCTAGTGGGCATCTAAGGTTCTGTTGAACCCTGTAAAAAAATATTTATCCATAGCCTCTGGAAGGCATTGTACACGGCTGAATAAACAGAAAAAAAATTGGACATGCTTCATTTGACACGAAGTGGGCATGATTTTGAGGATTCCGTTGAATGCCATCTCCCCAGCACACTTGGTGATAACATTAAACTATTTCATAGAAGTTGTTTTTGTCTGCGTTTTCCATTGTCAGTACTGTAAAAAAAAATTGAAAAATATATACATTCAAATCTTAGTCTAATTGTTAAGACTATGGATGTTCAAGGATTGACTTAGTGGTTCTATGCATTTAAGATAAAAAACCTTCTGTGTGCAGCAGCCCTGCTAAGCCCTGATGTTTTTACTGGAGAGAAGTGGCTTCTTTGCTGCCCTTTGACACCAGGCCATCCTCCAAAAGTCTTCACCTCACTGTGCTTGCAGATGTACTCACACCTGCCTGCTGCCATTCCTGAGCAAGCCCTAAACTGGTGGTGCCCCCTATCCCGCAGCTGAATCAACTGTGGGACCAGGTCCTGGCACTTGCTGGACTTTCTTGAGCGGCCTGAAGCCACCATCACAAATGCAGTGGAAATGTTTTTTATGGGATTGTTCATTTTCATGGCAGAGGGACTTGGCAATTCATTGCAATTCAACTGATCACTTTTCATAACATTCTGGAGTTTATGCGAATTGCCATCCTAAAAACTGAGGCAACAGACTTTGAAAATGTAATATTTGTGTCATTTTTAAGTTTGGGCCACGACTGTACGCTGAAGTGAACCCATTCCAAACAGCCACAGTTTTGGAATGGGTTACAGTGTGACCCTTACCTAAACACAACACTGAACTCTAAGTCCAGGCTATGCCTGTCAGTGAGCATACCCTACAGTGGTTTTCAGGGTCTGGATTCCATAGCAATGCGCAATGTCCTCGAAAGCTTCGCCAGTCACCTGAAGGTATGAGTCTATAACACATGGTCTATGAGAACTTTGCTTGTTTCCTGTACGATTTTAATATACATTTTTTTTTTTTTCCCTTTACATCTTTCATGACTGCACCTGAGAGAGTGGCCCCACCCACAAGGAAACACCAACTCCACCAAATTTTAAAAGGAGGCTTCGCCCCACAGCTAGTCCAGTTTTTATGTTTCCTCTGACAAGGGAGCACCTAGTGCCATACATTCTTCTTCTTTTTTTTTTTTTTTTTTGAAACCTTCAGAGTCCCCTCCCCTCCCACGCCGCACAAAGTGTAGCTGGTAAGTGGGCTCCTTCTTCAGCTCAGGGAGCTTGACTGTTTCTGGGGCTGCTCCTAGGTGACGGCAGCCTTTGGAGGGATTCCCCAGCATGTTCAGTGCTACAGGCCGCCGCCCTCTTTTTGGTGGCAGAGTAGAGACACGGCTGGTCGGAAGTGAGGTATCCGGCAAGGGAAGGCATCGGGGAGCAGGCGCAGCATCCTTTTGCGGGAAATTGCGCAGGGGTGAGGGGAGGAGTGTTCCTGGTGTCTATATTCCGGTTCCAGATCAGCACCACGATGAGCTCTGTGGCAGCGGCTAGTGGGACAGGCACCAGCAAGTCCCAGGTAGGAGGGTATGGGGGGGGGGGGGGTCTCTGCTCTGTGCCTCTTTCTGTGTTTTTTTTTTTTTTTTTTTTTTTATTTAATTTTTTTTTTTCTTCCCCCCCCCCCCCCCCCCCCCCCCGGTGGCTGGGGCTTGTCTGGGCACAGGGAGTTGGCTATTGTACTACCTGTGGTGAGCCCGTTAGACAGATTTGACTCACTGGGATGCTCTGGTGTTTTCTTTCTTTTTTTGGCAGGCTAAAAGCTGTGGTCCAACGATCAAAAAGACGTCCCTCATGTAAAACAGTTATGTGAGGGTTGAAAGAAGACTTTGTCAAATTTTGCTTTGACTCCTTAATTAAGTAAGACGCTTCTTCTGCATGCAGCAATTTACTTGCCTCAGTTAAAGAGCTAGAGGCTACTATGCAATCTTTTCGCTCTCCTCTTAAAACACCATCCCTAAATCAGCCAACTGCCTCACTATCTTCTCAGGGCTCACAATTCATCCCAGCGGTGGAGGCTGAAGCTGGTCCTCTTACCCAATTGGAGCATTCCCCCTCTCTCACTCCAGAGAGGAGGAAGAGGGCAGAAGACGCACCTTCAAGATACAAACTGTCCTTAGAACAAGTAGACAGTCTGAAAGCAGTCTATGTAATATTGGGTTTAGGTGAAGAAAAGAGAACTATGCCTGCATGACCGAATGTACGCAGGGTAGAGCTGCGCGATTAATCGATTGAAGATCGCAATTTCGATTCACCCCCCCCCCCCCGATCTCCAGGCTGGATGACCCGCGATTCCAGTCTATCCCCGCCGGTTCCACGTTACCAGCGTGGAACGCAAGTGGCGGCTATTGGAACTGACGTCAGTCATCAGCGCTGTGAAATGTGGGCGGACATGGGGCGGTCTAAAGGTGTCGCTGTCGGGCTGGTTTCTGGTTTCCAGGTGTTGTGCCGAGAATGTCAATCTGTTCCCCCTGGCTCTCGGCTCTGATCGGAACTCCGCCTCTCCAGTCCTCTGCACTGCCGCTCCTCCTTGTCTAGCCTCAATGCAAATCATGCTTCTACCGTCCCCGCCCCCGTGCACGTCCCCTGTACAAAAATACCTAGCCAGGAGATGCAGCGTCCAAAAGTAAATTGTGTGGAATCTCATTTATGGGAGATCTCTTATTTGGTCCCTATCTAGATTCAGTTCTAGATGAGGACAGCTGATAAAAAGAGCTTTTCCTGTTAAAAAGAAAAAGCAGCCAGTCAAGCGACCTTTTCAACCTCACTCAGGAACAAGACAATAGACCCCAAGAGAAGGACGGCACAAAGGGGCAAAGGCCGAGGGAATGTAATTTTCCATCCTCCTGCACCAACCAATAAATCGCAATGACTCGTCATTGCCAGTGGGAGGAAGGCTTCAGAAATTCTTTGCTCACTGGGCAAGCGTGACAGATAACCCATTTAGTTTAGACGTGCTGACCCAGGGATACAAAATTAAGCTTTCGGATCTTCCTCTAGAAAGATACTTTGTAACAAACCTGCCAAGGGACACAACAAAGGCCCTAGCCATGAAGAACCTGTTAGGGCAGTGGTCAACCACCCTGTCATCTGGGCCCACTAACAGGCCAGGTTTGCAAGATAACTGAAATACATAATTTGCTGCTCAGTGATTGCAGTATTCTGGTCTGCATCTCCCCAAGATAATGCGTAAAACCTGGCCTGTTAGTGGGCCCTGAGGACAGAGTTGATGACCACTGCGTTAGGGGATCTGATGCAACAAGGAGTTGTTCAGGTATCTCCAGAGGAACATTATCAGGGTTTCTATTCCTGTATTTTTCTGGTAAAGAAACCGGCTGGAATATTTTGCCTCATTCTCAACTTAAAACCTTCTAAACAGATCAGTCCGATAGAGGAGATTCTGCATGGACTCCATCTTTACAGTCAAATCTCCTAATCAAAGGATGCTTCATGGCATCAATCGATCTAAGAGATGCGTAACTGCATGTGCCTATAGCCTCTAAATTTTAAAGGTCCTCAGGCTGGAAATAAATATGGGGAAGGAGGTGCTGCATCTACAATTCAAGGCCCTCCCTTTTTGTCTTTCATCCGCCCCACAAATTTTTACAAAAATAATGGCGGAAACTCTCGCTCCTCGCTGTCTGCAGGGTATTGCAGTAATCCATTATCTGGACGACCTCTTCTTTGCTCCTTCCAGAGAAAAATTGCAGGTAGACCTGGCCAAGGCCCGCATTCATTTGGAAGCCTTAGGCTGGATTGTGAACCTTCAAAAATCAAATTTCAATCCAGTTCAGTTCAGTTTCTAGGTTATCAACTAGATAATGTAGAACAAAAGGGTTTTTTTCTTCCAGAAGAAATGAAAAACGGTTGTGTAGTAGCCAGGCTACAAACAAACCAGGGGATATCAGTCAGGTTATGTCAACCCTGGGAACCTTAACTTCGACAATGCCGGCCATTCAATGGGCGCAGCTCCATTTCAGGCCCCTCAAGAGTTTTCTCTTAAAGGTTTGGGATCGCAGCCCAGAAACCTTATACACAAAAGTAAAGCTCCCCACCAGGGTCAAGGAAGACCCTTTGATGGTAAAGTGAGTTATGGCAAAGGGCTTGCAAAGGGTCTTTCCCGAACGAAAAGAGTCACAACAGAAGCCAACAGTTGGGCATGGGGGCCCACTGGGATCAAAGTATAGAACAGGGAATTTGGTCCCGATCCGAAGCAGGCAGGTCTGCAAACTGGAGGGAGTTAAAAGCAGTCGCCCTAGCATTGGCTGTCTTCTCTCCTAAACCTCCAGGGGTCCCATGTACAGATTCTATCAGACAATGGCACTACCATGGCATACCTGAACAAATGGGGGCACAAGGAGCAAGGCTCTTCTATTGCTGTTAATGGAAATGCTGCAGTGGGCAGAGAATTCTTTACTCTCCCTGTCAGCAGTGCATCTCAAAGGCATGCTAAACAAAGTAGCAGACTTCTTGAGCAGATGAAAAATTCAGGAGGCAGAATGGAGCTTGAATTCAGAAATATTTTCATTGATCACCTGGATGTGAGGTCGTCCACAAGTGGACTTGTTTGCGTCAAAAGATAACGCTCAGCTCCCTCAGTTATTTTCTCTGCACTGAGACAGTGGCTCACTAGGGATGGATGCCTTGGCTGTCCCTGGACTTTCACCTGGGCTATGCCCCCCCCCCCCTTTTTCAGCTAATTCCACTAGTATTAAGGAAAATACAAAAGTAAAAAGTGTAAGTAATTCTGATCACTCCATTCTAGCCAAAAAGAGCCTGGTTTTCCTCCATTCTATAAATGACAGTCAAACCATTCCGACAGCTTTCTCTCAGACAGGACTTAATACTTCAAGGCCCAGTATACCACCCGGATATAGCCAGACTAAGCCTTACCGCCTGGTATCTGAGGAGCAGCTGTTAAGGAACAAGATTATCAGAGCCTCTAGTATCCACTTTACTCGCCAATAGAAAGTAACTAGAGATATTTATGCTAAAGTTTGTAGAGTACAACTTTTGGTGTCATCCGTCAAACCGAACCGTAGAAGACATTGTCAGTTTTGGAATTTCTACAAAATGGCACGGACAAAGGTCTTGCGGTTAGCACTGTTAAAGTGCAAGTGGCTTCCCTGGGAGTATACCTAGAAAGGCCAATTTTTTTTTTTTTTTCCAGTTCCTTTTGGTTACAAGATTCTTTAAGGCACTTACTAGGTCCAGACCAGCTCCTGCTAAACATTTTCCTGGATGGAACCTGTCAGTATTTTTGCATGCCTTCACAAAAGATCCTTTTGAACCGTTACAGTCTCGTTAAGGAATTTAACTCTCAAAACTATTCTTAGTTGCGGATACGTCCACATCAAGAATCTGTGAACTACACACTCTTATCAGTTTTTTTTTATTATTTACCCAGACAGGATTGTACTTAAAACAGATCTTTTTTTTTTTTTTTTTTGTTATGAAGCGTCCGTTCATAACAGGTTGCAGGAAAATATCCTCCCAACTTTTTGTTCAAATCCTTCTAGAAAATAGGAGAATTTATTTGGATGTAAGAAGAATTTTATCACATTACTTGGAAGTAACAAGGGACTTTAGGTCTTCTGACTCTTATTTTTTATTTTTTTGGCAACAAAGGGCCACTGAGCATCAAAGGGGTCAATTGCTAGATGGCTAAAATCAGCTATTTCAGAAGCTTATTCCCAGATGGGATTGTCTCCCCCTGCTGGGAATACGAGCACACTACTTGAGCTCTGGCCACTACATGGGCAGAAAAAGCTGGTGCCTCCCCAGATCAAATTTGGAAGGCAGCTACGTGGTCAGTTACCTAATGTTTGTCAGTCATTACAGACTGGATCTTCTGTCAGCTGGTCATCAAACATTTGGCAGAAAGGTCCTGCAGGCTGTTGTCCCTCTTTAGTTTTGTAAGTCCTGATTTGTCCTCTCAGGTGCTGTCCTGAAAGACTTTTAGGGAAAATTCAAGTTGGACTTACTGGTAACTTGTTTTCCAAGAGTCTTTCGGGACAGCAACGACCCGCCCTTTTTCTTGTTTATGCTGTGACTAACCATGTTCTGATTATGTGTTCCAGCTTGGGCCGGAGGTACTCTGCTACAACTGACGAGCTGTGGGGAGAAGCCTCCTTCTTTTTTTAAATTTTGGTTGAGTTTGTGTTTCCTAGTTTGGTGGAACCACTCAGGTGCTGTCCTGGAAAGATTCTTGGAAAACAAGTTACCGGTAAGTATAACTTGAATTTTTTATTTTTTTTTCCTGGAGTTCCACTTTATAAATTTTCTATTGCAGTGGTCCCTCATTTGGTTGTTGCTGTATTTTACTCCATTAAAAACATGAATCGACTCGCATGACTTTGAATACTAATAAAAACCCTGTTGAGACAAATTTTAAAGTTTATTCTAAAGGTCAACTCACTAGTTATCTTTGATCTAGAGGAAGTAAGGCATAGCATACTAGCTCATTATGAATTACTTTACCTGAGATCGAAGCCCCGACATCGGTCCTCATTTGCCGCCTCCGACGCCACCATCTATCCCGGAGTGACTTCTGGGTATTGCGGCTCACTCCCGCGCATGCGCGCTCGTGCCGCAACGAATGACGTGTTCGCCGTTAGAAACGGCACGCTCAGTGCACCTGCGCCCCATGTCTACGGAGCATGCGCCGTAGACATCGGTGCCACTATTCCTGCAAATATATCCTAAACCTTTAAGCCTTTAGCCTTAATCTAGGCTTACCTGTAGGTTAAAGTGGTTGTAAGGGGTTTACAACTACTTTAAGGTGGCAATGCATCAAAAAACATATGAGGAACCTGTGCCAACTGGACACACAAATGAACCAATAAATAATGAAAACCAATGAGCTGCAGTTGCTAAAACACAAGTCTACAAAATAATACTGTGACAAAAAACTCTTTAACCGTGCTGAAATGACCCCCTCATGTCAAATAATATGCAAGTAATAGTATTCAAATAATCATCATGGTCACATGCTATATATCCTGTAATTCAGTGTGATATCAATTGAAGAATAATTAAAAAATGTGAATACAATTTAATTCTAAATAGATAAAAAATTTTAAAAAGACCAATTCATCCCGTAAAAAGTCCATCAGTGTATAGAGATATCAGAGCAAGTTAGTGCAGTTCTACAATGAAACATGCAAAAGTGTCTGTCACACAATCCCATGTGGCCTCTCCCCGGGAAATCCAGTATTCACCAGGACTAAATCAAATGCAGTATATCACAATTGAATATATAAATGAAAATGTATCCAACGTAATCGATTGTGTATGAGAGGATGCAACTGGACCATCAGTAAGAGACAACATTAAAGTCTTTTTGTGTTTTTTATTTTATATATAAAAAAAAAAGTTATACTTGCCTGCTCTGTGTAATGGTTTGGCACAGAGCAGCCCGGATCCTCCTCTTCTTGGGTACCACGCCGCCGTGCCTGGCCCCTCCCTCCTGCAGTCTCCCCCCCCCCCCCCCCCCCCCACAGCCAGAAACTTGCTGTGGGGGCGCCAAACCAGGTGCACTCCTGAGCCATGCCTCTGTGTGTCCATTCACACACAGAGCCGTGGCTTGGCCCCAACCACTCTGTCTCCTGATTGGCTCACTGAATGTGATTGAGAGCCAAGGCTCTCGTGGCAATTGCTGGATCGAGGGGGGGGGGGGGGGCATTTTGTATACAACCAGCCTGTTGGATTTTTACCGTATGTTCGGTCCGCCGGCTATAGCTGACAATACTGATCAGTGTGTTCTAATGGCAGGGTGTTCCAAGAGGGTGATTGTAGTTTGGCTCTATTCCATAGAGATGTTCAGTGTCTTAATGCCTTCTATGTACTTTTTTTTTTTTTTCCTTTTGCATTTTGTATTATGAGCTTTGTGTTTTGAAATACTCTAGAGTCTGAAGACGATCTGTATGCTATGCCTGAAGTCTTCAAAAAGCCTGCAAGTAGACCAGGAGATAAAAGCAGAGATGGAGCTCGAAAGATATTCAGTGGACCCAAACGGGTAAAAATTTTCTCTCCTTCTACACTTGTTAGCCTTTATATAGACATCCTAATTGTTCTGATTTTTAATTTTTTATTATTTTTTAAAGTTGGCTTCAAATACTGCAATACACTTACCTGTCCCAAGGTCCAGTCATGTCGGCAGCCGAGGCCGAACCACCCATCGGTCCTCGGATGCTGCCGCAGCCATCTTTGGTAAGGTAATCAGGAAATGAAGCCTTGCGGCTTCACTTCCCGGTTCCCTAATGCGCATGCGCTAGTCGCGCTGCTCAATCCAAATGGTCCCTGCTGTCTCTGGGACCCGTGTGTCCCCCAGCAGACAGCGTGGGAGGACGGGAAGAGGCGTAGTCTCCCATGGGGGTCTGTCCGTAAGTATCTGCACCCCCCTCCCCTGAAAGGTGCCAAATGTGACACCGGAAGGGGGGGGGGGTTCCGAAAAGCCGAGGTTCAATTTTTGTGTGAACCTCCGCTTTTTTAAGCCAATTTTCCCTCCTTCTCCCTTCCTTCCTCCCTTCCCTTCCCTCCTTGTAATTTAAATGTTATATTAGTATATTTGTTTATATTCGTAAATCTTATGTTTAAAATGTTTTCATGTTTTTTAAATTTCTTTCAGTCTCCAACAAAAGCTGTCTATAACGCAAGACACTGGAACCAGCCAGAGTCTGAGCTCCCGGCTTTAGCAGTTCTTAAAGCTCAGTCTGCACCAGTAAGTACTTTTATAACACTGTCTACGTGGTAATACATGGAAAGGTATATACTGCAACACATTATGCTTGGGTAACTCCCAGAAATGACCGGACTTTTTCTTTCTCTTTCGACTTTTTCATAAAGAGGAACTTAACCCAAAAAGGGAAGTTTAAGTGATTGTAAAGGATGTATGTGTGTGTGTGTATATATGTGTATAGATCTAGATTTATATAGCACCAACAGTTTGCGCACTGCTTTACAACATGAGGGCAGACAGTACAATACAAATCAATACGGGGGGGGGGGGGGGGGGATCAGAGGGCCCCGCTTGTTTAGCGCTTACAGTCAAGAAAAAAAAAAATTATTTTAAAAGAACATGTCATACTTAACCAGCTCTGTGTAATGACTTTACACAGAGCAGCCTCAGTCCTCCTTTTTTCCGGTCCCTGGTCTGGCTCCTCCACCCATCCCAGTGTGGCTCTGCCCCTCTGAGGGATTGCTAGCAGTAGGAACTTGTGTACAGTGCTGGATCAGCATCGGGCTCAGGCAAGTGTTGGGGGGGGGGGGGCAAAGATGTATTTTTATCTTCATGCGTACGATGCATTAACCACTTGCCGACCGCCCCCTGTATATATACGTCGGCAGAATGGCACGTACAGGCAGAATCACGTACCTGTACGTGACATTCTTCCGGCGGTTGGGGGGTCCGATCGGACCCCCCTCCGCCGGCGGGGACGGTCGGGATCGCTTCAGGAGCGATCCGGGACGAGGGGACGGCCAGTGGTTTCTGGCCACCCCCTCGCGATCGCTCCTGGCCAATGAGAAACTTCCCCTTCCTGTCTATTGTATAGACAGGAAGGCGGAAGTGATGTCACGCTCGGTGCGCCGGTCTATGTGACCGGAGACGCCGAGCGGCGAACATGTTAAGGTTAGTGCACAACACTACACTGACACCAGTACAGTTAGGCACATATTCCACCCCCCTGTCACCCCTGATCACCCCCCAGATCACCCCCTCCCCCCCCAGTCACAGTGTCACTAATTGCAGTGATCATTTTTTTACTGATCACTGCATTTAGTGTCAGTGTGACTGTAATAACTGTCAGGGCAGTTAGTTTTAGGTCCAAGGTAGCCCCCTACCCCCCCTAATAAAGGTTTAACCCCTTGATTGCCCCCCAGGGTAACCCTTTCACCCCCTTTTGCCAGTGTCACTAAGCGATCGTTTTTTCTGATCGCTGTATTAGTGTCACTGCTGTCGCTAGGTAACCATTTTTTTTTTTTAGGTAACCGCCATGTTTATATAGGTTCATAAATAGTTTTATAGGTCAGGTACCCCCATATTACAACCTAAATAAAGGTTTTAACCCCTTGATTGCCCCTAGAGTTAACCCTTTCACCAGTGATCACTGTATAACTGTCACTGGTGACGCTGGTTAGCCAGTTAGTTATTTCGTTATTTAGGTTCCCCGTCAGGTTTTTATATAGCGTCAGGTACCCCCATATATTACCTAATAAAGGTTTTAACCCCTGATTGCCCCTAGTTAACCCTTTCACCCCCTTTTGCCAGTGTCACTAAGCGATCGTTTTTCTGATCGCTGCATTAGTGTCGCTAGGTAACCATTTTTTTTTTTTTAGGTAACCGCCATGTTTATATAGGTTCATAAATAGGTTTATAGGTCAGGTACCCCCATATTACAACCTAAATAAAGGTTTTAACCCCTGATTGCCCCTAGAGTTAACCCTTTCACCAGTGATCACTGTATAACTGTCACTGGTGACGCTGGTTAGCCAGTTAGTTATTTCGTTATTTAGGTTCCCCGTCAGGTTTTTATATAGCGTCAGGTACCCCCATATATTACCTAATAAAGGTTTAACCCCTGATTGCCCCTAGTTAACCCTTTCACCCCCTTTTGCCAGTGTCACTAAGCGATCGTTTTTTCTGATCGCTGCATTAGTGTCGCTAGGTAACCAGTTTTTTTTTGTATTACTGTTACGGGTGACGCTGGTTAGTTAGCTTGTTTTTTATACTGTCAGGGCACCCGCCATTTATTACCCAATAACGGTTTAACCCCTGATCGCCCGGCGGGTGATATCAATTAGGTTTTAGGGTCAAATAAGGTCTGCGTCGCCCCAGGTTAGTGCCAGTACCGCAAACACCCACGCACAAAGCATACACCTCCCTTAGTGGCACAGTATCTGAACAGATCAATATCTGATCTGATCAGATCTATACTAGCGTCCCAGCAGTTTAGGGTTCCAAAAAAAAAACGCATTGTTAGCGGGATCAGCCCAGATACCTGCTAGCACCTGCGTTTTCCCCCTCCGCCCAGCCCAGCCCACCCAAGTGCAGTATCGATCGATCACTGTCACTTACAAAACACTAAGCACACATAACTGCAGCGTTCGCAGAGTCAGGCCTGATCCCTGCGATCGCTAACAGTTTTTTTGTGGTAGCGTTTTGATTCAGTCGCTTCAGTCAGGAGCTTTTTTACCTGTGAATCTCAAAAAAATAAAAAAAAATAAAATAGTTGTCGTTTTATTGTTCTCTCTCTCACTCTATTCTCTCTCTATTGTTGCTCTTTTTTTACTCCATTCTATTCTGCAATGTTTTATTATGTTTTATCATGTTTTATCATGCTTGCTTTTCAGGTATGTAATTTTGTTTACTGTGTGTTTTAGTGTTGAGCATTTTTTTGTTTTCAGGTGCGCCATTCAGTTGCAACGCGGATTTATTTATCTTGACAGCAACAGCGTTTGCTCCCACGATACATAAAGACGCGACTCCAACACTGTAGGAGGTGATTTCACCACCACAGTTAAAAAAAAGAGCATATATGCCGAAGCATGGGGGCAGCAGGGGGGGGGAGGAGCGATTGGCTCCTAATGCCACGTACATACGGTCGAAATTCCGACCGTGTGTACACGGCATAACTTTTGCGGGAGGATGCCCCCATGCATCGGCATATATAAATGGTGCATGTATGCCCATCATTAGAAGTGGGTGGATGAAGGGAGGTATTCTAATGGTGGGCATACCCACCAATCAATCTCTTTTTTTCGTTCAGCCAAGAGGCTGCATGAAAAAAAAAAAGATTACAATATATGTCCAGTATGTTGCTGGACTTTGAATGGTTATACCAGAATGATGCCTGCAGGTTTAGGTATCATCTTGGTATCATTCTTTTCAGCCAGTGATCGGCTTTCATGTAAAAGCAATTCTAGCGGGTAATTAGCCTCTAGACTGCTTTTACAAGCAGTGGGAGGGAATGTCCCCCCTCCCGGATATAAACCGCGCCATTGGGAAATTGGGAAAGCATTTTATCACACCAATCTTGGTGTGGTCAGATGCTTTGAGGGCAGAGGAAAGATCTAGGGTCTAATAGACCCCAATTTTTTCAAAA
Source organism: Lithobates sylvaticus (assembly GCA_028564925.1). Lineage (NCBI taxonomy): Eukaryota > Metazoa > Chordata > Amphibia > Anura > Ranidae > Lithobates > Lithobates sylvaticus. The sequence goes on along the minus strand of CM053036.1, from coordinate 149,369,148 downwards.
AAAAGAGTACCTGTCACTGCCTATTGCTATCATAGGGGATATTTACATTCCCTGAGATAACAATAAAAATCATAACAAAGAAAAAAAATGGAAGGAACAGTTTAAAAATAAAATAAAAAAGCTAAATAAATAAAAAAAAAAACAAAAAAAAAAAAAAAAGCACCCCTGCCCCCCCTTCTCTTGCGCAAAGGCGTACACAAGCGTTGGTCTGGCGTCATATGTAAACAGCAATTGCACCATGCATGTGAGGTATCACCGCGAAGGTCAGATCGAGGGCAGTAATTTTAGCAGTAGACCTCCTCCGTGAATCTAATGTGGTATCATGTAAAGGCTTTTAAAGGCTTTTTAAAAATGTATGTAGTTTATCTCCACTGCGTGTTTGTGCGCAATTTTAAAGCATGTCGTGTTTGGTATCCATGTACTCGGCCTAAGATCATATTTTTTATTTCATCAAAAATTTGAGCAATATAGTGTGTTTTAGTGCATTAAAATAAAAAAAAAGTGTATTTTTTCCACAAAAAATGCGTTTGAAAAATCGCTGCGCAAATACTGTGTGGAAAAAAAAAAATGCAACACCCACCATTTTAATCTGTAGGGCCTTTGCTTTAACATTATATATAGTGTTTGGGGGTTCAACGTAATTTTCTTGCAAAAAAAAAATATGTTTTCATGTAAACAAAAAGTGTCAGAAAGGGCTTTGTCTACAAGTGGTTAGAAGAGTGGGTGACGTGTGACATAGGCTTCTAAATGTTGTGCATAAAATGCCAGGACAGTTCAAACCCCCCCCAAATGACCCCATTTTGGAAAGTAGACACCCCAAGCTATTTGATGAGAGCAATGTTGAGCCCATTAAATATTTTTTTTTTTTTGTCCCAAGAGATTGAATAATGAAAAAAAAAAAAAATATATATATTTTTTTTACAAAAAGTTGTCACTAAATGATATATTGCTCAAACATGTCATGGGCATATGTAGAAATACACCCCAAAATACATTCTGTTGCTTCTCCTGAGTACGGGGATACCACATGTGTGGGACTTTTTGGGAGCCTAGCTGCGTACGGAACCCCAAAAACCAATCACCGCCTTCAGGCTTTCTAAGGGTGTAATTTTTTTATTTCACTTCTCACTGCCAATCACAGTTTCGGAGGCCATGGAATGCCCAGATGGCATAAAACCCCCCAAAATGACCCCATTTTGGAAAGTAGACACCCCAAGCTATTTGCTGAGAGGTATTGTGAGTATTTTGCAGATGTCGCTTTTTGTCACAAAGTTTTGAAAATTGAAAAAAAAAAGAAAAAAAAAATTTTTTTTTCTTTACTTTCTTCATTTTCAAAAACAAATGAGAGCTGTAAAATACTCACCATGCCTCTCAACAAATAGCTTGGGGTGTCTACTTTCCAAAATGGGGTCATTTGGGGGGGTTTTGTGCTATTTTGGCATTTTATGGCCTTCGAAACTGTGATAGGTAGTGAGGAGTGAAATCAAAAATTTGCACCCTTAGAAATCCTGAAGGCGGTGCTTGGGTTTCGGGGCCCCGTACGCGGCTAGGCTCCCAAAAAGTCCCACACATGTGGTATCCCCATACTCAGGAGAAGCAGCAAAATGTATTTTGGGGTGCAATTCCACATATAACTATGGCATGTGTGAGCAATATATCATTTAGTGACAACTTTTTGAAAAAAAAAAAAAAAATCTTTTTTATTTTTGTCTTTATTCAATCACTTGGGACTAAAAAAAAAAAATATTCAATGGGCTCAACATGCCTCTCAGCAAATAGCTTGGGGTGTCTACTTTCCAAAATGGGGTCATTTGGGGGGGTTTTGTACTTCTCTGCCATTTTAGCACCTCAAGAAATGAAATAGGCAGTCATAAATTAAAAGCGGTGTAAATTCCAGAAAATGTACTCTAGTTTGTAGACGCTATAACTTTTGCGCAAACCAATAAATATACGCTTATTGGCATTTTTTTTTTACTAAAGACATGTGGCTGAATACATTTTGGCCCAAATGTTTGACTAAAATTGAGTTTATTAGATTTTTTTTATAACAAAAAGTAGAAAATCTCTTTTTTTTTTCAAAATTTTCGCTCTTTTTCCGTTTATATCGCAAAAAATAAAAATCACAGAGGCAATCAAATACCATCAAAAGAAAGCTCTATTTGTGGGAAGAAAAGGACGCAAATTTCGTTTTGGTTACAAAATTGCATGACCGCGCAATTACCAGTTAAAGTAGTGCAGTGCGAAATTGAAAAAAGACCTCTGGTCCTTTGGCTGCCAAATGGTCCGGGCTGAAGTGGTTAAAGTAAAATAATCTTCTGACTTTAGACCCACTTTCAGCTTTATGATCCATGATCCCCGCCCATTCATAAAGTGCAGCGTGACTCACACTTGCACAGCCGTCTTCCCACAATAAACATGCTGGCACTGGGGACCCAATGATTTGGGAAGAACCAGCCTGGGTAAGGACAGTGCTGGATTCGTAGACAGGTAAATGTAATTTTATTTATATTTTTGAAAGTCAGCATCTTCAGTATTCAGAGCTGCTGATATTTTCTGGGGTGGAGATTAGGGGTGTGGAATTTAATCAATGCATCGCGATTCGAGGGTGCTCAATGCGGCATTGATGCACGCGACCCGAAAAATCTGTCGGGTGACGTCATCCCGACTTGCCCCTCCCGGAAGAGCGCTCCGGGCTTATTTGTCAAAAAGCGTTTTGTTAATAAATGCAGTGATCATTCATTAAGTGGCCACCGCTGTATGTGTGTGGTGTTTTTTTTTTTTTTTTTTTTTTTTTAACTGTATGCAGCATTATGCCTCGGTTTTTTGTGTGTGTATAACTGTATACACCGCTCATGTGGCTGCTCGGTCCTGCCAGCTCCTCTCACGTCTCTCCTGATGTCAGCCCCGGCCGCCTCTCTTTTAATCTGATAGCTACAGTCGGTGGGCAGGGCTGAGAACTCCCACTGACCTGACAACAGACGTGAGCCGGAGAGACGAGAGAGGCGGGCCGGAACAAAAAGAGCAGAGGGCAGTCACGTGAGCGGCTTATACAGTTTTAAACACACTCACTCACTCACACACACACTCACACACTCACACACTCACACTAAGAAACGAGGTATGAAAATCTGCATATATTTTAAAATGCACATACAGCGGTGGGAACTTAATGGATTATAATATATAAATCAATCCTAGTAAAATATTAAAGCGGTTTTGCACACACTTTTTTTTTTTTTTTTTTTCTAAATCTCATTGTCTTCCAAATCTGGCAAAGAGTGCTAAATGGACGTGTTTTTTTTTTTTTTTTTTTCCTTGTATTGCTGTCGGTCTATGTACCCATTCCTCTGTGTCTGCGGGGGTGGGTGGGGTCTGTGCGGGGATCCTCGTCATGCCGCAGTGTCTCCTGGGATCTGGTGTCATTCATCTCGGGAGATTTGCGGGCATCCGACCCGAAATCTCGGGAGATTTGCGGGCATCCGACCCGAAATCTCGGGAGATTTGCGGGCATCCGACCTGAAATCTCTGGAGATTTTAAGGACGTGAGGCATGCTGGTTCCCATAACGAAAGGGAACAAGAAAGTGACTGCTTGTGGGCTTCAAATGCCCACAAGCAAAATGACAATGCTGTTCTTTTTATTTTAAAAGTGCAGATTTTTCTGAAAAAAACTGACATGGATACCGGACGGTAAAAAATTTGCGTGTGCAGAACCGCTTTAAGCACTGAGGTGAAGCCTCACATTGCACAGCTGTTGGTAAATATTGGTAAATATGTTGGTAAATATTTCTGGTCTGGCAGATTGTGTCAAACTATACGATCCATTTATAAGGCCCCATGCACACGAGACGCAGATGCAAACTCTGCTGAACGCATGTTTTAAAAAGCAGAAACCTGCGTTTAAAAACCGCGCGTTTTGCTGTGTTTTCATGTCGCGTTTTAGACTCGTTTGACTCTATAAGCAAATTTGCATGAGAGGTCCAGAATCAGAGCTTGGCGATATTGGACCCATCCGTTGATGGCGCAGGGAATGTCTGTTGGATATTTCACAAACATGTATGCATTTCACAAACATGTATACATTAGTGAGTATATATGCTCTATGAACTATCTAAACTGCCTAGCTTTCCTCCAGGCAGAGGGAGCATGGCATTAGACAGCGGTGTACCACACCGCTCCCGCGGCCATTACGGCTGTTCCCTTTGGCACCTCCTCTCCTCCACCCCAGCCCTCCTCCATGCAATCCGGTCAGATCGGAGCCCGTTTGTGTGGGAAAACATTTTATTTTAAAATGAGGGAGGGGGGTGCTGGTGGTCGGAGGAAGGGGGCGGTGCTTATCAGCGCTTCAGCGTGCAAACCGCGGGCTGCATAGCTATAAAATTTGCCTTTTTCAGGTGCATACAGCTAGGAGGGACACAGAGCATACGGGTGGCATGTGAGTGGGTGACAGGCATTCCCAGGCACATTTACTTTAAGCATCAGGCTGAGCCTAATAGCAGCGGCAGTTGCTGGACTATTGCTCAGCAGTGGGTGCATATTTTTTATTTTTTTTTTATTTTATTTTTTTTGGTGGTACCTCTGCGTTTGTGCTCAGCACTATGACCAGAGGAGGTGGTTCAAATGCCTTAGACCAAGGACACAGAGGTCGCCCTTAGGTCCTAAGGACCCTCCCTCTGCAGCACCATCCCATTCTAAGGAGGCTGGTCAGAGTGAGCCATCTTCCTGGCTATATGCGAAAGATGGGGGATCCCGGATGTAGATCGGTTTGCGTCCAGGTTCAACCACAAAGTGAACAACTTTGTGTCAAGAACAAGGGATCCACTTGCATGCCAAACAGATGCGTTGGTGACCACGTGGGATCAGTTCTCACTGATTTTATGCTTTCTGCTGTTACCTCGACTTCTTTGCAGGATCAAGCGGGAAAGGGTAGTCTGTAGTTCGTGTGGGCCAGAAGATCTTGGTATGCAGAAATAGTTAAGTTGGTGGTAGGGGCCCCATGGCCCCTACCACCACTTTCAGACCTGCTATCGCAGGGACCAGTGTTGCATCCTACTTTACAAACGCTAAATTTAACGGTTTGGCTATTAAAACCTACATTCTAAGGAAACGTGGGCTTTCAGGTTCAGCGATATCTACCTTGATTAATGCAAGGAAGCCAGCTTCCAGAGTCATTCATTATAGAGTCTGGAAGTCATTATGTTTCTTGGTGTGAATCCAGGGGTTGGCATCCTTGGAAGTATGTCATGGGTAGAATTCTTGCCTTATCTGCAAATGGGGATAGAGATAAAACTGGCTTTGAGTACTATCAAAGGCCAGGTCTCGGCCTTATCAGTATTGTTTCAGCGCCCACTTGCTTTGCGTTCTTTGATCCAAAGCTTTATACAGGGGGTAAAGCAGCTGAATCCACCGATTGGCGCTCCCCTAAACCCTTGGGACTTGAATTCAGTTCTGTCAGCATTACAGAAACAGCCTTTTGAGCCGATACAGCATATTCCTTTGGTCCTTTTGAGGAGGAAGCTAGTTCTTCTTGTAGCCGTTTCTTCTGCAAGAAGAGTATCAGATTTGGCTGCCCTTTCTTGTAAAGGGCCATATTTAATCGTCCACAAGGATAGAGTAGTATTGCATCCTCATCCTAGCTTTCTACCAAAGGTGGTTTCAGGTTTTCACCTAAACCAGGATATTGTTTTACCTTCATTTTTTCCAGAACCCTGTTCTAAGGAAGGAAGGTCACTACACCTTTTGGATGTAGTGAGAGCAGTCAAGATCTATTTAAAGGCGACTGCTCAGATTCGGAAAACAAATGTTTTGTTTGTGTTGTCTGAAGGTCCTAGGAAAGGACAGGCAGCATCGAAGTCCACTATTGCAGGCAATTATTCAAACTTATGGCCTGAAGGTTCCACATTTTTTCAGGTCAAAGCGTACTCCACCAGGGATGTTAGTGCTTCGTGGGCAGTGCATCACCAAGCCTCCATGGCTCAAATCTGCAAGGCCGCAACCTGGTCTTCAGTCCATACAGTCTCCAGATTCAGGTGGATGTAAGAAGGCATGCGGATATCTCCTTTGGGCGCAGTGTGCTGCAGGCAGCAGTATAGGTCCTCAGGTCTGATTGCACCCTACTTTTGTTTGTGTCCCCCCCCTGGGTGGCATTGCTCTGGGACATCCCGTACAGTTATTAATACATTTTTTATAAAGGCTTACCTGTAAAATCCTTTTCTTAGAGTACATCACGGGACACAAAGGTCCCTCCCCTCTTTCTGGTTACATGTGTATTGCATTGCTACAAAACTAAGGTACTCCTGGTAAGGGGAGGGGTTATGTTGGGAATCTAACTTCCTGTTCGTGGGGTGCCAGTGTCCATCACCTGAAGGTGCCATATAATCCATACAGTTAGTACTGTGGCTCTGTGTCCCATGATGTACTCCAAGAAAAGAATTTTACAGGTAAGCTGTTATAAAAATCCTATTTGCTTTACAAATGTGAATTGTGCTCCTCTGGCTTTTGGAATCTGAAGCTGGCTGAGACAGAGAGAGAGAGACGGGGTGGTTGCTGGGAAGAGGTCACTTGACCTGTCAGTCACACAACCAGTTGCTGTCCCTTAACCCTAAAACAACTATCCCTCTCTGCTGTGTTAAGGTAGTAGTAAACTCTCATTGTTTGTTTATTTTTACCTACAGGTAAGCTTATAATAAAGCTTACCTGGAAGGTAAAATAAATATCTACTAAACATGCACCGTTTAGGAGATATTTTAGCGAGCAGCAGCCGGAGACTTCACCGTGCCTGCGCTCTGAAGGAACGGACTACCGCGCCATAACTTCAGAGCTGTGTGCTGCGGCCAAGAGGCCCGCTAACATTCGTGGAAATTAAGTCATCAAGTTTGCCAATCAAGTGGCCGCAGCCTGGGAACCTGGAAACGAGGCCACTGGTGATAGCATGCCGCTGGAGTGCTTTGTTTTAACCCCTTAATGCCCAAGCCTTTTTGGCAGTTGCTTAGAAGTTAATATCCGTAATTTTTTGCTAGAATATTACTTATAACCCCCAAACGTATGTTTTGAGCAGAGACCCTAGAGAATAAAATGGCGATCATTGCAATATTTTATGTCCCACTGTATTTGTGCAGTGGCCTTTCAAATGGCGCCTTTTATGGGAAGAAGTACACTTTTATGAATTAAATAAACAAAGCCTAATTTCTTTTTATTTTATTTTTTTGTGTAATGTGTAACATCCCCTCCCGCTCCTTATAATAACAGCCAAGCGGTTAATTAGCCACATCGGTTGTTACAAAAAAGCCGACCACCCCCTCTAAAAAAAAGGTACTGGGGTGATGCGTGCAGCTTTAAATCTGAAGGCTGCATATTTGTTATGTCAGCGTGAAGGGGTTGCTGCATACTAACACATTATGCCTTTGCCTTGCAGAGGGGTTTTTTTTTTTTTTTTTTTTTTTTTAAAGTTTACTACCGGCTTAAACAGGGAGAAATCCATCACAGCTTACATTTTATGAATGAGTTGTAAAATGCAGGCCATGGTGTACATGGCGAATAACTGAATAGCATTAACTGCTCTGTTATAAAAGGAGTCCATCTCTCGCCCCCCTCTCTCCCCCAGGCAGCCCAGCTCGCAAAGCCCTCATTTTCCAATCGCAAAATGCGAGTAGGCGAGTGGAAAATATGAGGGCTGCTATAATTATACATCAGTTTTTGTGCTATGCTTGTATAAGGAAATTTACTGCAACAAAGTTTTATACGTAACATTATTTTTTTGAATAATTCAAATAGAATCATAATGTAATAAAGCATCCTTAAAGGGGAAGTAAACCCTGATGGATTTTACTTGCTCTACATTCCCCCTGCAAAGTAAAAGCATAATGGGCTAGTAGCCCGCAATGCCCATGATGTCCCTGCTGCTGGAAGCATCAATCTTAACCACTCTTCCTTCTGGGGCAGCAGACTGTGACTGGCCAGAGCCCTGCAACGTCACTCCTGCGCATGTGTGCGGGAGCCGCTAGTCACGGGACACGCTGTGAAAGCAAATTTTCATGACGTGTATATAGGTAAGCAGTAGTATAGGCTTACCTATATGTAAAAATTTAGGTCATGGGGGTTTACAACCTCTTTGAGTGTGCAGTTTTTGCACTTTGCTTTAAGTAGGCAGGCAGTCTATCAAACCTCCATTCAAAATTCCTAAACTAATGTGCACAAAACCCTCTGTGCTCTGCTAGCATTTGATCTGACACTGACTCATTTTGTTGTTCATATACTTACCCTTGTTAAAAGACCTAAAACCACTTGGCAGCCTGCGAGCTCATAACATTGAGCCAGACATGAACCCCTCTGCTTGATCAGTGAAGCATTCATTTTTAATTTTTTTAGCAGAGCTTCGATCCAGAGAAAGCAAAAGTGTTGGCAGAGAACCTCTCCTCCTTTTTTGGCTGCCTCTGTCAAGTTTTGCCTTCCAGTATTTCACTCTTATTTGAGTTTTACTTAAACAGTAGAATTGTAGTACCAGGTTACAATGCTCAAAGGGAAATGTAATCCTAATTGAAGCAACAGAAATAGATATTCAGTCAAGCAGCATGCTTACATAATATTTTTTTGCCTTTATCTCACCAGTAAGTGATCCAGCCAGTACCACACTTTGTGGGAGGTTTACTAAAACTAGTGCACACGGAATTTGGTGCGGCTCTGCGTAGTAACCAATCAGCTTATAGGTCTTAAAGGGGTTGTTAACCCTCCCATATACCCAGTGAACAGCCTCAGATGATACACAGGGATAAAACAAATCCTCCTACATATGTTTTACTCGTGTATCTGCAGTCTTCTGTTCTCTACACCCTTTCAAAAGGGCAGATTGTGTTTAAAAATATTAATCTGTCAGGAGCACAGAAGAGGGGGCGAAGAGACTGCAGTTACCCTGGAGAGCTGATTGGAGGAAAGGCACCCCTCCTCCACACAGCAGAACTGTGTTCTGAATAGACAAACTTTGTTCTGGGCTTCCCCGCCGACACATTTTATCTCTTGTCGGGAAAACTCAAGCTGATAACAGAGGAACAAAACAGAGAAATGACACTTAGAGCTTTGGAGAGAGATAAGTAAACACTACAGATAATATATGCTTTGCTTAGATTTCATGACTGAGGTTTACAACCTCTTTAAGGCCCGTACACCCATTCAGAAAAATACTGCTTTTGAAGTGATCGTATGAGCTGATCGTTGGAAAATTGGATAATATCAGATTAACTGTTGTGATCAAAGGGACAAGACAAAAACGGTTTTCGTTTTAACCACTTAAGGACTAACCTAGCTTTGGGATTTAGGTTTTTAAAACCGTTTTATTGCTAGAAAATTACTTGGAACCTGCAAACATTATATATTGTGTGTTTTTTTTTTTTTTCTAACACCCTAGAGAAAAAAATGGCGGTCATTGCAATACTTTTTTTCACACCGTATTTGCACAGCGGTCTTACAATCGCACTTTTTTTGGAATTTTTTTTAATAATAAAATAAGACGGTAAAGTCGGTCAAATTTTTTTTATTTTTATATGGTGAAAGATAATGTTACCCCGAGTAAATTGATACCCAACATGTCACACTTCAAAATTGAGCCCGCTCGTGGAATGGCGTCACTTTTACCCTCAAAAATCTCTATAGGCGACGTTTAAAAAATTCTACAGGTTGCATGTTTTGCGTTTTTACAGAGGAGGTCTAGGGCTAGAATTAATGCTTTTTGCTCTACCGATCGCGGTGATACCTCGCATGTGTGGTTTGACCACCGGTTTCATATGCGGGCGCTACTCACGTATGCGTTCGCTTCTGCGCGTGAGCTCGTCGGGATAGGGCGCTTTAAAAACTTTTTATTAATTTTTTTTCACAGTTTTTTGGGTAAATTGGGTCACTTTTATTCCTATTACAAGGGGTGTAAACATTCCTTGTAATAGAAAAAAGCATGACAGGACCTCTTAATGATATCTGAGGTCAAAAAGTCCTCAGATGTCATTTAGACTAAAATGGAAAAAAAAAAAAAGTAATTTGAAAAAATGTGGCTAGAGGTATGGGTGGAAGTGACGTCTTGGCATCACTCGTCTCCATACCATGGAAGTGACAGGACCCGATTGCCTTCGCCGCTACCGACGGCTCTGGTAAGCTGGAGAGCGGCAGGAGGGGGGTGGCACTGATGCTACCGATAACTGTGATCTCGTGGCAAATCTGCCGTGGAGACCACCATTATCGTAAAGAGGACTGGCTCCTTAAAAGATGGATATCTTGGTTGTGGCAGCAGCTGCTGTTATTGAGATATACGTCGGCAGTTTGAATATGGATATCTACAGGTGCCGGTCAGCAAGTGGTTAATTAGTACAGTTTTGTCTGAAAATGCAATACAAATATAATGCATTACATAACTTCCGAATTTTTATTCTATCGCACGAGAATTATTTTGTTATTTTTGTAACCTCCTAATTTTTAAAATGAGATTATTATGCAAAAAAAAGATGATCATTTGTCTGATCTCATTGCGAGTACCAGGCATTAGGCCGTGTTCTGCTCCAGCATGTCTTTGCCCTGCAAATTTGTTCCAACATCGATCTGACTTCCCTGCGACTGAACAGGATCTGACATTAGATGGGTGCGACTTGGATCTGGTATGGATTTCCACGCCAAATTTAGAAAACAAAAATGGCGTGAGGTTGATGGGGACAAGGGTCTCTCACCCACAACCCTGGGCTGTAAGGGTCTTCGGGCAGGAGGCTTATCGGAATCCTTAAAGCCCCCTTTAAGAAATGGGGTCCCCAGATCCCCCCCCCCCCCCCCAATGTGAATGAGTATGTGGTATAGGGCTGAAACAACTAAAAGATTCATCGACAACTAATGGATAAAGAAAATGGTTAACTATTTTCATAATCGATTGATAGCCAGCTGATTAATTGGCATGCATACAGAATGCATTATTTGTTTATATATCAGGAAATGAAATACAGTGCAGCACATGCAAAGTCCAGTACGCCATCCATACATGTCAGTACCTGAGAACTTGTGAATGTTTGAGGAGCAATGCCTCATGGGACGTGTAATCCTGGGCAGAAAGTGAGTGGTTCTAAAGTCAGAAGTTTTACCTTTCTTTTTTTCCAATTAACAATTTTTTATTATTCAGTTGCAATACAGAATATATAACAGTACTTACAGACTATCTCAGGTACTCATAGTTAGCAGTCATTGTACATGCATTTTCTCATTTTGTGGATGCTCCTATAAGTGCTGATACAACATTCTAACCATGTCCATCTAGTAGTGGTGCTTAATCTCTTGGCCTAGAGCAAGAATAATTACGCGTTTGTAAACTTGGCAGATAGAGTCTGCTTATCTAAAAGGGTAGGAGAGAGCGGGAAAAGAGAGGGGGGAGAGAGAAGGGGTGGGGGGGAGGAGGGGGGGTAGGGGGGTGTAGACGCAATCTTACCTCGGGTTCCATGCGCTTTGCTTTAGTCCTCCCGCAGATGCCACCTTTCCCAGACCGCGTTGTGTTCATCCAATTTTTGGTGAATCCTAGCTGTCATTTTCTCCATGAGTTCTACATCTTTGACCCTGGAATATAGGGCCTCATGTGTGGGTGGGGATGTGGATTTCCAATTAAGGGCTATCGGGCACCTTGCCGCCGTCAGTATGTGTCTAAGCAGCTTTTTGCTGGTCTTTGTCAGTTTCGGTTGGGACAGGCCTAGTAGAAAGAGTTTGGGGTCCATTGCTATTGGTGTCTCAAATAGTCCTATCAAGAGCTGACGGGTATGATCCCAGAACGGGGTTATGAGAGGGCATGTCCAGTATATATGATAGAGCGTTCCCCTATGTGTCTGGCAGCGCCAGCATCTATCCGTTGAGGAGGGGTATATTTTGTGAAGTATGGCAGGGGTCTGGTACCAAAAATAGAGAATTTTATAGGAGTTTTCCTTGTATAGAGTACATATAGATGTTTTGGCTGCTTGCCTCCAGACCGCCTGCCACGCCTCTAGGGGGAGCTCTTCTCCTAGTTCTGTTTCCCATCTAGTCATGTATGAGTGTTTGCCCTTGGTTGGGAAGTGGAATTCATTTAGTATTTTATATATGTCCGAGATCAGTCCTCTGCGGTTCCGTCCTTCTAATATAATCTGTTCGAATGGGGAGGGAGGGGAGAATTGTAGCTGTGGCGCTATTGTTTGGGCGTAGTGTCTGATCTGGAGGTAGCTGAAAAATGCCTGTTTTGGTATGTCATATTTGTCTTGGAGCTCCGAGAACGTGAGCAGCTTACGAGTTCTGGGGTTTACAACATGTCCGAAATGAAACAAGTTTCGTGAGGCCCAGGGCCATGACATATGGTGTGTTAGGCTAGCTGGCAGTTTGGGGTTGCATAGGAAGGAGTTCAGCAGGGAATGTTCTGATTTAAGTTTGTGTTCGCGTGAGACTTTGCGCCACAGGAGGCGAAGTTGCGACATTGATCCCAGCATGCGTTCGGGTTCTACCTCCACATTTGCACTCCATATCAGACTATTGGGATGTACTGGGGCTAGCCAGATCTTCTCCAGCTCCGACCATTTACTATAGGATCTCTGTGTGAACCATGACGTCAATGCTCGGAGTTGGGTCGCCTGGTAGTACCTAATCAAATCGGGGAACGCCAGTCCCCCGTCCGTCCGGGATGCTGTCATAACTGAGCTAGGAACTCTATGTTTTTTGAAATTCCAGACGAATTTTAGTAGGTCTTTTTGTAGCTTGCGTAGTTGGATGTAGGGAACAGGGATGGGCAATGTCTGGAAGAGGTACAGGAGTTTTGGGAGAATCACCATTTTAACGGATGTGATCCGGCCTATAAGTGAGATGTGGTGGGACTTCCATTTCTGGATGGAGTCTCTGATCGTTCTAAATATCGGTGGGAAGTTTGCCTGGTATAGGGTATGGAAGGATGGGGTAATATTGACGCCTAAGTATTTAAGGGAGGTTTTCTCCCATTTATAGGGGAAGGTGGATCTAAGATGGGTCGCTTCAACTTCTGACATGTTGAGAGGGAGTGCCACTGATTTGGACGTATTCGTTTTGTAACCCGAGATTGCTCCATAATGGTCTAGTGCTGCGTGTAGGTTAGGGAGAGAGGTCCGGGGATTGGTAAGGGTGAGGATGATATCATCCGCAAATAGCGACACTTTGAACTCTTTGCCTCTAACTGGTATACCCCTAATGTCGGGGTTGTTTCTTATGGACGCCGCCAGGGGTTCAACACATATGGCCAACAGCAGGGGGGAGAGTGGGCACCCCTGGCGGGTACCGTTGGTGATTGGGAAAATGGGGGATGTGGCGAAGGGTGTCTTGACCTGTGATGAAGGGTGTGTGTAGAGATTCCGAATTGCATTTAGGAAGGGACCCCTAAATCCCATGTGGCTGAGTGTGGCCATCATGAAGGGCCAGCTAAGGCGATCAAATGCCTTTTCCGCATCTAAACTAAGCACCAGGGATTCTGTATTTTCTCTATTTGCTACGTCTATGAGGTCTATGACTTTCCGGGTGTTGTCTCCCGCTTGTCGCATGGGGACGAATCCCACTTGGTCCTTGTGTATCAGTGTGGGGAGGATTGCATTTAGTCGTGTCGAGAGTATTTTTGTGAATATCTTTAGGTCCGAGTTTAGGAGTGCTATGGGTCTGTAGCTGGCGCAAGCTGTTGGGTCTTTGTCAGGTTTAGGTATTAGGGTCAGGTAGGAGCCTAGCATCTCATTCGGAATAGGTGTCTGTCGGAGGAATGCGTTGAATAGTTTGGTCATGTGTGGGCCCAGGATGTGTAGGAAAGTCTTGTAGTACTCATATGGGAGTCCGTCTGGGCCTGGGGATTTGTGCGCTGGTAGAGCCTTAATGGTTCCTGCCAGTTCCTCTATGGTGATAGGGGTGTTTAGTTCCGACAGGTCGGCTTCTTTTAGTCGCGGTAGCCCTGCCTGTTCCAGATATAGGGTCATTCGGTCAGTCAAGTCAGTGGATGGGGGGTTGTGGGGGATTTCACGTTTGTTGTAGAGGTCCGTGTAGAATTCTGCGAATGTTTTCGCAATGTCCTGGGGATGTGTCACCAGATCTCCCCTCCTGTTTTTAATCTGGTTGGGCGTACTGTTGTGTGTCTGGTCTGCCAGTTTCCTGGCCAGGAGAGCTTGCGCTTTATTGCCCTTATCGTAGTACAGCTGTCTTAGCCGAATAATTGATTTCTCCACTGCGCCTAGTGCTAGATCCCGTAGTGTTGCACGAACCTGCACTATTTGTTTAATGAGTGTTAGGGTAGGGGAGTTGGTTAGTTTAATTTCTAGGTTTCGCAGGCGTTTTTCCCCTAATATTCTGGCGGTCTGGGCATCTTTTTTCATTTTTGATGACAAGGCTAAGCACTTGCCCCGAATTACCGCCTTGTGGGCGTTCCACAGTGTGGACTGGGTCACGTCTGGGGTATCATTCTCGGCAAAATATTGCTGAAGAGTGGTGTCCAGCTCTGTCATGAATGGCAGGTGTTGCAGCAGGAGGTTAAGTCTCCAGCTACAAGGCCTGCGTAGGGGGGGACCTAGGTTCATGGTGATCTGTACAGGGGCATGATCCGACCACGATATGGGCAGGATTTGTGCGTGTTTGACTGTCCTGAGTGTGTTGTTGTTCACGAATATGTAGTCCAGTCGTGAGTGAGTTCGGTGAGGTGCTGAGTAGTACGTGTACTGTTGGTCTTTCGGGTGTAGGACCCGCCATGTGTCAAAGAGTGCGTATCTTCTGGTAATTTGGCGGAACTGTTTGGATTCCCTGAGGGCTCTAGTATGAGAGGCTTGGGGGTTTGTGGTGAGACGGTCATGTGGGGTGGAGTGTGTTAAGTTGAAGTCCCCCCCTATTAGCATGTCATGGGGTAGTTTGAACAAGCGGGCTAGGACTTTGTTTAGGAAGCGGTGCTGGTGCGTGTTGGGTGCATATAAGGTGCATAGGGTTATCGCCTGGGATTGCCATTTGCCTTGTATGATGACGTAGTGGCCTAGTGGGTCCAGATACGTGCTCGTGCAGGAGAAGGGGGAGCCTTTTTTTAGCAGTATAGCAACTCCCGCTTTTTTCCCTGGGTTATATGCCTGGTATGCGTCGGTATAATACCTGGATGCAAATGTGAAGGAGTCCCCCTTACCAAAGTGCGTTTCCTGTACCATAATAATGTCTGCCCCGGACTGTCTAAATTCTCGGAGCGCCAAGTGTCTTTTTTTGTTGGAGTTTAGGCCGTGAACATTAAGTGTGACTACCTTGGCCATAGTGTATAGTGGGGGTTGGTGTCTATGCTACTTATCTGGTCTGGTCGACTGTTGGTTTCCCTCTGGGAGTGTGGCATCCGCGGGAGGAGGTTCGGCGTCTGTGGGATCCCTTGAGGAAGGAAGATCTGTAGGTGGGTGGGGGAGAGGTATCTAGGAAGAAAGTAGAGGTTTAGAGCGAGGTCAAAACAGGTTAACACTTCAAACATTACAAGCAGGGTCTAAGTGACCGTAGGGGCCACAGGACCCCAAGAGTTCCCGTAGAGCTCCCCGACTAGGATATCCGGAAAGTTCGGGTTGGGGAGGTACAACAAAAAAAACAAAAAAAACAAAAAAAAGGTAAAAATAAAAAAAGGGGGGGGGGGGAGTAGGGTTCCAAAAAGAAAAAGGGGAACTCCTAGGTGGTAAACCACAAGGGGGTTTGTAACTCGGGGGACGACCTGTCCGGCTTCTCGGCCCAAGGTAGCCCATGGAGCGCTACTTTTTCAGTTTGTTGGCATTCAGGGGTGTAGGGTCTTTATGGGGAAGTCTCGGTGGAATGTCGCTGGTGGCGATGTGAGGTGCCCTTCAGGGGAAAAGAGTCGTCCTGTTTCACTTCTTGTGTGATCGGCGGTCCTGATCCGGGCCTTTTGATCGTTTAGTTGAGGGTGCTTTCTGCCACACAGCTGGCGGGGGGGGGGGGTGTTCGCCACTAGGTCCCATTCAGGGAGTTGAGGGATAGGGATCTCTAGTGTGTCGCAAAAGGTTTCCAGGTCCTCTGGATAGCGAAGTATTGCCGTCTTTCCCAGGTGTTTGGCGGTTAGGCTAAAAGGGAACCCCCATCTGTAAACGATTTTCTTTTCTTGGAGTGTACGTAGAAGGGGTTGTAGTAGCCTCCTTTTTTGGAGGGTGATCCATGACAGGTCTGGGTAGATCTGCACCGGAGAGTTGTCAAATTGCAGGTCGCGTATGGTGCGAGCTTTACGCATGATGTCTTCTTTAAGTGGGTATGAGTGGACCCTGCATATTACATCTCGGGGCTTCGATGTGGCTCCTTTGGGGCGTAGGGCTCGGTGTGCTCTGTCCATTTCTATGTGTTTTTCTGGGTCTTCTCCAATCATTTCGTTTAAATAGGGTTTGCAGTGAGGTTTGCAGGTCTTCGGTACCCTCTGGTTCAGGGAGGCCTCGTACTCGTATGTTTTTTCTCCGTCCCCGATTATCGAGGTGGCGCTGCATGTCGCGGAGCATGTAGCGGAGTATAATGTGGTGGTCTGCGCCTTGTAGTTGTGTGTTTGCATGGAGTGTTTGGATTTCGGAACGACAGGTGGCTTTGGGGCACTCTGAAGGCAGGAGGAGCCAGAAGCATCGGTGGGGGACCCCAGAAGACGAGAATCGGCTGCTCTGTGCAAAACCATTACACAGGGCAGGTAAGTATAACATGTTTTAAAAAAAGAAGAAATTATTTAACCACTTCAGCCCCGGAAGGGTTTACCCCCTTAATGACCAGCCCATTTTTTTTGCGATACGGCACTGCGTTACTTTAACCAACAATTGTGCAGTCAAGCAACGCTGTACCCAGGTAAAATTTCCTTCTTTTCCCCACAAATAGAGCTTTCTTTTGGTGTTATTTGATCACCTCTCCGTTTTTTTTTTTTGCGCTTTAAATTAAAAAAATTTAACTTTTTGCTATAATGCATATCCTATAGTAAAATAAAAAACAAATTCATCAGTTTAGGCCAGTATGTATTCTATATATGTTTGGTAAAAAATTGCAATAAGTGTATATTGATTGGTTTACGCAAAAGTTATAGCGTCTACAAAATAGGTGCTTTATGCCATTTTTTTTTTTTTTTTTATTTAATATTTTTTTTATTCTAGTAATGGCAGTGATCAGCGCTTTTTAGCGGGACTGCGACATTGTGACAGACCAGTAACATTATTAGTGTTTAAAGCTAAAAATATGCACTGATCAAAGTATAATTGACACTAGCAGGGAAAGGGTTAACACTAGGGGCGATCAAAGGTTTAACCACTTGACGACTGGGCACTTAAAAACCCCCTTCCTAACCAGACCAATTTTCAGCTTTTGGTGTGCTCACACTTTGAATGACAATTACTCAGTCATGCAACACTGTACCCATATGAAATTTTCATCCTTTTTTTCACACAAATGGAGCTTTCTTTTGGTGGTATTTAATCAACTTTTTTTTTTTTTTTTCTGTGCTATAAATGAAAAAGACAGACACTTTTGTAAAAAATAATTATTTTTCTTTTATATTATAAAATTTTGCAAATAAGTAATTTTTGTTCATAAATTTGGGCCAAAATATCTTTGGTAAAAATAACCCAAATTAGTGAATATTTAGTCTGTGTGAAAGTTATAGCGTCTACAAACTATGGTACCAATCGCTGAAAATTTAACACATCCAATCACACCTGATGTACTGAGGCCTAGCTCATTTCTTGGGACCCTAACGAGCGAGTAAAGTACAAATACCCACAAAATTACCACTTTTTACAAAGTAGACATTCCAAGGTATTTAGTAAGAGGCATGGTGAGTTTTTTTGAAGTTGTCATTTATTTTTTTTTCCCACAATTCTTTGCAAAATTAAGATTTATTTTTTATTTTTTTTTCACACCAAATTGTGAACAGGTTATTTCTCTCACATGGCATGTACATTCCACAAATGAGACAATGGACAGCTTTGTGTAAAAAAACAAATGCGTTTTCATTTTTTTCCCCACATTTTCCAAAAACTTCTGAAAAAAAATTAACCGTTCAAAAGACCTCATTATGCCTCAGATATACCACATACCACATGTGAGACTTTTACACAGCCTGGCCACATACAGAGGCCTAACATTGAAGTAGTTCTAGGAGCATAAATTGTATATCATCTCTCAACCACCTATTACACTTTTGAAGGCCCTGGAGCACCAGGACAATGGAAACGCCCACAAAGTGACCCCAAAGTGAAAAGCTAACACCCCAACATATAATCTGAGGCATAATGAGTCTTTTGAACGGTTAATTTTTTTTCAGAAGTTTTTGGAAAATGTGGGGAAAAAAATGAAAACGCATTTTTTTTTACACAAAGTTGTCCATTTCTAAGATATAGTTCCAACACATAGCATGTACATGACAAAAAATGACACCCCAAAATATATTCTGCTACTCCTACGGAGTATGGCGATACCACATGTGTGTGACTTTTACACAGCCTGGCCACATACAGAGGCCTGATCCAGGCAGCAGGCAGGGACATGGTCAGCGACAGTGAATTGAATTGTCCAGGCAGCAGACAGGAATGTTGTCCATAGTCAGTACAGATAGGGATACTGTCCATATACAGTCCAGGGTCAGTGCAAGTAGACATATTGCCAGCAGTGCCAAAATATAGGTCCTGGTAGTAAGCAGGAACATAGTCCAAGTAGCAGGCCAGGAAAGAATGGGGACAGGGGTAGAGGCTTCTCCCACCCAAATCTTTGAAGCCTCCGAGTCTCCAGACCCTAATCTGAAAACATTTGTTTTCTTCATCCAGAAAGACAATTCTGGAGCCCCTCACATATGTGAGACCCCTGTGTTATGAAGCCCACTACTCCAGTAGCAGAGTAAAAGACCAGTCCAAGAGGCAGGCAAAAAACATGGTCAAACTGTCCAGGGTCAGTTCCGGAGAAGGCAGAGGTAGGTACAGTTTAGCATTGGGCAGAAGCCTGGTCGTTCAGCAGGCCAGGGTCAGTTCCAGAGAAGGCAACGGTATGTACAGTGGCATAAAGGTGTGGTGGTAAATGACAATTACGTTTATCATGCTTCCCTAATGTAGAGAAGTATGGTAACGGTGGAAACATTCATCAATACAAAGGCCTGGTTGGGAAGGACAATCGGAACAATAATACATGGTGTCTTTTCCATCTCCTCCTCTGAAGCACACCCGGCATTTCTTCTGACATTTCCAGCCTGTTTCATGGTGAGGGAGTTTCTCAAGAAAAGTGGCTTTCTTGGAGTCTGCTCAGAAAGCATTCGCACGGATTCAGTGGTGCGCCTTCAGGGTACAAAAGGGTGGAAATAATTTCTTCTTGGTACTGAAGATGAGATATGGGGCTCTCTGTAGATTTACAGTAAATAAAAAAACTATTGTAAATGGCCAAACTGAAAAGATATATGGAGACTTTTTTATACCAAAAGGGGCTTTTTCTTGTGGGAAGGTAGGGTTTGATCATCTGATCATTGAAGTCGAATCCCCCCATGAACAAATTATGGTCATGGACACATTTTGGTTTCGTCTGTGGATTTCCACATAGGTGTCGTTGTGGATCGTTGTGAGCCTGTGGACGTTTCATCTGTCCCTTCACCTGAGAGCCAATATCTCTTCATTGCGCAAAGACGCCATCTCACCTTGTCGTAGTCTTTCAGTAACGAGCCTTTGCGGGAAGCCCTTCCTTTTGGCTCGGATTGTACCACACGCTTGAGTGTCCTTACGGTAAAGATTGCGGAAGAGGTGCAAGCTTGTATAGTAATTATCCACATAAAGGTGGTAACCCTTAACAAGGAGTGGATATACAGGCTCCCAAACCTTTCTGCTGGCTCTGATGTATTCTGGACATTCAGGGGGATGCAGTTGGGTGTCCTTCCCTTCGTACACCTGGAAGGCGTAGCTATACCCCGTTTCTCGGTCACATAGCTTGTAGAGCTTAACCCCATATCGAGCCCCTTTTGCTGGGGATAAACTGCTTGAAGCCAAGCCTACCTGTGAAGTGGACCAATGACTCATCCACTGAGATATTTTGGTCGGGGATAAATAGCTGGGGGATTTTCTTAAAAAAAAAAAAAAAAAATTTGTCAAGTCATGGGTCATTTCGGGGAGGGCACTGGGTGTTGCCAGTGCTCTCGGCACAGCCAAAAGTAAAACTCTCAATGCTGGGATGCATGCGCTTCTGTGTTTAGTGTGGTCAGTTTGAAATGGGAGAGCAGGAGGGCTGGCAGGATAACGAGGTATTTCACACAAAGGAAGCAATACAAAGAGAACAGGTACTTTTTACAATTGCATGGTACAACATAGACATACAGAAATATGAAATGTTAGGGGAACAAACACGTCAAGGTCAATGCTTCCTGGACCATTCAGTATCAACATTCTATTGTTTGTATGGCTGTTACTTGTTCTACTAGGTTTACAGTTTCACCTATGGGCACTAGTTTTGGGTGTAGGGTCTTGCAGTAACATTTTTAAGGGGTTTCCTCCTTTTCTCTTTGGGGATTTGGCCTTGTGGTATTGCTCGCACCGCAGATTTATTGCTTTGGAACATCCCATGTAGCAATGACTCTTAATGTGGTTGTAAAGGCATTCTACAGTGAGGGAAAAAGGTATTTGATCCCCTGCCTATTTTTGTACGTTTGCCCACTGACAAAGAAATGATCAGTCAGAAAAATGCATTTCAAAAAAGTTCTAAATTGATTTACATTTTAATGAGTGAAATAAGTATTTGATCCCCTATTGATCAGCAAGATTTCTGGCTCCCAGGTGTCTTCTATACAGTTAACGAGCTGAAATTAGGAGTACGCTCCAAATATTAGCAATCGGATTCCAATCTCTCCTCCATGGCCAAGACCAAAGAGCTGTCCAAGGATGTCGGGGACAAGATTGTAGACCTACACAAGGCTGGAATGTGCTACAAGACCATCGCCAAGCAGCTTGGTGAGTGGGTGACAGCAGTTGGTGCAATTATTTGCAGGTGGAAGAAACGCAAAATGTAACTGTTAATCTCCCTCGGTCTAGGGCTCCATGCAGGATCTCACCTTGTGGAGCTTCAATGATCATAAGAAAGGTGAGCAATTGGCCCAGAGCTACGCGGGATAATCTTGGCAATGATCTCAAGGCAGCTGTGACCATAGTCACCAAGAAAACAATTGGTAACACGGGACTGAAATTCTGCAGCTGCTCGCAAGGTCCCACTGCTCAAGAAAGCACATGTACAGGCCCGTCTTAAGTTTTCTAATGAACATCTGAATTATTCAGAAGAGAACTGGGTTGTGGTCAGATGAGACCAAAATCTAGCACTTTGGCATCAACTCAACTCGTGTTTGGAGGAGTAGGAAGAATGCTGCCTATGACCCCAAGAACACCACTCCCACCTTCAAACATGGAGGTGGAAACATTATGCTTTGAGGGTGTTTTTCTGCTAAGGAGACAGAACACTTTCACCACATTGAAGGGATGATGGATGGGGCCATGTACAGTCAAATCTCGGGTGAGAACATCCTTCCCTCAGCCAGGGCATTGAAAATGGGTTGTGGATGGGTCTAACAGCATGACCCAAAACACACAGCAAAAGCAACAAAGCAGTGGCTCAAGAAGAAGCACATTAAGTTTCTGGAGTGGCCTAGCTAGTCTTCAGACCTTAATCCCATAAATAATGTGGAGGGAGCTGAAGGTTCGAGTTGCCAAACGTCGGCATTGAAACCTTAATGAGTTGGAGAGGATCTGCAAAGAGGAGTGGGATAAAATCCCTCCTGAGATGTGTGAAAACCTGGTGACCAGCTACAAGAAACATCTGACCCAAGTCCTGTTTTGCGAAGGGGTCAAATACTTATTTCACTCATTAAAATGCAAATCAATTTGTAAGTTTTAAAATGTTTTTCTGATTTTTATTTTTTTTGTTCTGTTTTTCACTGTTAAAATCTACAATTAAAATTGGACTGATCATTTCTTTGTTAGTGGTCAAAATCGGCAGGGGATCAATACTTTTTTTTCCCCTCACTGTACGTTTTAAGATAAAAAAAAACTTCCGTGTGCAGCAGCCCCCCTAATACTTACCTGTGCCCCTCTATCCAGCAGTGTGCGTGAGTACCTAATTGGCTAAGACGCAGCACTCGCTCTGTGTCTGAATGGACACACAGCTGCTGCTTGGCTTGGGTACCCCAGAGCAAGCTGCTTGCTGTGGGGGCACCCAGCAGGTGGAAGGGGCCTGGAGCACCGAAAAGGGACCCGAAAAAAGGAGGATCTGGGCTGCTCTGTGAAAATCCACTACACAGAGTAGGCAAGTATAACCTGTTTATTATTTTAAAGATAAAAAAAACAAGACTTTAGCATCACTTTAACTCTTCCTGTGATGTACAATAAAGAAATGAGGATTTTTGGTTTACCTGTAAAATCGTTTTCATGGAGTAAATCTCATCACACGCCCCCCCCCCCCCCCCCCCTCCCTGCCAGGAGAAAACAAAAGGCATTTCAAGAATCTCTTAAAATTTTATAGCGTACAGCAGTACAGGGTGATAGAGATTTAAAAGAATTGGTCTAGAAATTATTTAAATGTAGTAGCAAAATTGTTTGCCCTTAACAACTTGTGACATATTTTTGTTTTTGTCTTTGTTTTTCTGATTAGTCTGCTTTAAATGTCATAACTTATTTTATTGCATATTAAATTGTGCTATATTTTAATGTTTACTTTTTATAGACAAAGCCATTGGAGGCGCCATGTCCCAAGGATGATGGTGTTTTTAAGGCACCTGCTCCACCTCCTAAAGTGATTAAAACTGTGACTATTCCCACACGGCCCTATCAGGACATAGTGACTACACTGAAATGCAGAAAGGAGCATAAGGAAGTGAGTATTATTCACATTGTGGATCCGAGGAGATTTGACATTTCTTGCTTAGAGGAACTAAACCTGTAGTTGCTCTACAAATGACCCAGTTCAAATTGTTACCGCATCTTAGTTTTGTTCAGAACCCCCGAGATGTTATGAATCTATAATGCTATGTCCCCCTTGGGTTTTTATTTTTATTTTTTGTATGGTTTCAATTCTTACACAGAACTTTGGTAAAATGGAGAAAGTCCTTTTGAATTGTTTACATTTGGAAGTTTTCATAGTGGGTCATTAGAAACACATCTGTACGAGCACACTGCAGACCTTCACCAATATGCGCTACTCCCTCCAATTACAATTTCACAGTTTAGGTGGGCAATAAAACAGAGTCTTGACCACCTGTTGTGTGGTGTTTTTTTTTATTTTTTATTACCATCTACCCCAGCTGCTTGTGTTAACCCCTATAGAGCAGCTGTACATGCCTTGTCATTAACTGGCCATCTGTCCTTCTTTTTTGTGCAGGACCTTCCTGCAATAAAGAACAGTTATTGCTGCTCTATCTCCTCGTGCATGGTGACTGGTCTTGTATCTGCCCCCTCCTGTAGTGGATGGACCTGCTGAGTTCCTGCCACAGCGCTATCTGCCCCAGTTAAAGTGGAGTTCCACACTCCGGTGCCACAATTGGCACCTTTCAGGGGGAGGGGGGGGGGGGTGCAGATACCCGTATAATCCAGGTATCTGCACCCACTTCCGGGACTAGCTAGCCGCAGATGCCACACAGTTCTCAGGACACAATGGGGACCAGTAAAGACACGCAGCGTGACATGCGCATTAGGGAACCGGGCAGTCAAGCCGCAACGTTTCACTTCCCGATAACCTGACAGAGGATGGTGGCGGGGGCAGCCGAGAGACGAGCGATTGCTCGTCATCTGCTGCCGACATAGCCAGAACCTGGAACAGGCAAGTGTCCATTTATTAAAAGTCAGCAGCTGCAGCATTTTTTTTGTTAAGGTGGCCATCCTCTTTAAGTGCAGCACAGTGGTTGTGTGACTGTTTGAAAATGAAACATTTATTTAACTCTGTTGTGAAGGTTGAGGAGCATATTTAAGAGTTTTGGCATGGCGAATTTAGTTAACTTTTGACCAAAGCTCAAAAAAATGTATGGCTGTTAAAGTGCTCTTTAGTCTGCATGTTTTGGTGAAAGGAGACGCGTACATTCAAAACGGCTTTCACACAGATCCGCCTATAGCGTTGGCGGTAAAACGCTGCTATTTTTAGCAGCGTTTTGCCGTCGGATTTGCGGCGCATTTCGGCCGCTAGCGGGGTGCTTTTACCCCCCGCTGGCAGTCGAGAAAGGGTTAAAACCCCCGGCAAAACACTGCAATATCGGCGTTTTGCCGGCAGTCTTACAGCGCTGCCCCATTGATTTCAATGGGGGGCAGCGCTGGAGGAGCGGTGAGTTCACCGTTCCTTCACTGCTCCAAAGAAGCTGCTGGCATGACTTTTTGTGACGCCCTGCCAGCGCACCGCTTCAGTGTGAAAGCGCCAGGGGCTTTCACACTGCAGACAATGAAGCAACAGTTTGAGGGCAGATTGCAGGCGCTATTTCTAATGCTATAGCACCTGCAATACGCCCTCGGTGTGAAAAAGGTCTAATAGAGCTGATTATAAAGGCTCCGCTATGTTTGCAACTTCGGCAATGAAAAGGTTCACTTTGATTTCTCTTTTGAAGTCACTATTGCCAAAAATAGCTGAATATTTGTCATGTTCTGTGGGTTTAGCAATAACTTTTTGCACCCACAGCTATTTGATTTGTAGGGTACTAAAAGTTGTGCTTTTCAGCATATAGTTAAATGTGAATGTCGCAAAACGTGGATCCCTCATGGGAGAATTTCAGAGCCAGTAGGAAATGCATGCCTCCTTTTATAAAAGTTTGGCTCGAAACTACTTGCTAATTTCATAATTGTATGATATCAAAACAAATTTAAGTATATATTTATTTTTTGTCCTAGCTGTACACTGTTGTTCAACATGTGAAGCACTTCAATGATGTAGTGGAGTTTGGAGAGAATCAGGAGTTTACGGATGATATTGAGTACTTGCTGAGTGGGCTAAAGTGTAACCAGCCCATAAACACGCGATGCCTTAGGTGAGTCAACATTGAATTGTTCTGTTAATGCAAAAAGCGTACGCAGTCAGTTTAAAAAAACAAAACACAATTGTTCAACCAATCAAAACAAATAAATGGAAAACCTCCATATACACAAACCCCTATGATTGCATGGTACATTTTGCTCCAGCAGGTGAAATAAATCCTTCCTTATCCCCCTGAAGGCAATAGGATATTCCCTAGATCAATAATCTCTTGTATTATCACCTATAAATATTATGTAGTTGTACACTTTAGAAATGCACGCAATGTGTTTGTTTATTTTTTTGAACGGTCTACTGAGCTGGCCAGAACTGGTTCTTGAGCCAGTCTATTCCACTGTGAAATGGCCTTTTCGTATGTGGAGGATACATTGTATGTATGTATGGTAATCATGGAGTTTCTCCATTTCTCTTATCAATTTCCCTTCGCTGCATCTTCTCCAGTTACATCACAATAAACTGATTTTTTTTTTTTTTTTTTTTACTGAAAACCAACATGTCCTTAAAGCGGAAGTAAACCCTCAGCAAAAAAAACCTGCAAGACAAAGGCATAATTGGCTAGTATGTATCACTTGCCTCAGATCGAAGCCCTGCGCATCGGTCCACGTCTCCCCCTCTGACCGTAGTCATGTATCACGGCTCCGGCGCTGTGATTAGCCGGAGCCGCGATAATGTAACTCTGCGCATGCGCGTGGGAACGGCACAGTACAACTGTTGCAACGGCATATAGCGCCATTGTGTCGGTTGTCTTAAGTGTGCATGTGCCGCATGATGTCGGCACATGCAAATGCAGGGATATCTCCTAAACCGGGCAGGTTTAGGAGATATCATTGTTAGCTACAGGTAAGCCTTAATGTAGGCTTACCTGTAACATAAAGTTGTAAACAAGGGTTTACAACCACTTTAAAGCAGAGTTCCATCCAAAAGGGGAAGCTCTGCTTGTTGGCTTCCCCTGTGATTCAGGCTGTGAACCGCCCTGATGACCTCTTTCTTATTAATTTATACTTGGTCATATATTGAAACATACATGTGAGTTGCTCCTTGATTTATAGTGGGAGTAACACATTAGTGGTGGTCGTTATGTTGGTTTTATGTGCCTAGTCTGTTCTTAGTTCGCTTTCTCAGTATTTGTGTGGCCTGAGATTGGGCAGTACTGAGAGCAGTGTGCACACTTTTCTAGATACCCACCTTTATCCTATCTTGTCAATGGCTTATAATGCGTAAAAACACACTGGCTGTGGTCATATCTACCTTTATTATTAGACCATATTTGAAGCAGGGTGTGTCTTAGAAGAGCAGATTGAGCTTAAGCCAGTCCTTGGTTAACATCATCATGTGGCCCAGTTTTCTACACTTGGGACATCAAAAATTAAAACTACCATTATTTTTTTTTTCTCCAGGGTCCCTGCATTCAGAAAATATGTTTGGGGTTTTTTGCTAATCTGCAGGCCTAAAATTAGCTTTATACGCTCGGTTCACACTGCTGCGACCTGCAGTGACTTTGTCAGGCGACTTCCTGACGATTTGCTGGCTATTTCAGCACTACTTGATGCTACTTTGAAGCGATGTTGGAGCATCTTTAACTTTAAAACAACTTTCAGGCAATGCCTGCATAATCTTCCTTTAATGTCGGATCCAGATCACGTCAATATAGATGAGGATCTGACTTGGCGGCGACTTCCTTTTAGTCTATGGGCACAAGTCAGATAAGTTGCCTTAAAGTTGGAGCGACTTCAGTAGTGCTAATTAACCACTTGCCGACCGCCTAACTGGGAGTTTACGTTATTACTTTGGTACTGGGGTTATGGCTGCAGCTAGATGCCATAACCACTGTATTTTCTTTTCCTTTTTTTTGCTTTTTAGGGTAGAGGAGTGATTTGTGTTTTTTTTTATATACTGCAGATCTCTCCATAAAGAGTACCTGTCATGCTGTATTGTTATTACAAGGGATATTTAAATTCCTTTAAATGGCAATAAAAGTGATCAAAGACATATATTTTTTTTTTAAGGGACAGTGTAAAAATGTAATAACAAATTTTTAAAGCGACCACCCCCCCTCCCCCTCCGCCTACACACGCGCAGTAGTGAACGCATGCGTGTGTCACGGCCGCACATGTAAACGGTGTTTGCGCCACACATGAGGTATCTTCGCGAAGGTCAGAGCGATGGCATAATTTCTAGTGTTAGACCTCTTCTGTGACTCTAAATTAGTAACCAGTAGAGTTCAGGGGCAGCTGAAAAAAACGCCCAACTGCTCCTAAATGTCCATTTACCAGCAGCAGTGTACACAAAGCCTTAGATCAAAGGAATGAACTTCGAAACAAGAGGACATTTTTGGGACTTTATGCGAGATCCTGACCATCCGGTGCATTGATCTCCATCCCTATTGGTATGGGAAAAAGGGGAAAATGGGGGCAGATGGGACAATTGGGACTATGTGAAACACAACACTAAGGCATAATTGAGTCATAAATATAAAAATCGTTTTTTACAGTATAAATATTTATTGATAGCCCATGGGAGCATAGTGCAATCAATGATACAGACATTATGGTCAATAAATATGGTACAGGGTATGTCAGGTATAATAGTTCATCACATTATAAATGGCATAATTCATCACATTATCATATAATAATAGCATCATAAACACTATAGCACATGATCAATGATAATAGTATTGACACTACATCCAACAGGTATCAGAATAAAATAAGGATAAAATAAATTAAATGACTCAATTATTAAACACCCGTGATCGATACATGATTGCTGTGACATGACATCAAGTATGTATGCTCGACGCGTTTCGTGGAAGTTTGTCCACTCATCAGGAGCAGCTAATTTGGAATAACCTATAAAGTAATATAGAATGGTAATTAATGAAATTTAATTCTAACAGAGGGAAAAGGAACAGGATATTCTGGCCTTGACACTCTTACCTAAGGGTATATAATATGATGGTATTTAAGCGTATGTGGTGATCTTCATGATAGTGGGAGGCACTGGGGGATATATTGCCTCCGCAGGAGTAGGACTAGGCATAGCAAAAAAAAACACTTGGCCACACCCATGGGCTGTCGTCCGTATATAACCCCCCTCCCTGCTCTAGGTATTCAGATTTTTTTTTTTTTTTTCCTGCCTAGTCAGGAGTAAGGACTGCTGGGATTGCTAGCCCTGGGAATTTTGTGTGTGTGTGTGTGTGTGTGACACTTGGTCCAGGGGTCATCCCAGTCTGGGCAGCTACGCGCTAGGTCGGCCGTGACAGCCCCACTGGACAGGGGCTGGCCCTGCTAATTAAACGTCTTGCGAGGTCGCATGCCACCTGGTCTCGGCCTATGTCGCAGCATACCTCATAGACAACACCCCCCCCCCCCTCAATTTGGCAAGGAGGATCTTTCCGGGGGTTCCGGCCTAGGGACTTTTTGGGACACACAGCCTTTTTTTCCCACTCTCAGGGAGGCGGG
Source organism: Lithobates sylvaticus (assembly GCA_028564925.1). Lineage (NCBI taxonomy): Eukaryota > Metazoa > Chordata > Amphibia > Anura > Ranidae > Lithobates > Lithobates sylvaticus. The sequence goes on along the minus strand of CM053036.1, from coordinate 149,340,708 downwards.
TGATCGGGGGTCCTGCTGTCTAATTTAGGCCACGGCTTTGTGGTCTACCAGCTAGGATTGGTCCGGTCCCCCCCACGTGCTGCGCATTCGTGGCCGGCGTGTGAAAAAGTTAGGCCGTAGTTTTGCGGACTGCCGGCCGAGTGTCTTTTTAGGGTCGGTACGGTCCCCCCGCGGGCCACGTGCTTGCGGCAGGCGGATAAAAATTTAGTCAGCCCTCGTCAGACCGGTCTCCCTGTGGGCCACAGACTGCGGCTGACATTCGCAAATTTAGGCCGTGGCTTGCGGCCTACCGCGGTCCGGTACCCCAGATGGCTGCGTACTCACGGCAGGTGGCCAGAAATTTTAGCCGACGACCCCCTTTCCTGAGGGGTGGCACTGCAGGGGTCTGGGGGTCCCTCTGACTTTTTGGTGTAGCGCTTAGGCAGATAGCTTAGTATAGGGCACTCCTACCACCCCGTTGAACAATCCTACCTCTGCAGGAACCTTTCAAGATGGGGGATGCAGCGGGGGAGGGCCGGTACCCTCTTGTATAAGTCATCTTGCATGACGAAAGCGCTCCCTTCTCTTATTTTGACAAATTTTGTCCATGAAGACTGGGAGTGTCCAAAGTGCCTTTTGTGTTTCCAGAAACGCTTTCTGGAAGGTACCCCTTTGGGGAGTCCCCCCTCAGAAGGGGACTGTTACACCAGTAGTGAACCCCCTCTGTCTCTAGGCTGCTCGAGGCAACCATGGCTCCAATAGAGGAATCTCTGGCTTCTAAGGACCCAGCTGGCATACCTGGAGGGGGAGCAGAATCCCCCTGCCTTTGCTGCTTGGGGACCTATTGGGTAGGCGCTGCGGTTTGTCCGCTGTGCCTCTTGGCCGCAGTTCCCGTGGTTGCCGAGTCTGTTGCCTCAGTGGTGCTTAGACATGTATTTTGGGGGGGCTACTCTGACTTCATGTCGTGTCTTGAGTTTGTCCGGTTATAAGATAAGTTTTCTGGCTGTGTTCCTCCAAACAGTTTGTTGCTACCAATGGTCGTCTGTCGCCAGACTGCTTGCTGTTCTCCGCGGGGGGCTTTGCAAGCCTCGTTGCTGCAGAGTTGCTATTGTCCCGGTGCTGGGAACAGTGTCAGGGGTTTTATTCTAACCTGTTCTCAGACTTAAAGATGGAGGGCAGGGGGGGGGGGGGGGTACATCTAATTCTGGACCTTAAGGCCCTGACCTGCTTGGTGTGGGTACAGGAGTTCAGGATGGAGTCCATCCACGCAGTGTTGGCACTCCATGTGGTCTTTCTGACTTCTACAACATCACGTTTGCTTAAGCATTCTGGTATGTGTCCGACTCAAGCACTTCCTACGTCTTGTTGTGGGTGCATTATCGGCGCGTGGTGTGGTCCTGTCATCTGGCCACCACCCCCTCGTGTGTTCACGAGGTGTTGCCCCTGGATCTGGCATGGTTTCGTCAGTGGGGGTTGACGGTCCTGAACTGCCTGGGCGATCTTCTGTGCCGACTCCCCGAGGAGCAATGTAGTTCCTATACAGACTTTATCTGATTTCAGTTGGCATCTATACTATCGGAAGTTTTCTTTGGCCCTGCTGTAATGTTGGTTTATCTGAGCCTGACCGGGCTCCAGCTCTGACCACCGTGTTTCTTCCCCTGGACAGACTCCAAAAGTTGCTTGCGCTGTTTTTTCCATTTGCCATCCGGCAGGTGGGCTCCTCTGCGGATCTACATGTGGGTGTTGGGTCTGATGGTATCTACTTTTTTTTATTTATTTATTTTTTGAGTCAAGGTCATTTGCACCGTTCCATGTGGGCTCCCTTCGGGGGGGGGGATATCCTGGCAAAATGGGACAAATAACCCAAGTCTCTGAACAATCGGATTCGGCTCCCTAGTCTGGTGGCTTCGCTCTCCGGTTCTTCAGTAGGGAAGATCCTTTTCCCCTTGTATTGAACAGGGTGACCACCAATACCAGTCTGTCTAGGTAGGGGGACGTCCTGGGACGGAGCTCGGCTCGGGATCATTTGTGGAATCCGGGCTACCGTGTAATATCGCAGAACTTCAATTGAACAGACTAGTCCTGGATCATGGACGGCTCGACTTTGGGGGCTCCCAGTACGGATCCAATTGGACAAGGCAACAGCGGTGGCTTATGTCCCTCACCAGGGTGGGCCAAAAAGGCTGTTGGCGACCCTGGCTGTTGCCAGTACCCTCCTCCCAGTGGGCAGAACATCTAGTTCAGGCCCTTTTCCGGCCCTCTTCCGACATACGCATTCCAGGAGTGGAACACTGTCAGACGGATGCCTCAGTTGGCTAGGGTTGGGCCACGGGGTGGGACCTTCTCTGGGCCATGTTTCATCAGCTTTGTCCTTGTTCCTTTTTAGGTGGCTCTGTTTCCGATCTCAATTTATGGAGGGATGAGCAGGAATAGGCCTCGAGTACCAGAGGGCCTGGTGTCGGCCTGGGCGGTCATGTTTTAGCATCTCCTAGTCTTGCACTCCCTGGTTCGTGCCTTTTTTGTGTTCAAGCGGTTAGACGTCTGACACTGGGGCGGTTTCTTCCACCACTGAGGGATCTGAACTCTGTGTTTTTCGGTTCTCCAAAGGCCTCTCTATCTTTCTCTCAAAATATTCAGGAGGTTCCACTGCTTACTCTGTCTCGGAAGGTGGCCATCACCTCTACTCGCAGGGTGTCGTGAATGGTGGCGTTATCTTGTCATTTACCTTACCCAGGTTAAGGTGGTGCTTTTTCCCTTTTTCTACGTAGTTCCTTTCTTGGATTTCCATTTGAATAAGGACTTTGGGTTCTCTTCTTGTGTCCTTGCTCAGCACATCCCAAGGAATTGACTTTATCTGGCCTGGATGTGTTTTGGGGGATTCGGATGTATTTGCCAGCCACTGATTGTTTGTCTGGATGGATCGGACAAATTGTCTATGGGCTCTCCTGTCGGATTGGTTTCCTCCTTAACCAGTTATGGCGCTTTCTTCTCAGGCACTTCGTGCTTCTTGGGCCTTGTGTCATCAGACGGCCATTGCGCAAGTTGGCAAGGCGGCTACCGGTCATCTGTGTACGTTTTCACAAGTTATACAAACTGGATGGTTTGGCATCTGCGCCTCTTTTGGCTGCAGGTTTTATTGCAGGCCACTGTTTAGAGGGTCTAGTCCCTCTTGAAGGGGTATCGTTCAGGTGGGGTTCCAGCTTGTCCTGGGTGAAGCTCCTGTCACTTGGTTGGCTCTTGTATAGCCTCTGGATTTTTCTTTTTCCCACCCCTCATGTTGGCACAGCATTGGGACGTCCCTATCGTTGGGGATTAAGAAGGCGGTGTCTGTCAATTAACGACTTACTAACGACTTACTTATTGACACACAGCACCCACCCCTCTATGGAGTTTTGTTACTTTTTTTACTGCTTGCTACTAAACTGAATACCTAAAGCTGGGAGGGGGTTATATACGGACTGAGGACGGCCCATGGGAGTGGCCAAGTGTGTGTGTGTGTGTGTGTGTGTGTGTGTTTTTTTTTTTTTTTTTCTGCCTAGTCCTACTCCTGCGGAGGCAAAATAACCCTATCGTTAGGAATAAAGAAGGCTGTGTCTGTCAATTAACTCAGAGAAACTGATTTTACGGTAAGTAAAAAATCCAATTTTTTGGCAGAAGAGATTCATTCTATTCTACCAAGACCCTACTAACTGCTGGCAAATTTTTATTTTTTTAAAGTTATCCCAACTTTAAGGCCCCTTTCACACTGGGGCGGGAGCGGCGTCGGCGGTAAAGCAGCGCTATATTTAGCGCTGCTTTACCGTCGTTTTAGTCACGGTATTCGGCCGCTAGCGGTGCGTTTTAACCCCTGCTAGCGGCCGAAAAAGGGTTAGCTTTGTGGCGGTATTGCCGTGGTATTACCGCGGTGTCCCATTGATTACAATGGGTAGGAGCGGTGAATACACCGCTCCTTCACCGCTCCAAAGATGCTGCTAGCAGGATTTTTTTTGACCGTCCTGCTAGCGCACCACTCCAGTGTGAAAGCCCTCCGGCTTTCACACTGGAGTGAATGGGGCTGGATTTTCAGGCGCTGTACAGGCGCTATTTTTAGTGCTCTAGCGCCTGAAAAACGCCCCAGTGTGAAAGGGGCCTAAAAAAACTTTAAGCCCCTTTCACACGGGGGCGTTGTTCAGGCACTACAGCGCTAAAAATCGCGCCTGTACAGCGCCTGAAAAAATTCACTCCGGAGGGCTTTCACACTAGAGCGGTGCGCTAGCAGGACGGTCAAAAAAGTCCTGCTAGCAGCATCTGTGGAGCGGTGTATTCACCGATCCTACCCATTGAAATCAATGGGACACCGCGGCAATAACGCTGCAAAGCGCCGCTGCAGCGATTTGCGGGGGGTTTTAACCCTTTCGGCCGCTAGCGGGGGTTAAAACCGCACTGCTAGCGGCCGAATACCGCGGCTAAAACTATGGTAAAGCAGCGCTAAATATAGCGCTGCTTTACCGCCGACGCCGCTCCCACCCCAGTGTGAAAGGGGCCTTAATACACCTTCCTCATGGATAATTCAAACCTTTGTTTAAAATAGAGCCCTTCACAAAAGTTAAAGTACAACTCTAGGCGAATACTTGGCTAAACTTACACTTTAATTATAATAATAATAAAAACACTACTAATGAAAACATTTAGAATATGGGAAGGCTACGCTCCCTGTCAGCTTTTTGTGTGTCTATCCACATAGCACATTTTGCTCACTTGTATTACTTGCAGTCTATTGAAGAAACGGCATAATGTTGAATTTTAAAATATATTTTTTTCCCAACAGTGTAATAAGCTTGGCAACAAAGTGCGCAATGCCAAGTTTCCGAATGCACCTGAGAGCACATGGAATGGTAGCCATGGTCTTTAAAACACTGGATGACTGTCAGCACCACCCGGTAAATTTCACCTAAAGTGTGCAACCCTAAATATTTTTTACTAAATTCTAATGCATTTATTGTAATGTTTTGCATTTAACTGCTGTAGTGCCAGATTTCTTTCCATTTTTATGTTTAAAACACCAATTCTCTTCAGCAATAAAGTATATGCAAATTAATTTGACACAAACATCAGAACATTACTGTACTGATTCCTGTGCATACATACAGGCTGTTTTCATACTTCTAGTCTGTACCGTTTTTTTTTTTTTTTTTTTTTTAAAGTAACCCTGTCAGTAACGTAAACTTGTTGCCAAACGCCACTATTAGAGATCTGCAGGAAAGACATTTCCCCTGTGCTCATTGGTTCCTCTTGTGGACCTGTACGTCACTACAGGACACCGAAGTGATGAGTGAGACAGGAGTAAATGTAAGTATTAATGCAGCTTTCATAGAGGGTCATTTTAGACCTGTTTACTGACATGGCTGCCTAAAGTGAAACTATATACCGTATATACTCGAGTATAGGCCGTCCCGAATATAAGCCGAGGCCCCTGATATACCACAAAAAAACTGGGAAAAGTTATTGACCCGTGTATTAGCCGAGGGGGGGGAAATAGAGCAGCTACTGTAAGTGGAAAAGAGTGTCAGCAAATGCCCATCTGCATGTCCCCTGTGTCCTATACAAACCCCCGTGTCCCCAGTGCAGCCTACCTGTGCCGATCGATCTGTCTCCCGCCGATCTGTGTCACATAGCTGGCTGTTTTCGCTGGCTGTCCTGTGTCCGCTGTCCGGTTTCCCCCCCATTGCTGATCCTGGCGATCAGCGTACACGCTGAGGCGACAGGCGCCATTACATGTTTGAAAGCCGCGCCTCCTCCTCGTCCGTGATAGGAGGAACACTCGGTTTTCCCAGCAGTCAGTGTGCAGTGTTCCGCCTATCATGGACATTCTCTCATCTTCGTCCATGAGATGAGAATGACAGGACATCCGTGATAGGCGGAACACTGTACTGCTGGGAAAATTAGTGTCCGCCTATCACGGGCGGGCGGGAGGAGGCGGCGCGGCTTTTGAACACTGCCGTCTGTCTACATGACAAGCTGTTCATGTAGGCAGATGGCACTGACTCGAGTATAAGCCGAGAAGGGGACTTTCAGCCCTAAAAAAAAAGCTGAAAATCTCGGCTTATACTCGAGTATATACGGTATCCCTATTAATCCATTCCCCCTTTTTTCCTTCTGAGCCACCATCTTCAAAATCTAGCGCAGATGCATTGCATGTTTCTGTCAAGTATTTGGGACTTGGCAATGCATCTGCACAAAGCACTAGATTTTCTGTGCATGCGTACAAATGCTGCTAGTTTCTGATACATGGGCAATGTAGACCAATGGGGTGTCTGCATGGGTGCTAAATCTTGCAGCATGCATGTGCTTTTGGTAATGCATTGCCCAGTAGGATAGGTATGACTTTGCAGTCCCATGAAGCAGTGGGGCCCAGTCTAAGTCAGAAAGAAGAAAGCGCTGCCTTGCAGCACAAACTATGCAGAAAATAGTAAAACCTTTGCACATTTTTGTAAAAGGGATTGGGGAGGAACAAAAAGAAAAAAGGTTGCTGTAATTGTTTAATTGCCACTTTACATTCTCCATTTATTTCTTTGAAAAATTGGAGGAGTTTTAAGCTTGTCTGGTGCTGTAGAGATTTAGAAATTTACTTCTTGAGAAAGGAAGATGTTGGCCTCAAGTTATGTTTCTAAAGAGCTTTTCATCAAAGCAAAGTTCCAGACATTTTTTTTGTTTTATTAAAAGTCAGCAGCTACAAAAAGTGTAACTGCTGACTTTTAATAAACAGCCATTCGCCTGTCCCATGATCCAGCGGTGCACTCGCCCCTGCCGTTTTGACCATGTGTCCTTCCTCGGCGGTGCTGTCATCTTCACTATGGGCACCTGGCTTTGACAGCTTGTGTCATTAAGAGGGGTAAATCTCCCAGAGGTCAAGTGGTTAATCCAGTTTGGTGTGTGAAGTGTTCTTTGTATGTCTTGGAGTTTGTCACCTACCTTCCCATGTTATGTCACTGAAACATATCGTCACTTTCACACCTCAAAATCATGTAGTTTCCATATTTTTGCTCAACCCCTGTACCAAATACGGTAGTTAAAAGAAATGCAAACCACAGATGGAGTGTGGTACTGTACAGCAAATCTCCATGTGCATTTTTCACTGCTACTTTGTGAGGATATCTGCTGTAAAATAACTCTGATTTATTTAGCAGTATCTCACTACAGGCGGTCCCCTAGTTACAAACATCTGACTTGCAAACGGAGGGAGACAACAGGAAGTGACAGAACCTTCCCCTAGGAAGGGAAATTCACTCCTGTAAGAGTTATTATGGGAAAAAGGTACCTACACTGGTGCTCGTTAACACAACATCCCAAAAATCCATTTGTCATTGGGACAGAAAGTGAGGAGAAATCTTCTGAACATGGACACAGACAGCAAAACAAATGTTACAGGGGTATTAACCCCTCCCTATCCAAAAAGCTTAAACATTATTTATTTTTGGCTGGAGCTACTTGAGAAAATGTACCTGTTCCGACTTACAGATTCAACTTAAGAACAAACCTACAGACCCAGAGCATGTATAATATAGGAATGGACGTTACATTAACAGAGCATGTACAATAGTATAGTAGAAAAAGGCATAATCATTCAGCAAAGTAACTCTTTTATAAATGTAAATGGATAAAATGGTGGGTTGTAGGATAAGATTATGTAACATTAAGTGTGTTAGTCATAGCTTCATGACTTTTTGACAACAAATAATTGAAAAATGTAATTAAGATAATGTCATCTATGAAGAGAATAGAAGTGAATGAACCTATAAAGAAATATAACGTTAATGTGTTGTAGAATATCTGGGGGTAATAAATTAGGCTAAACCAGGGCCAAGTTCTTTCTTTAGGCTTTGTTTTATCTGGTACGAAGGTCAAATATCTCAACCATTCAAAGCATCTTCTATAAGTTAGTATATCAGATAATTAACCGGAATAAACCAAGTGGAGGGTATAGGGCTCAGAAGGGGGAGAGAGAAGGAAATGTCCAGGGGGACCAATGGTTTGGAGAATCGGGTGAAGGTAATCCTAGTAGTGGGGCAGATATTATAAACTCTCAAAGAAAAATTTGTGAACAGTCCAAACCAGGGGGTAAATGATGTTTAATCCAAGGTCCCCATAAGAATTCAAAATTAGAAACTTTATCTAGCAGGATAGCTTCAGTTTTTGCATGCATCATATATTGTGTAACTCTTCGACTCCTATGCAGAGCGAGCTTGATTTCCACGCTTTTGCTACAGTTTGTTTAGCTGCCGTGGTTATAAAAAGAAGTAATCTGAATTGGCGTTGTGTTATTATTGGTGGTTTTCTGTTCATAAGTTCTACTGAGGCCTCAGGTGTTAGGGCGTTGAACATAGTAGAAAGAATTTTGAAGCTTTCTGACCAAAAGAAGCTTACTATGGGACAGTCCCACCAGATACATACATGTGAACCCAGGGTAGTACAGCCTCAAACATTGAGAGGGATATTGGGGAGGGCGGTTGAATATTCTGGATGGGACCAGATACCATCTAGTTAACTTATAATTTGTTTCGAGAGCCACTATATTTGGTGTGACTGATTTAGTTGTTGGCCAAATTTGAGTCCAGTCCAGTTCGTTTTGAACATCAGTTTCCCATTTGGTTGTGCATGTTGGAGGAGAAGAGGTTACATGAGACAGTAATTGTTCATATATGGCAGAAATAAGGCCACGTCTATGGGGAGTCCGATTTGCAAGCATTTTCAAAGACCGTGAAGTCAGGAGTTTGTATGTCAGTGGGTTTGTTGTGTTCTAAAAAATGTTTAATTTGGGGAAGGGAATATGTTTTGCACAAGTCTGGAAAAGGTATGATATCTTGAGATTTAAATAAAATGATGAACTCTAATAAAACCTACGTTTGACTACGCTGAGAGGATTTAGGAAGGACCAGGCTGGGTAGAAGGAAGGGTTACGTAGGACGGAGAGGGTATTATGTTTGGATAGGAGTCCAAATATGGTTTTCAATCTGTCCCAAATGGAAAGGCTGTGTTTGGTAATAGGATTTGTGGTTTTCTGTGTAGGAGTTAACCATAGTAAATTTGCAATAGAAATTGGGTCACAGTCGATTGACTCTGATACCCATTATGGAGTCTCCTTCGTAGTGTGATATTTGGGTAACTGTGCTAGTTGTACTGCGCAATATTTGGTGAAATCTGGCACGCTAAGGCTGCTTTTACACTGAGACGCTTTACAGGTGATATAGCGCTAAAAATAGCACCAGTAAATAGCCTCTCCTCTCACTCCAGTGTGAAAGCCTGAGTGCTTTCAAACTGGAGCGGTGCGCTGGCAGGACGCCAAAAAGTTCTGCAAGCTTCATCTTTGCAGCGCTATAGGAGAGGTGTATACACCGCTCCTAATTCGCCCCTACCCGTTGAAATCAATGGGCAGCACCGCCGGCATACGACTGTAAAACGCAACTAAAAATAGCAGCGCTTTACCGATAACGCCCCAGTGTAAAAGTAGCCTTTGACAGCCTCTAATACGGGGGAATATAAAGTTAATTTGGGTAAATGAGGTTTGAGTGAGCCCCAAATGAATTGATTGGTTTTTCGTTGTAAAATAGAAAATGTGAAGGGATCGTTATGGGAAGTACTCTAAAGAGGTAACATTTTTTTTAGGGAGGATAGACCTTTTGATCACTGTTATTCTACCCATCCATGCCAACTTGAGAGAAGACCAATTAGCTAGGAATTTAGTAAGTTGTGTAAGCATAGGTGGGTAGTTGACTGTGTAGAGGTCAGATGGGTTTACGATAAAATTAATGCCTAGATAAGAAATATGTGATGTCGATCAGACAACTGAAGAGAATCATGAAGCTGAGTTTGGAGAGTAGGTGATAAAGAAATGTTAAGGGCTGTGGATTTGTGTAAATTTATTGTTGGGCCTGATAATTGTCTGAATTTAAAAAGCATGTCCATGAGAGGTGGTGAAGTAAGAAATATCAGGACGTCATCTGCAAACGGGCAGAGTTGTGCTAGGGCAAAGAGGAGAGGGGATAATGGGCATCCCTGTCTGGTACCTCTCTCGATTTGGGGTCAGAACGGTATACTGAGTAAGATAGGTTTTGATATACAGTATCAATCAAACGCAAGAAACTCACTCCGAATCCCCAACGTTGGAGAATTGTAAGTAGATAAGGCCAAGATAGCGAGTCAAAAGCTTTTTGTATATCTAACAAGAGGAAGCTGGTAGGGATACGACGAAAGCAGGCTGTATGTGCCAGAAGTGTAGCTTGGCTAATATTGTCACCAGTTTGAAGGGGATACAAATCCAGTTTGGTCCTTGTGGATCGAAGTACCTATCATGGGCTTAAGTCGGGTTGCAAGAATTTTGGCCAATATCTAGGTTAAGAATGGATATCGGTCTATAATTTGACCATGAGGTATCATCAATATTTGGTTTAGGTATCATGGAGATGGAAGCTGTGAGATTTAGTACGAAAACTGGTGATAAAATTGTGGAAAACCATTTATAATAAGCAGCTAAAAAGCCATCTACACCAGGACGTTTTATGGGGTTTCAATGTTTTTATTGCGGTCTGGATTTCTGTTAGTGTGATTGGTTTGTCCATAGTTTCCTGATGTGATGGGACGAGAGCAGGGAGGTTAATAATGGATTAAAGCGTGGTCAAATGAGATTGATCAAATGTATTTGTACTTTTGTATAGTGTGTTAAGTTTTCTACGAAATTCGTTCAAAATTAAATTTTGAGTGGATTGCTGGTATAGTCATCTTTTTGTTTTAATCGTATAGGTTTTTGGAGTGCTAGGGCTAAAAATGTCTAGTTTGTTTGTCTTGATATAAAAGGAATGTTTAGACTTGCAAAGAATATTTTCTGCTGATTCTGTCAATAAAAGATCTAGTTATAAACGTGCTTTGTCATAGGCAAATGGACTGGCGTCGGGCCAGAATTTTTATATTTTTATGAATTTGAAGCTTGAGCTTAAGCGTGAGAAATTAACATCCTGTACTCTCACGCCCCAGATCAGCCCCAATTCATGCACCTTTACACCTCAGATCACAGTACCCCCCCCCCCCCCCCCTGCAAATCTATTTCACCGCTGTGCCGCGCCCCCTTGCACATCTGGCCCGCCGCTGTGCCGCGCCCCCTTGCACATCTGGCCCGCCGCTGTGCCGCGCCCCCTTGCACATCTGGCCCGCCGCTGTGCCGCGCCCCCTTGCACATCTGGCCCGCCGCTGTGCCGCGCCCCCTTGCACATCTGGCCCGCCGCTGTGCCGCGCCCCCTTGCACATCTGGCCCGCCGCGCCCCCTTGCACATCTGGCCCGCCGCGCCCCCTTGCACATCTGGCCCGCCGCGCCCCCTTGCACATCTGGCCCGCCGCGCCCCCCTTGCACATCTGGCCCGCCGCGCCCCCTTGCACATCTGGCCCGCCGCGCCCCCTTGCACATCTGGCCCGCCGCGCCCCCTTGCACATCTGGCCCGCCGCGCCCCCTTGCACATCTGGCCCGCCGCGCCCCCCTTGCACATCTGGCCCGCCGCGCCCCCCTTGCACATCTGGCCCGCCGCGCCCCCATGCACATCTGGCCCGCCGCGCCCCCCTTGCACATCTGGCCCGCCGCGCCCCCCTTGCACATCTGGCCCGCCGCGCCCCCCTTGCACATCTGGCCCGCCGCGCCCCCCTTGCACATCTGGCCCGCCGCGCCCCCCTGCACATCTGGCCCGCCGCGCCCCCTTGCACATCTGGCCCGCCGCGCCCCCCCTTGCACATCTGGCCCGCCGCGCCCCCCTTGCACATCTGGCCCGCCGCGCCCCCCTTGCACATCTGGCCCGCCGCGCCCCCCTTGCACATCTGGCCCGCCGCGCCCCCCTTGCACATCTGGCCCGCCGCGCCCCCCTTGCACATCTGGCCCGCCGCGCCCCCCCTTGCACATCTGGCCCGCCGCGCCCCCCTTGCACATCTGGCCCGCCGCGCCCCCCTTGCACATCTGGCCCGCCGCGCCCCCCTTGCACATCTGGCCCGCCGCGCCCCCCTTGCACATCTGGCCCGCCGCGCCCCCCTTGCACATCTGGCCCGCCGCGCCCCCCTGCACATCTGGCCCCCCCGCCGCGCCCCCCTGCACATCTGGCCCGCCGCGCCCCCCTTGCACATCTGGCCCGCCGCGCCCCCCTTGCACATCTGGCCCGCCGCTGTGCCGCCCCCCCCCCCCCCTCTGCTCCTCTTCGATATGCAGAGTGGTAAAAGAAAGCACAAATGAGACGAATCTACCTGTCCTCCTGGCACACTCATCCTGCTGATCCACCTCTCGCATCGAGCCCACGTGCTTGTATGTGATGTCATATACAAAGTATCTGGAATGGATGGGCAATGATGAGCTCAGGTCATCTGCATTTTCTGAAAGCAGTGGGTCTGTGTGCAGTATCATAAGTTGGGCCCCGCAGCTCAGAGCGCGGCACTCTGCGCCACAGGAAAAGTTGAGTGTGATTTTCATTGCACTGAATACTGGCTGTGGCTTAAAGGGACACAGAGTGCAGGAGTTCAGTAGTAAGTGATGCAAAGGTTCAGGAATAATTTCAACAAAGTTCCCAGAAGCTCAACAGTAATTCCACAAACTTTCACCTGATTTGTGGTTTTCTCAATCGCTGTAAAATCCCTTCTGAGATTGGAAGTGGCAACCAAACAAGCCACCTTCCTTCAGATGGTGGGCAGGGCTAGCACGACTGTGATTGGCTTCAGCAGTGGCCAGTGACAGTCATCACAAAAGCTGATGATCGCAGCTACAGCAAAGTTAGAGACCCAAACAATGTTTCCCATCTTTTACAATGTGTGTTGGGGCACAGTGCTCCCCCCCCCCCCTCAGTGCAGGTGCGGTGTGGGGACCTCTGGAAACTGGAATGCATTAGTGTGTCTCTGATACTTACCCGCGCTGCTCTGCTGATGGGGAGGGAGTCAAGTGCTGGCAAAAGAGACTTCAGGTGCAGTTTGCGGCACCAGTATCGGGGGGTTGCCTACCCCTGCACTAAAGAATGTGTACAGACTGTAACAAAAACCTAGTTCTATACGAGCAATAATACATATTAACCATATTCACTTTTAGTTTTGCGAAGAATAAATGTTTTGTACCCTTTCGTGGTGTCGAATTCTGCAATCATGTGATTGCTCAGTCTTTCTTGGCTCCCACTTCCTAGCAGTGGGGGCATGTCTGATTAGAAGAGGGCAGACATTGCTTGACCTCACACAGAGGGAAGTGCAGTCCATGTCGGTGCATTGCTGTCACACACTGAGAAGTATGTTCCCCATCTGTGTGCACTAGACTTGAGTGGGACTTAAGTCAGAAAATGAAGTCCTGCTAAATCACTTCAGTCTGACCCCTTTTGCAGGCATAGCTATGTAAAACATTTAAAAATAGATGTCTATACCGTTTAACCCCCTTCACACTGACCACTCGCAAATATGCAGCCTCCGCTTGAAGGGGTTGTACTTTTTTTTTTTTTTTTCTTTTTTTTTTTTTTTTTTTTTTTTAGCGGACGGTCAGCTTTCTTGGGATAACAACCGATGCAGCTAAAAGCTGCTCGGCTGTTATCCCAAGGAGCTGGAGTGGGCATTGTCGCCCCCCGCCTTGTGCGGCTCTCCCGTCCCACCGGGAGGCCTGAACGACCAGCCGACTCATCCGCAGGCTAGTCGGAGACCAAAATGAAGCCAGAATCTGCTTCGATGGGATCTAGTGACTCGGAAGCGATGTCATGACATTTCTGGTTTACTGGAGCCTTAAAGGTACCAGAATGGCGTTTTGAATGCTTTTGAGGCATTTTAGACCCCAGATCCCTCCATAAAGAGTACCTGTCACTGCCTATTACTGTCACAAGGAATATTTACATTTCTAAAAACTTTAAGCGCCCTGGCCCTCCGTGCTCGTGTGCAGAAGCGACACAAATGTTAACGGTGTTCAAACCACATGTGAGGTATCCCTGTGATCGTTGGAGCGAGAGCAATAATTATAGCGCAAGACCTCCACTAACTCTGAACTGGTAACCAGTAAAAAAAAATTTAAAGCGTCGCCTATGGAGATTCTTTAAGTTCCGGAATTTGTCGCCATTCTGCGAGTGTGTGCAATTTCAAAGCATGACATGTTGGGTATCTATTTACTCTGTGTAACATCTTTTACATTATCACCAAAAAATTGGGCTGAAAACTGTCTTTTTTTTTTTTATTTTTTTTATTCATGAAAGTGTCACTGCGAAAATATCATAGTGACATAAAATATTGCAACGATTGCTTTTTTATTCTAGGATCTCTGCTAAACAAATATGTTTGGGGGTTCTAAGTAATTTTCTCGCAAAAAATACAGATTTTAACTTGTAAGCAACAATGTCAGAAAGAGGCTTAGGCATGAAAGGGTTAAAATCCAGTAGTACTCACCCTGCTCTGCACATGCTCAGTTTCTCTCCATGTTTAGGCACTGCCGAGTTTGTAGAGGCCGATCTGCTGACAGCCTTAAAGTGGAATTAAACCCTCCAATCCTTTACAGTAGGGGTGCACCGAAAATACATTTTGGTGCCGAAAATGACAGTTCTTTAAAAATGTATTTTACTATACAATTGTATTGTATAACTTTTTTTACATTTTTAATATAAATTTAAATTAATATGAATTTCTTGTTTGCAATTATTGGCACCTTTTTAGTGCAAGAAAAGCTCAAGAAAAATGCAGGCATCAGTGTCTAGCCATCTTTCATGTCTGAAATCTCTTACTTAAAGTGGGGTTGCGGTCAAAAAAAAAAAAAAGGGGCTTAAAAATCATAAATACATTTTTTTTACTCACCTCCAAATGCCTGTTGCTATCGGGTCCCTCGTAGTCTGCCACCTTCATTGCCCGGGCTAAACGTCACTTCCCCCTCGGCGTCGCACAGTCATCTGGGACCTGTCACGTGTCCCAGATGACTGAGCGTCAAATCATGGCGCCGCTCGCGCATGCGCAGTGGGTGCCGGGTTCCCACATTAGGAATGTCGGCGCCGCGAGCGGCTCGTGGAACGAGGGGGGGGGGGCCTCGTTCCCCCGCATCGCTGGACCCTGGGACAGGTAAGTGTCCGATTTTTAAAAGTCAGCAGCTGCAGTATTTGTAGCTGCTGACTTTTAAAAAAAATATTTTTTTTTTTTTCCCCAGGACGGAGCTCCGCTTTAAACATACTGCTAATAGTATTAGCAAAATTTCCATTCGGTGCACCTCTAGCGGACATGATACAGAAGATGGTCGGAGACTGCAGACATAATACAAGAGATGTTTGCAGCCTCGCCAGTGGCCATCGGATGCAGGGCCATCTCTGTGTCTTAAAGCTGTATTTGAATTGCCCGGGTCGCAGTAACAATTTATGTCCCACCTCCTGTGATCACGTCACACTGATTCAATGTCCCACCAATGGATCAGTGTGCCATTCGTCACAAGAGGTGGGACATTGTTACTGCAGCCCCTGCAATTCAGCTCCATGACACACGGAGATCGCTGCTCTGTAGGAAGGAGGGGAGGACTGGGGCACACCAGGATGACATCCAAAAATGGGAGGCACCAGGGGCGGGGCTCCACCCCATTTTCCGCTCTATTGTCTGCAATAATTTGTCAGTTTTTTTTCGGCTGCCGAAATTTCGGTGCACCCCTACTTTACAGCCTAGGAAGCCATTTCTGTTTGATCTCCCACTGCCATGGTGCTACACATGTAATCAGTTATGCCACCATTCATTTGACACTTTGGTTGAGGACACAAGCAAATGTGACTGTTGCATTCCTGGAATGTCAGGATTGCTGTTTTTTTTGTTAAGCAATATAAACCAATGCGTTTTTAGTTCCGCTTTTATGATTTACTGCTGTTCAGGGGCTCTGTGCTTCAGCAAAATGGCAGCCTCCAGCAAGAAGAAACAGGCGCTCAGTGAAGTTTAGGACTTTATTCTGCTTATACACTTATATTTTTATCCGTTGTAACACTGTGCACTATAGTCCTATTTAAAGGGCTGACACTATATTTGATTTGAATTTTTGGTATATTTCTTATAAAAGGACAGCGGTTCACATGTATATTTATATAATTTTAAAACGTTTGTGTGCAGCGGTTCTTTTTAGGTGTGAGCACAATTATAGTTACAAAATCTGTGAGTGTTTGGCATTTGCACAGAGTTCATTTGCAGTTTAATTGCTTATATCTGCCTACAGCTTAACTTTAATATGCATGATTTCCACATTGACCTTTTATTGGCGGGGGAATCTGTTATAAACCTTACTTTCAGAAATATTTATTACAACTACCTCTTATTGTCCTTCTTTGTTTCTATCACAGAATCTAGCGCTTTGTACTGCTGCGCTAATGTATATACTAAGCAGAGACCGCTTGAATATGGACCTTGATAGAGCTAGCCTGGACCTCATGATACGACTTTTAGAAATGGAGCAAGATATCACACCCAAGCATATGAATGAGAAAGATATGAATAAAATAAAGGAGAAAATTCGCAAGTTGTGTGAAACTGTTCACAACAAGCATCTCGACTTGGAGAATATTACAGTAAGTATTTTTTGTTTTCCCATTAGGGCCGCTGAGTACTTTTGGTAAAACAGCTTGGGCTCTTATCAAGTGCAGGACTTGGCCTCTCATTGCAATATGTCCTGTGCTGCTTCTGATCATTGGGAATGGCAGCCTCCAGCATTGAATTGGAAGCCTCAGATGTGCCAGGCGACAGCTGTAATTGCATGTTCTATGCTTTTTGGCAGTGCCTAATTCTGGCTTTGCCAGCCTCTTGTTATTTGTAACCATCGAGTTATGAGCTTTTAATGATTATCTTTGCAATAATATGACTTTCACCTATATTACTAATCTTTTGTAGACTGTGTTTCTCCTGTATTTTTCATTGTGCGTGTGTGTAGTGGTTAAACTTTGCACTTAAACCCCATCTGTTACTGGTGTATTGGAATTATTTTTTTTACTTGGCAAATTAATGGTGCAGTCCCCAAATTCCTAAATTTAAGCCTCTATCCAAAATTAACTTGTGAAGTGTAATTGCCATAATTATATTGTTATCTAGATGGATTTAGTGATTTGGGGAACCTTAATTGACCACATGGGTGCTACATAGCTGTATTGGTGCTTAGGGGCAGTCCAGGGGGCTTTGGGTGCCAAGTGAGGAGGCCAGAACACTTCCTCCACCCCATGCCATTCATGACCTGTTAACATATGTAATGCATTTAAATGAGTGTTTAATATAGTTTTTATACATTTTTTTTTTTTTTTTTAATTTTTTTTATTATGCAAAATTGTGTCCAGAAAAGTGCAAAAATGAGGAGTAGTTTTCCAGTCCTGCATGTATTTGAGTCCCGATCATGTGTGGCTAGTACAAACGATCAGAAAATCAGACCAAGAGTTGTTACTCATCATACATATTCAAACCCTTGGGAAGAGATTTTTGCTGGCAGAGTAAAAAATAAAGGTAACCATTAAGAACGATGACAAAAGCCACCTTGCAGTTTTTTTTTGTTTTTTTTTAGTAGTATCGCTACAATAAGTAATGGGAAATTTCATAATTTGAGGAGAAATGTTAACTTTCCTGATTATCACAGGGACAGGGTTTTTATTTTATTTTTTGGACCTAATCAGCTTGTGACCATAAGGAGCTAATTCAAAATGTATTTAGGTTAAAGCTTGATCATTTGTATTCTCATTCTAATCCTAATAAAGTTGTTCTAAAGGCAGAATGATTTTTACTTTAAGACTTGGCTGTACATTATACAATTTTCTTATTCAATTTCATTTAGATTTGCCTTCAACTATGTAGTGCAAGGGCCTTTCTGAATGCATACAAAATTAAACAGGTTTAGGTTTGTACCTTTTTGGTAAATCTAAAGGAAAATTGTTTAATGTAAAAAGTTTGGCTCTTCCCCCGCCAGCCCCTTTTTATACTTACCTGAGCCTGATCTTGATCCAGCGATGTGCCCAACGCAGTGGCGCTCTCCCTCTTCACAGGACAGAGTTAGCAGGGGGAGCCATTGGCCTCTGCTGCGGTCAATCAAAGCCTTTCCTGTGACGTAGGGGCTGGCCATGCCACTTGTGTCTATGTATACAGACAACGTAGTTTGGGACCAAGCCTGCAGGCGTGCCATGGTAATGAGATGCTTCTCATGGTAGCACACTGAAAAGAGGAGGCGGAAGCGCCAGTGGGGGACCCGAAGTCAGGAGGATCGGGAAAGCTCTGTGCAAAACCACTGCACAGAGCAGGTAAGTATAACATGTTTATTTTAAAATAAAGTGATTGCAAAATAATTTATTTTTAAGTTAATATGCTTTTTTTTTCCATTTCAGACTGGTCATTTAGCAATGGAGACATTACTGTCCCTCACATCAAAACGGGCCGGAGACTGGTTTAAGGAGGAGCTGAGGCTTTTAGGTGGACTGGACCATATTGTAGACAAGGGTATGTATTGACTACCTTCATTCGTGTAACTCCCCCCCCAATACACTTGCATAGTTTGACGGCTAACAATTTATGGATTTAATTCTCTTTCTCCCTCCTTCAGTTAAAGAATGTGCGAATCATCTTGACAATGAAAAAAATGAGGCAAAATTAGTTGCGTATTTATGGGGAGCTGAACGATGCTTAAGGGTCCTGGAGAGTGTAAGTATCCGCATATTGTTCATTCTCTTTCTGAAAACGTAGTGATTATTCTCCAAGTTGATGTTATAAAATCTGGCAAAGAAAAGTGTTGAGAAAGGCTGGTTACCAGTCCGATGCCAGCAGATTTCTGTGCAACAACTGCATCCTATTCAAAAGACAAACATTCTACGCGTTTATGAATATAATTGCTTTTACAATGAAAGCTGACTTGAAAAATGCAATCTCCTATTTTGAGTAAAGCTTTTCATTACGTTTTTGCTGTTAATAGTCTAATTTATAAATGTTTTGTAGTTGATTCTTATATAGTCTAAAATAACTTTATAAAAGAGGATATCCACTCTTTTAAAAAAAAAAGTCAGCAGCTACAAATCTTGTAGCTGCTGACTTTTAATAAAAGGACAGTTGCATGTATAGGGATCCAGCGCTGTGCTCACCCAGACTAGTCCTTCACAAACCTTTTGGATCAGTCGGCTGGCTTTGTGGCTCTCTGCTTCAGTTGGCAGCTCATATGCTGGCTGTACTGTGCATTGTGAATGGTCTCGCAGTCCTCTGCGATCTGTCCTAGAAGATTGCAAGGAGGGAGAGGAACTTATGGCAAAATTAGGTATCTGCCCCCCGCCCCCCCCTTTGGATGGACTTCTGCTTTAAGCTACTCCCAACTTACCTTGTTGCTTGCCCATGATGCATCCTGCGAAGCCTGTAAGTGCCAACGTACCTTATACCTTATTTCTGTAAGAGAAAGGAATCGCATAGTGATGGGTGGATACATACTGTATCCACCCCTCATACTGGATGGAAGGTTAATATAGGTGGTTGGCACCATCCCCACTTAGGATGTGCTGTAATTGTTAATTTCTCATGTATGAAAATAGTTTTTCCTGAGTGACTGAAGTTCTGACATCACTGGCTGAAAGCTTCAGAGACTATGTAACAGGCAACTGGCATTTCTGAAAGGCAGCTGGCCATGGTGGTCTCCATATTTGTTAGCACAGGTCCTTCAACCTAAAAAATAAATAAACTGTTAACTATCTTTTTGCTTGTTTAACCACCTCAATACTTTCACTTTGACCTCCTTCTACCCAGGCCAATTTTCAGCTTTCAGCGCTGTCACATTTTTAATGACAATTACTCAGTCATGCACAACACTGTACCCAAATTAATTTTTTTATTTTTTTTCACACAAATGGAGCCTTCTTTTGGTGGTATTTAATCACCATTGGGGGTTTTATTTTTTGCGCTCCAAATGAAAAACAATTAAAAAAAAAAAAAAAAGTTTTTCTTTGTTTCTGTTATAAAATGTTGCTAATAAGTACATTTTCTTCATAAATTGTGGTCAAATAACGCAAATTTGTGTATTTGGTCTGTGTGAAAGTTGGTCTACAAGCTACGGTAGGTATTTTTTTTTAGTTTTAGCAAAAAAAAAAAAAAAAACCTGGTGGTGAATACCACCAAAAAAAAGCTTTTTCTGTTTGTCTTTTTATTGAAAAGTATTTTACTATTAAATGGAAGCTGCAGACCCAAAAAATTCCAGATGACCCTGAAATCCTTTTTTGTTGTGTTGACATACAAATAGTTACGTTAAACTAAAAACCCAGCGCATGGAATCAAGGGCCAGGTGCTCTACCTGTGGAGAAGATTTAGGCTGCTGAGCATCAGTAAAATTGGGATCCAACAATAGATGGTACGGTCCGATCTCACTGCTCCTAGCGTATACTTGTTTCTTGTTAGATGGGATCCCAGAATAATTGCAAGTGGGCTGAAGAAATTTCTACCCAGAAAACTGAATTTGTTTAAACCAACTATGTTTATGTCGTTTTTAAAATAAACTCGTTAACGTGGAAAATGTTTTGTTTACAGGTTACAGTGCATAATCCAGAAAACCAGAGTTACTTAATTGCATATAAAGACTCCCAGCTCATAGCGGCTTCAGCAAAGTAAGTTTTAAAATTTTTTGTTTTGCTGGTTTTTGTTTGCGTATTTTTTTTGCCAAAGTATCTGTTCGTTTTTAAAGTGAACTAGTACTTTGCCTATAAGGCAAAAATTAGGCCTCATGCACACTGGACGTTTTTGCAGCAGCTTTTTTTGGCTTCAGATGTTTTTTTTCTACAGTCAAACTCCCCATCATGTTATCCTATGTGTCCAAGCACACATGGCTGTTATCAGCAGTTTTAGAATAGGGCGTTTGGCGTTCAAAAAACAAAACTAGTGGGTTCTGAGAAGAGTTTTTCAGCTGTAAAAACGCTCGAACGTAAAAAATAAAATAAAAAATAAAACGGTCAAACGCGGCTCACCATCGTTTTGAAAAGTTTTTGATCCATTGAAAAAAAATTGTTCTTTTTAAAAAACATTAAACGCTTTTGCAAAAATGTTGAAAAACTGCAAAGCTTCTGGCTTTTTATAACTCTATTTTAATGTCCAGTGTGCATGAGACCTTACAGTCTCACTTAAAAGTGCCCCTTAAAAAAAAAAAAATAAGTCAGCAGCTACAAATACTGCAGCTGCTGACTTTTAATAATCGGACACTTACCTGTCCCAGGGTCCAGCGATGCGGGGGAACGAAGCCCCGCTCGTTCCCCGCTCGGCGCGCCAGCATTCTTACTGTGGGCATCCGGCTGAGAAACACCACTTCTTCAAGTACTGTCCTACCCAGCTTCACCTACCCACCTTTTTTTTTTTTTTTTTTGTTGTTTGTTGGCCTTTGTGTACAGCGTGACAATGCACCGTGTAAGTTCCATATCATGACTTGGAGATTACATAACTGGGTGCTATGTCCTTGCCCTTATGACACAGCGCAAGTTGACTGTGCAGCCAATCATCAAGCACCTATGCTGTCACATTCTCCCTATACACAAACTTGATGAGCATTTTTATTTTTTATTGTTTTTTTTTTCATTTCTGCACCCACATAGAGTGGCAAAGGGAAGTATATGAAGCTGGGAAAAGCGTCAATTAAGTGAACCTGTTGCCTTGACAAGGCACAGGTTCACTTTGTAGCATGTGACAGAATTCAAATATGGTACTGTTCACTGTTCCATAAGGTATTTCAGCAACTATCTCATGTAATTGCCTATCTAAGCAATCTATTAAATGTGTATCCAATTAACTACTTGCCTACCAGGCACGAATACCTCCTTCCTGACCAAGCCATTTTTCAGCTTTCAGCGCTGTCGCAATTTGATGACAATTGCGCGGTCATGCAACGCTGTACCCAAATAAAATTTTTATCATTTTTTCCCCCACAGATAGTTTTTAGGCGGTATTTGATCACCTCCGCGGTTTTTATTTCTTGCACTATAAACAAAAGAGCGACAAGTTTGAAAAAACATATTTTTTTTTTACTTTTTATTATAATAAATATCCAATTTTTTTTTATTTTTAAAACAAATTTTTTCCTCAGTTTAGGCCGATACGTAGTCTTCTACATATTTTTGGTAAAAAAAATCGCAATAAGCGTATATTGATTGGTTTGCGCAAAAGTTATAGCGTCTACAACATAGGGGATAGATTTATAGCATTTTTTTTTTTTTTTACTAGTAATGGCGGCGATCTGCGTTTTTTATCATGACTGCGACATTGCGGCGGACATATCGGACACCTTTGACACATTTTTGGGACCATTCACATTTATACAGCGATCCGTGCTATAAAAATGCATTGATTACTGTATAAATGTGACTGGCAGGGAAGGGGTTAACACTAGGGGGCGCTGCAGGGGTTAATGTGTTCCCTATTTGAGTGATTCTAACTGTGGGGGGAGGGGACTGACAAGGGACACACCATCGGTCTCCTCTCCAGTGACAGGACGTGGATCTGTGTGTTTACATACACAGATCCACATCCTGCTCAGTTACTGGGCAATCGTGGGTGCCCGGCGGACATCGCGGCCGCCGGGCACGCGCATCGGGTCCCCAGCGACGCGACGGGCGCGCGCCTCCTAGTGGCCAAAATGTAGACGCCGTCATATGACGGCGTCCCACCACAAGAGCCGCACCGCTCCGCCGTCAATAGACAGTGGGCGGTCGGCTAGAGGTTAAATGAGCCTTGACATGGCAGTTTTGTGTTAATATACATTAACAGCTTTAGTATGTATGACCACTTATATGCATGTCTCTTGTAATTGTTTACAGAGCCCTTAAACACTGTGAGGAGTACATTCAGAAGTATAACAGAGCTGAAGATACCATCTGCATTCCTCACAACGAAACACTCCCTCACCACAGTGCAGGCAGCAATGTGGGAAAAGCCGTGGAGGACTGTATGAGGGCAATCATTGGTGTGCTGCTCAATTTAACAAATGATAATGGTATGGGCTTTTTATATTTGATATATTTTTTCTTTAAATTCCTTATCTTGTCTTTGTAAAAACAGCTGGTTCATTAACACTTTGGCACTGCTCTTACAGGCATCTGGTGTGTTTGTTTTTGTCTCTAAATGCCCCTGTAAGTTTCCATGCACACAAAGCAGTTTAGAGGCGGAAAAAAAACAACACTGCCATTGTGTCCAGGAGCAGCAGCGTGATAAGACTAAATGCGTTTAGCATTTAATTTCAGTGGCCAGATAAAATGTATTTTTTCTGGCCAATTCAATTTATTAACGTTGATGCGCTTAAACACATTACATGCGATTTAAAAGCGTCAGGTGTTTTTTCTGCCAAAACACCACTGCCAGGAGGAAAGGCGTCTAGGAGAGAGTGCAAAAACATCCTGTGTGCATGAGGCCTTAGAGCGGAACTACGAGCATACAGCTAAATATCGAAAAATTGTAAAGTCTCTCTTAAAAAAAAAAAAAAAAAAAAAAAAAACTAAAAAAAAAACGTATATCGGTAATTATTATACTTGCCTCCTCTGTGCAGTTGGTTTTGCACAGAGCAGCCCGGATCCTCTCCCTCTTTGCTGCTCCTGGCCCCTCCCTTTTATCGAGTCCCCCCACAGTCAGCAGCTTCCTATGGGGGCACTGGAGCCAAGTCACAGCTGTGTCCATTCAGACACAAAGATCCGGTCCCGCCCCCTCTCCCCTGATTTGTTAAATGACATTGACAGCTGCGGGAGCCAAATAGCTGCCAATCAAGAGGACGACTTAGACATCACTGGAGATAGATGGGGCTCGGGCAACTAATTAGGGTAAGTTCCTAATGAGTTGGGCTAGGGCCCCATGCACACGAGACACCGGTACAAACTCTGCTGAACGCATGTTTTTAAAGCTGAAACTGGCGTTTAGAAACACCCATTTTGCATGCCGCGTTTAGTGACGTTTTACCACGTTTTCGTCTAGAAGCTTTTATAAGATAACCTCATAAAACCCTCCCCAAGCTCAAAAAACAGTATTTAACTATTTCAGCCATGTTGGGAGCCAGAGTGAGTAGCAGCAGCTGGGAGAGCAGCAATGTACTTGTATTTAGCATGCCACTTGCCACATCACCTGCCACAAGTTGTGGATTGTCCACTTGCCACGTCACCTGCCACAAGCTGTGGATTGTCCACTTGCCACGTCACCTGCCACAAGCTGTGGATTGTCCACTTGCCACGTCACCTGCCACAAGCTGTGGATTGTCCACTTGCCACGTCACCTGCCACAAGCTGTGGATTGTCCACTTGCCACGTCACCTGCCACAAGTTGTGGATTGTCCACTTGCCACGTCACCTGCCACAAGTTGTGGATTGTCCACTTGCCACGTCACCTGCCACAAGTTGTTGATTGTCCACTTGCCACGTCACCTGCCACAAGTTGTGGATTGTCCACTTGCCACGTCACCTGCCACAAGTTGTGGATTGTCCACTTGCCACGTCACCTGCCACAAGTTGTGGATTGTCCACTTGCCACGTCACCTGCCACAAGTTGGGGTTTGTCCACTTGCCACGTCACCTGCCACAAGTTGGGGATTGTCCACTTGCCACGTCACCTGCCACAAGTTGTGGATTGTCCACTTGCCACGTCACCTGCCACAAGTGGATTGTCCACTTGCCACGTCACCTGCCACAAGCTGTGGATTGTCCACTTGCCACGTCACCTGCCACAAGTTGTGGATTGTCCACTTGCCACGTCACCTGCCACAAGCTGTGGATTGTCCACTTGCCACGTCACCTGCCACAAGCTGTGGATTGTCCACTTGCCACGTCACCTGCCACAAGCTGTGGATTGTCCACTTGCCACGTCACCTGCCACAAGCTGTGGATTGTCCACTTGCCACGTCACCTGCCACAAGCTGTGGATTGTCCACTTGCCACGTCACCTGCCACAAGCTGTGGATTGCCCACTTGCCACGTCACCTGCCACAAGCTGTGGATTGTCCACTTGCCACGTCACCTGCCACAAGCTGTGGATTGCCCACTTGCCACGTCACCTGCCACAAGCTGTGGATTGCCCACTTGCCACGTCACCTGCCACAAGCTGTGGATTGCCCACTTGCCACGTCACCTGCCACAAGCTGTGGATTGCCCACTTGCCACGTCACCTGCCACAAGCTGTGGATTGTCCATTAGCCACGTCACCTGCCACAAGCTGTGGATTGTCCACTTGCCACATCACTTGCCACAAGTTGTGGATTGTCCACCTGCCCACATCACTTGCCACAAGTTGTGGATTGTCCACCTGCCCACGTCACTTGCCACAAGTTGTGGATTGTCCACCTGCCCACGTCACTTGCCACGTCACCTGCCACAAGCTGTGGATTGTCCACCTGCCACGTCACTTGCCACAAGTTGTGGATTGTCCACCTGCCACGTCACTTGCCACAAGTTGCTTGTTCAAATCTAACAACATATGGGCCAAATTCCAATTATACTTCGGATAACAGCAATGCTAGTGGTGTATTGGATTGGATCAAAGGCTCAATAGGGTATATAAATGGTCTATGAATCATTGCAAGCAATTGCAATTGTTTAAAATATTTTTTTTTATTATTTGCCATTAATTTTTGAGATTTTTAATGTCAAAAAAATAAAGCACCTTTTTAAAAACGCTTATAAATTTAAAACGCGGTACCGGCGTTTTGCCACGTTTGGCATCTGAAACGTGGAAAACTTACATCTGAACCCATTTTTTGGCTTCTAGAAAAACGAGGTTAAACGCAATTACCCAAAAAAAAAACAAATGACTGTCTACATGGACACATAGGATAACATTGAGTTCAGGGGCAGTTGAAAAAAGTGTCCAACTGCCTCTGAACGCGCGTTTAACAGCGTCTCGTGTGCATGAGGCCTAAGGGTTAGAGATGTCTGTTCTCTTGCAGTCATTTTACACCAGACTATTCAAGTTCATTGTAGTGTGAATGGCAACTACAATGTAAACAATCTGAGCATAGCACAATGAACCACTTCTAAAAGAAATTAATGATGTTACCTGCACAACACACTAGAGAGCACACTTGTGGTTAGCTGCGCTTTCTCAATGTATACATATTGAACAGTGATTTATGTTGTTTAAAATGCGTGCATCCTCTACTAAACACCTTCAAATCAGTGCAATTCATCTATGTGCATAAAATAAAACTTTTACAAAAATAGAACGTGCCAGTGCCTGGATTACTTGGCAATAGATTAAATTCATATATCTACAATGAAGTAAAAAAAGAAAATCAAGTCCATAGTGATGACAAAAAAATCCTCTTGTATAAAGTGCCAGTGCTCAAGATTAGTGCTGAGGCGATGCGTCTCTAATTTTATTAAAGTGCTTTCCACCGCCAACATTTCACTGATATGAGGGCTGGTGTTGGATGAAACAAGTATGCGTAGGGTCGAGCATGTCCTCTCTGGTCTGCAAGCAGTGGATAAAACCTTGCCAGCCCTCATAGCAGATCGGCGGTGGTTGACATATTAAAATGGCCGATGATTCCTGTTTGCCGGGGTGGGCACAATTAAATGTGAGCGTATTTTTATATCTTTTATGGATTTTAAATAAACTATGGTATACACTGAGATCCCTTTCTGTTTGATCCACCCCTGCACGTGAGCTGTACCTGGTTTCTGTGTCGGAGGCAGTAAGCAGAGGAAAGTGGTCAACTGAGCTGTAGAAAACCGTTTGCAGACCCTCCTTTTGTATTTGCTAAAGGGGGTCGTCTTCTGGTAGGTTAGGACACATTGGGGAAGGGGCACAAACCCATGCAGAGTAGAGTGTTGGCAGCAGAAATCACCTTTTTTGTAAAATAAGAAAAGCAGCACTAATCTTGAGCACTGGCACTTTTATAGAAGAAGATTTTTTTTTATCACTAAGGACTTTCTTGTTGTTTTTTTTATTTTTTTTTTTTTTTTTTTACGTCATTGTAGATATATTTATTTAGTCTATTGCTAAGTAATCCATGCACTGGCACTTTATATTTTTGTGAAATGTTTTATACTAGAGAAAGGTTATAGATTATTTATAATTTTTTGGATCATTTTAAAATCTTGTACTGTGTAAACGCCCAAACTTTTGTTTTTTAAACTTGACCTTAAAGCTGCAGATTACCCATAACCACTTGATTGAAAAAAAAAAATAAAATTCTTTAACAGGGAACATACATTCCACAGTAATAATTATGCTAACAAAATTAGTGTGTGCTGTAAATAGCCTCCAGCATTGCTTCTGTCTTTTTGATGGAGGCTGCCATTTTGCTTTAGCCCAGAGCCCCTGAACAGCAGTAAGGCCCATTTCACACTGGGGCGTTTTTCAGGCGGTACAGCGCTAAAAATAGCACCTGTACACCGCCTAAAAAATTCCGGCCCCATTCACTCCAGTGTGAAAGCTGGCGGGCTTTCACACTGGATCGGTGCGCTAGCAGGACGGTCAAAGTCCTGCTAGCAGCATCTTTGGAGCGGTGTATTCACCGCTCCTATACCGCTCCTACCCATTGATTTCAATGAGACGGCTACGGCGACGCTTTGCGGGGGATTTTAACACTTTTTCGCCCGCTAGCGGGGGTTAAAACCGCACCGCTAGTGGCCGAATGCTGCGGCTAAAACGATGGTAAAGCAGCGCTAAATATAGCGCTGCTTTACCATCGCCGCTGCTCCCGCCCCAGTGTGAAAGGGGCCTAAATGATAAAGTAGAACTAAACCCATTGATTTAACGGTTTAAAAAAGTCACATTCCTGGAATGCTAAGAGCCGGTTCACACAGGGGCGACTTGTCAGGCAACTTAGCCGCCTGACAAGTCGCGCTCCGTTCTGTACAATGGAACCGTTCTAATAGGAGCGACTAAAATCGCTGTGACTTAGAAAAAGGTTCCTGTACTACTTTGGGGGTGACTTGCATTGACTATATAGAAGTCGTTTTGCAAGTCGCCGCTGAAGTCGAGTGCAGGTCGCCTCAGTCGGCCTGCAAGTTGTCGTCCCTGTGTGAACCGGCCCTAACTGTCACATTTGCTTATGCTCTCGGCTAAACTGTCAAACCATTCACCAGCACCATGGCAGTTGAAAATCAAAAAGAAGCAGCTTCTTTGGCTGTAGAGTATAGGATGGGTTTAATTACGCATTAAGTGGTTGTGCTATAGAATCATGACACACCTAAGCTAGTCAGTGGCCTGACTTGTTGGAAAATCCCCTAGCATGACTGTCTCAGCCTTATTTGAAGTCTGTCATTATTATGTGAGGATCATGTCTGGTCCCAGTGCTAGAGCAAGTTTTTTGATGACTGGCAGATATCTCGTCGATTTGTCGTTTTGGAATGCGATACAGTATCTGGCCCTCTGCTGCCAGTTTGTGTCACTGAAGAGCATAGATCCTGATATATGTAGTAATTCTAAAGAAATTTATTGTAAAATAACGGACCTAGCTTAATTTTCTTCTTTTGGTGTACAGAGTGGGGAAGTACAAAGACAGGTGAACAGGACAATCTAATAAGCACTGCGATGAACTGTGTTCTTCAAGTTCCAAGGTTCCTACCTCAAGAACAGAGATTTGATATTCGAGTTTTGGTAAGTTCTTGTCAAAGATGCATTTTCTTTCAGTATTTGTCTGCTAATGATGCAAGTGTTGGGATAGCTGTCGTTAGATCATTCTGCTGAGTTAATTGCTGTGTATATACAACCGATTATGCAACGAGTTTGACAAACAAGTGCGCTGTTGCATATTATTGCAGCGTGCGTAATACATGTGCTGTCATTTTTATGTGCTTTTTTTTTTTTTTTTTTTATCTTCAGGGATTGGGCCTACTAATTAATTTAGTTGAGTATAGTGCAAGAAACCGGCATTGCCTTGTGAACATGCAAACAACGAAATCGTATGATTCGTTTGTTGAGTCGGAAGACGATTCAGATCAAATATATGCAGTTCCTGCATTGGTACAGGTAAGGTGTATATTACCCTCTGAATCTGATCTGAAATCTAAAATACCTTGACTACTTGTAGGACAAAGTGTCTGGTTTTGTTTTATTGCACACCCCAGCAGCTGGTTCATAACCTTTTTACTAAGAGATCTGTTCGGCCATCAGAAGCAAGGTAAGAAAGTTGTGTGAAGGATTTGCTGATGACTCTCCCTACCTTCATGTAACTGTGCTGGGTCGTTGCTAAGCGTCAGGTCTTCTGTTTAGCTGGTCGCATAGTTCTCCATACTCAGGAGTACTGGATATATTCTTTGATTCTGACAGCTGAACTCTAACAGGGGAGTAGTTCCCCTGATGTTTTGCTAGTGTCTGTAGGTGATTGTCCTCTTCTCCTTCCCAGGGAAATCTGCTTTGCTAGTTTGTTTTTTCTTGTTTTTATCTTCCAATTGTTCAATCAACCCTCGCTGTCTAATGCCTACACAGAAACCGTGTATCCAGGATGGTGCAACCTTGGGAGCCAGACTGCACATTGTGGTGACAGCCTCTAATGTTGCTTCGGGCACTGGATCCTGCATGAGGCGCTCACCTTGGGTCTCTGCAACACTTTGTTAGCCACAGGGTGCTATACAGATCCAGGGCCATGGTCTATCACTATTTATCCCAGTCCCTGTAGACCCTTTCGGGATATGCCTACCGTGTAGGGTAAAGCCTGGACTTTATTACTTGTCAACGATGTTTGAAACGGGGCTGTATGTGGAATTTATTTACTTCAGTGTAAACTTTTCAAACTTGGTGCTAAAATTCAACCACTCGAAACTGTCGCGGATGGATTCTCAGGTTCTACATCACACCACATGTCCCACACGTTAACGTCACTTCCGCCTAGAACGGATAGGCAGCAGAGGGTAAAAGTTGGCAGCTGCAACTCAATACTGTACCTTAGTACAGGGATGTGTGCTAAGCTTTTTTTTTTTTTTTTTGGTTTACTTTATATACTTATGATTGCATCTCCAGCTTCAAGGTGATCTCGGCTCTAAAATTAGCATATGACACCAGGTTAGTTGGAAGAATAAGGGATAGTTAAAAGGCTGCATATTGGCAGGATTTAGGAAACCTAGTGGTTGGTGCTGAGAAAATTAACAACTAAATGGTGTTGTGCACACTCCATGACTGAAATGCCTTACAGAGGGTGATAAAAACAGCTCAGAAGATTATTAAAGGGGCACGTTTACTGAGTTGAAGAACAAGGGGAGAGGCAGTGCCTTCAAAGAGCTATTATCCTGAAGGATATCTCCCATCCAGGGAATACCTTGATTTAGAGTGTTGCAATTTAGGAGTATTCACTCTCGTACCATTAGGCTGCTAAACGGCTTCTTTTCGCAGTCCATGCAGTTTTGAATGGTAGAAGCTTTTTAGGGTTCACCTAAATGTGTATTCTGGTGTGTGTGTATATAGAGAGAGCGAGAGTGTGTGTATATAGAGAGAGCGAGAGTGTGTGTATATAGAGAGAGCGAGAGTGTGTGTATATAGAGAGAGCGAGAGTGTGTGTATATAGAGAGAGCGAGAGTGTGTGTATATAGAGAGAGCGAGAGTGTGTGTATATAGAGAGAGCGAGAGTGTGTGTATATAGAGAGAGCGAGAGTGTGTGTATATAGAGAGAGCGAGAGTGTGTGTATATAGAGAGAGCGAGAGTGTGTGTATATATAGAGAGAGCGAGAGTGTGTGTATATAGAGAGAGCGCGAGTGTGTGTATATAGAGAGAGAGCGCGAGTGTGTGTATATATAGAGAGAGCGCGAGTGTGTGTGTGTATATATAGAGAGAGCGCGAGTGTGTGTGTGTATATAGAGAGAGCGCGAGAGTGTGTGTATATAGAGAGAGCGCGAGAGTGTGTGTGTATATAGAGAGAGCGCGAGAGTGTGTGTGTATATAGAGAGAGCGCGAGAGTGTGTGTATATAGAGAGAGCGCGAGAGTGTGTGTATATAGAGAGCGCGAGAGTGTGTGTATATAGAGAGAGAGCGAGAGTGTGTGTGTGGAGGGAGAGGGAGAGGGAGACGTGGAGAGGGAGAGGGAGGGGGAGAGGGAGAGGGACGAGAGAGAGAGAGGGAGAGGGACGTAGAGCGAGAGGGAGAGGGACGTAGAGCGAGAGGGAGAGGGACGTAGAGCGAGAGGGAGAGGGACGTAGAGAGAGAGGGAGAGGGACGTAGAGAGAGAGGGAGAGGGACGTAGAGAGAGAGGGAGAGGGACGTAGAGAGAGAGGGAGAGGGACGTAGAGAGAGAGGGGGAGGGAGAGAGAGGGAGAGAGACGTAGAGAGAGAGGGAGAGAGACGTAGAGAGAGAGGGAGAGAGACGTAGAGAGAGAGGGAGAGAGTGTGTGTGTCAATATGAAGATAGTGTTTTATGTGATGTCTTGTATTGTGAGGGGAATGCTTCTGCTTCCAGTTCGGGTCACTGAAGAGCATAGTTCGTTTTATGATTTTTTTTTTTTTTTTTTTTGTAAAATGATAATTTTTCTGATTCTGAGCCTTATAAGATACTCAGGCGTTTCCGGTCTCCCTACACCTGGGTTTTTGTGTACTCCTTCCAAACACATTTGATCTCCTGCACTCAACACTGCGAGTACCCCACAGGAGAAAACCCTTGGGGCTCCTTCACACGGACGTGTCCGGAGCCCGCTCTGCTCAGAGGGGGATCGCTCCGTCGATGCCCGCTGAGCAGGCAGATGACAGGTCTGTCTCTGCACACTGTGCCGCTCTCCCCTATGGGGGATCGGATGAAGGACCGTAGAGTCCGTCGTCATCCGATCTGCAGACGGAGGGTTTTCCTCCATCACACTTTTTCGGATCGGAGTGGGTCGGATGTCAGTGGACATGTCACCGCTGACATCCGTCACTCCATAGAGGTCAATGGAGCGTTCGTTCAGGTCCGCCTGTCCGTTTTTTAGGTAGACCTGAACGGATCGTCTGTGTGAAAGAGGCTTTAGACTTCATGTACACTACAGCTTTTAAATTTTAAGTTTAGAAGCTTTTGGTGTTTGTTTTTTTTTTTTTTTGCATTAGCTACTAAACAACTTCATAAAAGCCTTGTGTCAATGTACCTGTGTGACCAGAGCAATGCTAAACTGAAAAGTATTCACTTAAACTCAGAGTGCCAGTCATGCATCGCTTTCACAGAAAAAAGCCCCAGCACCCGTCTCTGCTTCCAATTTTACCTGTATGTCAGGCACATAACAAGTGGCCTACTTGACAAAAGAATAATTTTCTGCATCTGTCAACTCCTCACAGATTATGCCCTTAACACAGGCATCTTTGTCAAAGGCTCAGAAATGCCAGCCTCGTCTACTCACACTGACATGCCAGGCTAAAAGGGTGCTGAATGACAGGGAATGAAGAGGATATTGAGGCAGTGTTGGGGGCAGCTGCAGAAGATTATTTCTCTTGGCCACATTGTCGCTTTATTGAAGAGGGTGCTTCACACAAAAAGTGGAATTTCTTGTTGCCTCTCACTGCAAAAGCCTTGGCATTATAAAAGTCCTTTCTCTCAACTTGCCCCTTTCGGTACCAAGAAACCTACAAAAACTTGAAAAACATTCACTGTTGATGAACAAATAGAATGAGCAGTGTGTAAATACTGAGTCAAACCTGAAAGGATTTTTACACAGCCCAAAATTTTTCCTGAACTCTTTCCGGTAGAAAAAGGAGCTTGCACACAAGTGCTATTCCTGAGGTTTACCCGGCCATCCCTACCCTGCCATCCCTGTCCTAAACAAACCTCTCACTGTAACTATTAAAGATTCTGCTGACAGCAAATCTGAAGCGCTCCTAAAAACGTTTTAACCTGGCAGGCCCAGGCCTACAATGTGCTCTTGCTGCTTTTTTTTTTTTTCTCTATCAAACTGCAGCTAACTGGATAAAACAAATAACCAATATCCTGTTTTTCAGGATTTTTCTGTTTCAGAGCAATTAGAACAACTGCTTTCTGTTCTTCTTTTCTGTGTGAGTGCCCTGAGACAAATATACAGAAGGACTCTAATCTCTGTTCATATGTGCAGTATCCTATGGCTAAAGGCTTGGACAGAAGAAGCTGCTTCGTACATATGCCTTTTTAAGGATAACATCCCTTTTGATGAGTCACTTGACCAATTCCTCAAATAGATTACAGGTGGTAAAGTTTTACTTCCTCTGTGGAAGGTAACCATCCCCTTACCTTTAGGAACTCCTAGCTCCTCTAAATGCAGAGCACTTTCACACTCTATCCAGGCTTTGACTTCAAAACCCAAGTTCATTCCTTCTTTTCAGCACAGGGCTTGGCCCACAAAGGCAACCAAGCCCCCTCTAATGCCTTCCTCTCTGCTTCTACTCTTGGGTGTGGAGAAGTCTGTTGCAGTTTCCAGTTCTCTGGGTCCCAGACCTGTGGATTCAATCAGATTGTTTCAAAGGATTATACAATAGAGTGCAAAACTGTATTGCCTCTCCTTCTTCCTTTTTTTTTTTTTTTTTTTTTTTAAATTGACCAAAAATCAACCAGGACCAGTCAGATTTCACAAAGTCCTGAACCACCTCTTGTTCCAGGGAGTCAATGTAACAGTACCACTACTTTATGGGGTCAGTAATTGCCTGAGACAAGAACACATCTGTGGACATACAAGATGACCATCCACATGTTTCCATTTACTCAGCTCATCTGTTATTTCTATACATTGCGGTGGGATACTATCACTTCTAGTTCATCGCATTGCTTTTTCAAACTGTCCTGCTCCCAGGGTGTTAACAAAAATCTTGGCACCCTTGCTTGCCCTTCTTATAACTAAGAGCATACTGAAAATAGGCTTTCTGGACAACCTTCTGAAGGATTCATCTCCCTTACAACTCTCAGCAGATATCCAAAAGACAATTCAACTGCTTCAGGTCTTTGGCTGGGTAATCAATAAATCTGCTTTACAGTCATCCCTGTACCTAGAGTACATGGGTCTATTCCTCGATTCATCTCTGGTAAAGCTCTTCTTTATCGTACATCACGGGACACAGAGCAGCCATTACTATCTGGGTTATACACCACCTACTGGTGAATGGACACTGGCAGATCAAACAAGTAGTCCTTCCCTATATAACACCACCTACACAGGAAGACTGCCAGTGTCTGTAAGGTGGTGGTCACTGTTGTGATACATGTGCTTTTGGAGCCTACTTGGAGGTCTGCACGGTCCATTCAAAAAAGCAGTCAGCCAAAATGGATGGTACCCGAGCTTCGGGAAGGAGAGAAGATTCCTCGTGGTTTGCCTGTAATGCAGCCTTACTGCGATGGACCCTGTGCCGTGTTTGTTCTGACCAAGGTGCTTTCCTGCAGAGTGCTATACAGGTCCAGGGGAATGGACCCAAGATTAAGGGAGACCCAGTCCCTGAGGGTCTTATGACAAAGCCAGCCGTAATGGGTGAAGCTTGGACTTCTGTTATGCTCAGAGTCCTGCAGCAGGAATGGCAAATCTGCATTTTTGCAGTTTCTGTTCTGTTTAATCATGCTCTTTGTACTTAGAGTGGGCTGCTGTTTTTCCTCCAACCACTAGAGGGCGCAGGCTCATTCAGTATGGTCTATTTCTATATAGTCAGGAAGTGGATGTTTACATGTGGACGGCAGGTCCAGCAAGATTATATACTGCATACTTACTGCCTAATAAGGGGGGGGGGGGCTGTACAACTGTAAGTTGATACACCCCTATACGGGTATCATTGCATTGTAAATTGTTGAATCCAGAATAATGTGCATCTGGTCTGCATGAGCTTACTTTTAGGCTGCTCTGAAGCAGAAAAAAAAGCTGCGTGGGATGTATATGTGCTTGGCTAATCTTGCAAAACTAGCATGGGCCCAAGTGCAGTTGGGTAGATGCAGTATAGTATACATGCTTGCAAACTTGTTGCTTAAACGCATGTTTGAATAATCACATGTTTTGCATAGATGCATGTGGCATAAGTATGTTTGAAAGAACGTGGACGTAGGCGCATTTTAAGGAGTTGTCTCCAGAAGAGCATGCATTTGATCTACAAGAGCCGAGTTTTAGGCTGTTGAAGCAGCATAGAGGTTGCATTGGATGCCTATGTACTTGACTAATCATGACTAAAACTAGTATGGGGCCAGGTGCAGTTGAGCAGGTGCAGCATAGTATATAGGTTTCATAATGCTTGCATAGGCACATTTGCATAGAAGCTTGTTTGAATAGCACAAGCTTGCTTAGGCAAGTGTTTGCAGAGGGCACCTGCCCCGTGGCCTCCACGCTCGACAAGCGGATATTGCTTAAAAGCAGGCTGGCATTTTATTTTGTACTGCTTTAGTTTGAACTGTATACATATGTGCTTAGTTTGGACTGTATACATATGTGCTTATTTGCCTAGGACTACATACATATGTGCTTATTTGCCTTGAACTGCATGCATAAATGTATGAAAAGCAAAAAAAACTTGCGTACCTAGGTCCCTAAAAAAATAACGGCATACCTAGGTATCTGCATACGTTCATACCCAAGGGGTTGCATTGCGGTAAACCAACATGGTTTTATGCCTGCATCCTTGGAGGACTGTGTATTAGGTTGGCTAATATAGTTGTGTATATATATATAGTGATATTGCAATGGTCAGGACCCCCTGATGGACAGTTGTCAGGTGCATCTGAGCCACTGTGGTGTTTGGTATTGCAGCATTTCCTGACATATTCATTTTTCGTCAGATGGACTGTGGACGCATCACCTTGATGCCTGATCTGTTGATTGAAGCCTAAGCAGGATCAAGCTTGGTTAGTATATGGATGGGAGACTGCCCGGTATTACCAGATGCTGTAAACTTTTGCCCACCTGGGTGATGGAGGCATCTGAGGCTGCTGTGTTTTGAGAGCATCTCAGGCCAGAAGATCTTGGGGCAGTCTCCTGAGGTGGTGGTTTTGCTCCATCTTTAGCCAGCAGAAGCTTGGTAGGTTAGGTACGCCTTTTTGGGCCTTCGGGGTCTGCCACAGAGTCGTCAGTCTTGCATTTGTCTCTTGGAGCAAAGGTATCTGCTCATTATTTAAAAAAATAAAATAACTCAACCAGTAGCAGTCCCAAAACCAAATAGGGACATAATGTCTAGATCTTAAGCCACTGGACATCCTGTTTCAGATAGGCTCTGTCCATTTAGTGTTGAGTTCTCTACGAGAGTTAGATTTTGGGGTCCATAGTCATCAGTGACGAACATCTTCATGTGCTGTGTTTTTTTCCAGGCTCATCAAGGGTTTTTGCACTTGCAGTGCAGAATCGTCTTTTTTTTTTATTTGCTGGACTTGCTGAAAGCGCAGTGTGTGCCAATCTCAGTATACCTCACTAATCTTTGTTCAGGAAGCAGTCTGTTCCAGATTTTCCTCTTTGATACATTTCTGCAGTAGGAAATTGTATCAAGGCATGTTCCCTACATATAGTCCTACTCCAGGTATTTTGTCTCTACAAAATATTCTCTGTCTGGAACATGACGATCCAGGCATTGGATTGCCGGAGGGCTCTGTTCCGGGGGTATTTCAGAGCTAAAATTGGTGGTTGATGGTTTGATATCTGGAGACGGGATTGGGTAGATAATAACAACTGATGCCAGCTTCTCCAGTTGGTTTGAAGGTGGCTATAGTTCAGTGGACTTGATCTCCACAGGAGAAAACACTGCCCATCAATATCTTGGCACTTTGGGCTAGTACGCTCTGGATGTGGGGACAAACCAGTTACAGGGTTATCCGGAAATGCCTCTGCGGGGGCATATAGATCTACCACCAGGGCAGCATCAGGAGTGATGCGGCTCGGTAAGGTGTACCACATTCTGTCTGCGACAGTACAAGTGCTGTCTCTATCACTAGTACATATCCCAGGTATAGAATAATGGCAGAGAGGAACTCTGCAGGTGGATCTACTAGATCCCAAGTTCTACAACTAGTAAGAACAGGTTGTGTCCGGGACGAAAGTCCTACTGGCAATAGGAGCCGAGGCACCAGTAACACCTTAGGGACCAGTTCTCACTTATTTGACGATTTCCCTCTGTTTCGACTTCTCCCACATCTTTTGCAAAGAATCCAAGAGATGGTAACACTGATAATCGTGTTGGCTGAATTAGCCCAAGAGGGCTTGGTACTCTGACATAGCGAGTTTTGTCAGGTTCACTCCTTGGTCAATCCCAGTCCAGCGGGACCTAATGGTCTTGAGTCCTGTATCTCGGCACTGTTGAGCCCTGAAAGCCAGCTTCAGGGAACTTCAATTTAAGGACTTGGAAATATTGTTTGCCTGGGGGAAGCCAGGAAGTGGCACCCACAGAAATATGTGGGTGGGAAATTTTATTTTTTCTCCAATCGGTAGGGAAAAAGAGGTTGACCTTTAGTACCGTTAAGGGTTAGAGTTCATCCCTATCCATTTTTTCCAGAGCCCATTGTTTCTCACTCCTTGGTTCATACTTTGTATAGTCCTGCATGTCAGGCCACTCTTGTGTCCTTGGGACTGGAATTTCCTCTTGACTGTCTTTGCGGAGCCCATTTTCTTTTAACAAATTGGCAGACTGTTAGTCCCTGTTAAAAAGATGTCTTCCTTGTTGGTTGCTATCACATCACTAAGAGTGTCAGAGCTGGCGGCTCTTTCATGCAAGGAGCCTTTCTGGGTCTCGCATGAGGATAGGGTGAGGTTGTGTCCTCATCCATCTTTATTGCCTAGAGTGGTTTCTAGTTTTCACTTGTATCAGGAGTCCAGAGTCGGCAGGAGAAAGATTGCTATGGTAATTTAGGTGTTCAGGATCTACTTGAGTTGTGGTCACAGGTCAGGAATCCTTGTTTGTGCTGCCAGAAGAGCCCAGGAAGGACAGGCGGCATCCAGTTTGAATATTTAGCAGTGGATCTGCCAGTTTATCAATGATGCCTATGGTTTAGAGTACAAAATTCCATTTTTTTTCTGGGCAGAGATTCTCTACCAGGTGTGGGGGGAGTATCTTGGGCCATCAGATGTCAGTCGCCCAGATGTGCAAGACCACTGTTTTTTGGTCTTTGGTTTATACATCCACAGGGTTTTTGCCAGGTGGATGACAAGAACTTCGAGGATACTGCTTTTGGCCTCAGCATATTAGAAACAGTTATAGTGGCAGTTTCTGCAATGGTGTCTCCCTCCCCTCAAGGACATTACTTTGGGAAGTCCCAGATGGTAATGGCTGCTCTGTCCTGTGATGTACAATAAAGAAAATGGGATTTTTCCTACAGCTTACCTGTAAAATACCTTTCTTGGAGTGCATCATGGGACACAGAGGTCCATCCCCTCTTGTCTGGGAAGTTTATTGCTTGCTACAAAACTGAGGTACTTCCTGTGTAGGAGGTGATATATAGGGAAGGACTTCTTTATTGATCCTTCAGTGTCCAGTCTCTAGTAAGTAGGTGGCGTGTAACCCAGATAGTAATGGCTGTGTCTGTGTCCAGTGATGTACTTTTCTAGAAAAAATGGTCTTTCTCTGAGCGCTCATGCTGTTTAACTAAAATCCCTAAAAATCCCACAGTGTGGTTTCCAGTGAGAATTCTGGGTCTAATGGTGGCCTCCTTTCGCCTAATTTCACTCAAGAACTGTCCAACTGAACATTCTGTCAGAATGGAAAATGCATACCTTTTCCCTTGCTCTATCCATGCACCTATCTACCTAAATAAGAATGTCCTTGTCTTGGTGGGCCACTGCTCCATCTCGAATATTGGGATAGTCCTAACTTCTGAACATTTGTAAAGTTCTTACGACAGACCCAAATCTGTCAGGCTGTGGAGCAGTCTTTCAATCTTTGGCTGGTCAGGAAACTTGGTCAAGAGTAGAAACTCCCCATCAACATCTTTGAACTCAGCTGTGCTGTGCCACAGAGGCCTTCATAATAAGAAAAGAAATTTGCTGCACATCGATGTTTCCATTTATTGAATATTCCTTAGAAAGAATGACTCACACCATGGTTGCTGTAGTCGGAACAGAGGTGGACTAGTTTAGCTTGCTCATCACCACAGTGGCATACCACAACCTTCAAGGAGGCAAAAGGAGCCTGGCTGCCTTGATGGAAACCAACCAGATTCTCTGATGGACAAATTCACTGACCTGCAATTTCTTCAGTTGACATCCCAGGATTGGTTAACAGATTATGTCAGCCACTACTGCTTTGACCAAGGTGAACTGTCTTCATGTGGATATCCTGGTTTTCAGATAAATCAACGAACTACATCTTGTTGGTAGCCAGGACCAGGGATCTTCTAGCTATGGCTTTGGATGCTTTAGTTATCCCCTGGTCTCAATTTAGGATAATCTGTGCCTTTCCTCCATTAAACATTCCAATTCGCCTGGGCCAAACAAAAGAGAGAGTAGTATAACTAGGATAAGGATTGTATTGGCATCAAATGGCCCAGAAGAACCCCGTAATCAAATATACTCAGACTTCTTGCAAATGGCCCTTGGCCTCCTAACAGGCCAGGTCTGCGATCTCAAGGCCCTCTGTTCCACCCTGCTTCAGTTTCCGGCTTTAACAGCATGGCTGTCTAAACCCAGGTCTTAAAGCAAATGTAAAGGAAAACATTTTATGTAAAAAAAAAAAAAAAAAAAACATGGTATACTTGCCTGCTCTGTGTAGTGCATTTGCACAGAGCAGCCCCGCTCCTCTTTTCGGGTTCCCCTCTGGTGCTTTGGGCCCCTCCCCCTTGCAGAGTGCCCGCTATAGCTAGCTGCTTGCTGTTGAGGCACTCATGCGTGCTCAGTCCCAAGCCGATTGTGTCCGTTATGGACAACAGCGGGAGCCAATGGCAAAGGAGCCTTTTTGGTGGTCATTGCATCTGTCAGAAATGTCTTTGAACTGGAGGCTCTTTTCTGTAAAGTACCTTTCCTCATACCTCACGACAAAATTGCATTATGCCCAAGACTATCCTTTTTTCCAAAGGCGGTTTCAGTGTTCCAACTTAAAAAGGACATTTTTCTGCCCTTTTGCCCTGCTCCTAAGCATCCAAAGATTTTATCTCTAGATTACCTGGATGTAGTTAGCGCTAGGGTTACACCGATGCCATTTTTTTTTAAGACCGAGTGCAAGTACCGATACTTTTTTCAAGTACTCGTAAAAAGCTACTACTTCCATTAGTCAAAAATATTCCATGTATGTTCTTTCCTCTGGACCTAGCAAGGGGTACCCTTTTCAATATCCACCAAGCCTCTGTCGCCCAGCTCTGTAAGGAAACCACCTGGTCTTCTGTTCTTTTTCAAAGTTTTACCAGGTGATGCCCAATCTTCTGTGGATGCTGCTTTTGGCCACAAGGTTCTCTTGCAGCACTCTGAACTTGGGTCTTTAACCACTTGCTTACTGGGCACTTAAACCCCCCTCCTGCCCAGACCAATTTTCAGCTTTCGGCGCGGTCATACAACACTGTACCCAAATTACATTTTTATCATATTTTTTCCCCCCCACAAATAGAGCTTTCTTTTGGTGGTATTTTTTTTTTTTTAACTTTAATTTTTATTGAACAGTTTTTTAACTTGCAGACATTTGCGTTTACATTATATATAGCAAGCCTATACAGTAATTAGTCCTGCCTGTTATCCCCTTTCCTTTACCTTATTGATCTCCTTTTATCTACCTTCGTCTACTATCTACCTCTCCGACCCCCCCCCCCCCCTCTTTTTGCGCCCAACTCTATTTTCTGGTTCTTTATCTTAGCTCTTTGACAACCATGGTCTCCACATTTTCTCGAACTCTGTACGATTTCCTCTTTTCATGTAGGCTACTCTTTCTTTGATAAGCGTTTCGTTTACACTTTTTACCCAGTTCTCAACTGTCGGAGGGTGCCTTGATTGCCACCTCAGTGTGATCATCTTCCTCGCTTGGAACAGACTCCTCAAAATGGCCACCGTAATACTCTTCTTTTCCCCTTGCTCCTGCCTATACCCCAGAATACACACCATCGCCTCGTTTACCAGCCCGGTGGGAAATCTTTCCCTCAGTCTCGGTCACCCCCTCCCAATAGCGAAAAAGTTTCAAGCATCTCCATACCATGTGTAGGAGGTCCCCTGTTCCCTGACATCTAGGGCATTTGTCATCTACTATTTTGCCAAATTTATACAAGCGTTTTGGGGTATAGTAGGCTCTGTTTTAATAGCATTAAATGAGATACCTTTTGCAGGGCTGAGACTGACACTAGTGGGCTCATCTCTAGGACCCTTCTCCACTGCTCCCGTGATATTTCCCCTATATTCCGTTCCCATTTACTTCTTACTAGGTCAAGTTTCGCATTACTTTTAGCTGTTGTAATTATTTGCCCATATATTCCCGAAATTAAACCCTTCGTGGAGCCCGGCCGAGATATTCGTTGTAGAAGAGGGACATCCACCCACCGTGGTGATTGGCCACTAAACTGGGATCTCAAGGCGTGCACTATTTGGAGATACGTGTAGTGTGTACTCTGGGGTATTTTGAATTCCATTTTCAGGTCTGCAAATGTTTTAAGGTTGTTTCCCACATAGAGTTGGTTCAATCTTTTTATTCCACCCAGTACCCATTCTTTATTTCTACCTATCAAGAGTGTCTCCTGCAGATTATTGTTATTCCATATAGGCGAGAATTCATTCCACCCATTGTAATTCAGTGCTCTTTTGGTTGCATTCCATATCCTTGTTAGCATCCGAATTGACGGATACCTACAAGGGAAAAAATCTGCTTCCAATGCCTCTGCTAACGAGTCATGGGTATTATCTGTCATCAGAATTTTCCCTTTCGGAGTTCCTCCATTCTCCTCCCGACATCCCGCCAGTTGCTGCAGTTGTGCCGCCCAGTAGTAATACTCCGGGTTGGGAAGTGCCACTCCCCCCTCCCCTACGGGTAATTGTAGTGTACGTAAACTTATCCTGGATTGTCCCCCCTTCCATATCAGTTCTCTAAATAAACTTTCAATCTTATTGAACCATTTTTTAACAATCCATACCGGTGCGTTGTGTAATACGTACAGCAGTTGAGGCAACCATATCATTTTTATCATGCTGCATCTACCTGCCGCCGACAGGGGTAATCGCTTCCAGATGTCGGCTTTTTCCCTAAATTTTTTTAGGAGGGGGAGAAGATATTTTTTTCTATATATTGATTAGGGTCTATCGTAATGACTATCCCTAGGTACTTTACGGCTTCTACCACTGCCAACTGGGGGATCCCTGGTAATCTTATTTCCCCTTGTAAGTCTATCGGCATTAACTCTGACTTGGACCAATTAATCTCCAGCCCAGAGAAACTGCCGAATATCTCCACCAGGCTCATCGCCTTGGCCAAAGACTGGCCCGTATCTCCCAGGAACAGGAGGATATCATCCGCGTATAACGCAATTTTTTCCTCTCCTGAGCTCCTCTGAAATCCCTTTATCTCAGTACACCTTCTTATGGCAATAGCCAGTGGCTCCATGGCCAAGGCAAAAAGTAATGGAGACAATGGGCATCCTTGCCTTGTACCCCTTTCCAATGATATCCTATCTGACAATTTGTTGTTAATTTTTGGTGGTATTTAATCACAGCTGGGGTTTTTATTTTTTGCTAAACAAACAAAAAAAATGGAAAATGAGAAACAAATCATGTTTAATAGTTTGTTATAACATTTTGCAAACAGGTAATTTTTCTGCTTCATTGATATGCGTTGATGAGGCGGCACTGGTGGGGGGGAAAAAAGGCAATTACCAACTCTGTTAGCCAATGACAGCTGATCATGTGATAACAGCTGATCACGTGGTTAAGGGGTCAGGATCGACCCCCTTACTCGGATCTGTGATCCAGCGAGTCTCTCAGACTCGCTGATCACAGAGCGCGCTGCGTGCAGGTCGCTCGTGAACGGGATGACGCCAATAGACATAGTCCCGGCAAGATAGATCCGTGCTGTAGCCGTCATTCGGCTTTAGCGCGGATCTCAGGTGGTTAAAGTGATTTCAAATGTTCTTGTTTAAAAAAAAAAAAAAAAATTTAAATAAAGAATAAAGAAAAAAGGTTTTATACTTGCCTGCTCTGTGCAGAGTGCCCCAACTTCATCTACTGGGGCCCCCATTGTCTCTCCTGGCTCTTCCCCCCTCTGAGTGCCCCCATAGCCACTCGCTCCCTTGCTTTGCTGTCTGCAGCTCTTCACCCCCCCCCCCCCCTCCGCTCCCTCGTCACTCTTTAATTGAGAGCAAGTGAGATGAGAGAAGAGCTGCAGACGGACACAGCGCTGGATCAAATGAGGCCTAAGGTAAATGAGGGTGAGGGGAATACAGGTGCCTAAATATTTTTTTACCCTAATACTAGGCTTGCATTCAGGCAAAACATTTTAGGCTTTATAACCACTTTAACCCCTGTTTTTGGGCTTGTTGGTAAAGTTCCTTTCGACTAGTTGTTGCATAACTTTGAATTTTAGTATTGTGCTTGTGGACATCCAATGGTGTATGAATAAGTTGCCTATATCCTGTGCTATACAATTAGATCAGAGGAATTTAGGCTTACCTGTAAATTCCATATCTGGGTGTACAGTACAGGCCACCCTCCCTAAACGCTCCTTGTTTGCCCTACCTCACAATAGGTAGACCAACCTTTTTCAACCAGGGTACCCTTTAGTTTCTTGGGTACCTTGGCAAAATTCCCATAAATTGTATACAAGCTAGCAGATTGATAAAGCCTGCCTTTAAGTTACACAAAGTCACAGGCTATTATTGTGCACCATTACAACCATCCAGCCACTGGCGTCCTAGCAAAAAGTGACCCCATCGGTTGATAAGGAGAATGTCAGGTGCCTGTTTGGCACCTGGTTTGCCCCTCTCCATCAGCACTGTGGTCACATTAGCTGAGTGAGGAAGAGAAACTGAGGGAGAAGAGAAACCTTGGCATACTTGTCGGTACCAATGTGCAAAGGTGTATTTGCTGTGGAAGAATACATCACCTCTAACATTGGATGCCCTACATTAGTGGGTGCTCCAAGATATTGTACATAGTTTTAAAGTGTGCCTTGTCTGAAAAAAAGGTTGTGAAACACTGGTGTAGACTCAGTGGGCTAGGGTTATCGGGAAGGTTCCCCAGGGGAGCCTGTCCTCAAAAGCTTGCCTTGTGGTGGTGGTGGGAGGACCCCCCCCTTCTTAAGACTTTAAATTGGTCGATTTGATGTTTCTTTTTTTGGCACTGATTAACAGAAATGGACAATAAAAATGTCATTTTGTAAACCGATCTCTTCAAAGTGATCAACTAAACATGAAAACGTTATGTATGTGTAGAGATGAAGCATAAGGTACAATGCATGCATATATAAGGATTTAATTAATGAGGTTCCCCAAAGTTTAATGAAGGGTATTTACGATTTTTTTTTCTTTTTTTAGCTTTTCCTTGAGCGGGAACGAGCAGCCCAGTTAGCAGAAAGCCAGACAGATGAGTTGATTAAAGAAGTTCCTGCAGCACAACAGGACAAGAGCGGGGAATGGCAGGAAACTGGAGGCGAAATCCAGTGGGTTACAACTGAAAAAAGTCCTAATGCGGAAGAGCCAGAAAAAAAGGAGGAGGAAGATGAAGAACTTGACCTTACTAAAGGTATGTCTTTTTATACTGTATATTATTAGGTTACACTGTGTCACTTTGTTAT
The DNA here is from genome assembly GCA_028564925.1 of Lithobates sylvaticus. Classification (NCBI taxonomy): domain Eukaryota; kingdom Metazoa; phylum Chordata; class Amphibia; order Anura; family Ranidae; genus Lithobates; species Lithobates sylvaticus. The sequence continues at coordinate 149,296,250 of CM053036.1, read as the reverse complement.
ATAATTAATACGCCGAAACAGTATAGTTTTCGACATGGTAGGTACTATAATAACTTTGTTCAAAAATGTATATCCTGCTTCAAAAGGAAACTCCAGACTTGATATTATTTTTATCAGTAATGGATAACTATTCATGCCTGCCATTGTTCAAATATTTGTCAGCCTTGGGTCTAAAAGCAGGTAATAATGTATTTTTACTTTGTTTTAGTTAACATTTACATTTGAAGTAATTTAAGATCAAAGTTTAGTGTGCTTGTCATAAAAATGTATTTTGTGCAGCCTTTAGGCCCCTTTCACACTTACGACTTGTCCCATGATTTGGGACTGCAAAGTAGCACAAGTCATTTCCCGATGATTTTCAATGACTGCCATTTATATTAGTACAACTTCAAGTCGTTCCGACTTCAAAGTAGTCCCTGCACTACTTTGGTCTGATTTTTGTTGCCACTTACATGGGCATTCCTTGAAATTGCGGCAAAAATCGCGGCTGCCAATCACGGTAAAATCGTATAAGAGGGGCCTTACTGCTCAGCAATGTCTGTTTTTTGTTCCTTTCTTTTTTTCTTTCACTCCAGAGGTGGCAGCTCAGAACTTAAGCAAGATATAAGATTTTCTCCTTGCCTACAGCAGACGATTTCAGTGAATAATATTGGCAGCTTTGGTAAAGCTTGCTATAGCTTTTTCTCTTGTTCAGCCCATGAACTGAACTAAAGAAAATCAATCCATTCCCCCATCCACTCTAAACCTCATGGATGGAGGCATCTCCACTGCCGGCTCATGTTTTCAGCAGTTTCTGTAGCTGGCTAAACAGTGTCCGTTGCCCAACAGTGACTGCTTCTGATAGAATGCAGCTGCTGCTGAGTGTTTTCAAATGCCCACACAAATTTATTTATTTTTTAAAACTTTTTATGAGGTCTGGCCTAATCCCGAGAATTTACCCCCTCCTGCTTTTTGGTGAAATTTACCCTACTCTTATTTGTATCCTATTCTCTAACTACTTCAAGACCAGACTCTTTCACCACCTTCCTGTCCGGGCCTTTTTTGTTATCTGCGCTGTCACTTTGCATAACAATTACTCAGTCAGGCAACACTGTACATAAATTGGTTTTATATAGTTTAAGACTGGGGTTTTTTTTTGGTGGTATAAAATCACCACTTGGCATTTTATTTTTTTTGCTGTAAATATGAAAATAGGCTGAACATTTTGCGAAAAATGTATATTGCTTATAAAATTTTGTTAATGAAATATCTGTTTATAAATTTAGGCCAACATGTATTCTGCTACATTTCTTTAATGAAAAAAAACAAAATTTTAGGGTGTATTTAATCTGTGTGAAATTTTGTCTACAAACTATGATATACATATATATTTGAAAACTGATCAAGCCTGATGTTCTGACTGGCTATCATTACTTGAGGCCCTAAAATGTAAGGTCAGTACAAATACCCCCTAATTGACCCTTTTATAGAAGGAAGACAGTCCGGGGTATTGTGAGGTATTGGAAGTTGTAATTTGTTGCCAAAATTCTTTGGGAAATGATAAACAGTGGTTCTCGACTCCTGTCCTTGGGACCCACTAACAGGCCAGATTTTAAGTATTACCTTGGAAAGATGCAGATCAGAATACTGTACTGCAATCATTGAGCAGCAAATGATATATCACCTGTAATGTATTTCAGGTATCTTGCAAACCTGGCCTGTTAGTGGTTCATGAGGACAGGAGTTGAGAACCACTGGATTAACAACTTCAGCGAACCCCCGGGGCAAGAGTGGGATGATGTCATATGACGTCATCCCAGAACACCACTCCCTTACCGTCATTTGTTTATACAGCGGGCGGGAGGTAGTTAAGCATATTGGGTGATGTTCATTTGTGTAATGAGGGATGGTGTGGCCTAACGCCCTTTATCAGTGATGGCAAACCTTGGCACCCCAGATGTTTTGGAACTATATTTCCCATGATGCTCATGCACTCTGCAGTGTATTTGAGCATCATGGGAAATGTAGTTCCAAAACATCTGGGGTGCCAAGGTTCACCATCACTGCCCTATATCAAAGTGTGCATAATTGGGCAGCTTCTTTTCCTCAGGCAAAATGGGCCAAAAAAAAAATCTGTTACTCTGATAAGTCAAAACTTGTAAAAAGTATTTTCTCTTTCGTTCATCGACGGACACATTGCCGCCTTAATCTTGACCATTGGTTTATATCGCCTCTGCAGAAGTAGGACTAGGCAGAACAAAAAATACCTGGCTACGCTCGTGGGCTGTCCTCAGTCAGTATATAACCCCCTCCCTGCTCTAGGTATTCAGTTTATTTCTGTCTAGTCAGGAGTTAAAGACCTAGCTCCTTACTGGGATCTTTTGGTCCTAGCAAATTTTACTTTCAGTCTTTCTTCCATGCATTTTCCCTTGGAAGATCTGCAATCATCTGCCCGGCTGGGCGACGGCGCTGGATAACCTAGATCCAGTGGTCTCCCTAGTCCAGCCAGCGTATGTGTGCAGACCTCAGCTATGCGCTAGGTCAGCCGCGACATAGCCTCAACGGACAGAGGCTGGGCCCGCAAGAGTCGCATACGAACGGGCTCTAGTTTGAGTCGAATCGGTCACTTTGCCTACAGCCGCCCACTTCAGTAGCGAGGAGTTTTGTTTGGAGGGTTACCCGCACCATGGATCAGTAAGTACAGTACCCCCTTTCCCCCTTTGTGCGGTTTGGGGTGGACGCGGGTACCCTCCAGGGATGGTCAGATCTCTCCTCCCATCCTAAAGTCCTTTTGGTCAAACTGCGCTTCCTCCTCTGGGGGTCTCCCCCGCCATTCCCCTTCTGGATGGTGTGTCTTGGCGGTATGGGGGGGGGTTTCAGTGCAGCGGAGACCCCTAGGTGCCTGCCCTGCTGTGTGTGCAGTGTGAGGTAATAAGGAAAGCACGTTTCATTGCCTAAGCATTTTCCAGAGGCACATCTAAAATTGCCCATCAGTGTTCGTGTCATTGATATCAACACAATGCAACAGCTGTGAGGAGGGAGGGGGGCATTCAGTAAATCTTCCTGGGGGGCAAGTGGTTAATCTTTTCAATATTTAGACTGTTTATTTGCCTAACATTGCATCTTGTATATCAAAAAATATTTAACCAACACTGAATAGAAAACAATGTACTGTAACATCACATCTGTGTGAGTGGCTTATAGCTTAGTGTAGCCTCACCTACAGCAGTCCTCATTCCAAAAAGCCAAGCAGGCCTAACCTACAGGTATGTGACCGCCCCCATAGCACAATGCTATGTTTGCTGGCCAGGAAGTACAGGAGGATGAGCAAGAGTTCCTGTGGTTCCAGTTGTCCAGTTGTCTGCAGAGGATGGGCGGAACTGGATGTGCAGATGGGTTAGTACTGGTGGCAGACAGAGACATGGTCGGCAAAGGATTAGTCCAGGCTGCCTGGCAGAAACATGACCGATTTAAGCCAGGGTCAATTCTGGTGGAAGGTATGCAGGTAAAGGATCAGTCCAGGCAGAAGGCATGGTCAGTCCAGGCAGAAACGTGGTTAAGAAAACATGCAAATGGTTGGTACACAGGACATCAGATCTAAGCAAAATACAGACATAAGAGAAACCCCTTCACCAATCTCATAGTTCGGTTTGGTAGCAATGGAATAAGTCTTTTATACAGAGCCCAGGTTGTGAGGGACAGTTGTGACAATAACACGTGTTATGCCTTATTCTATCTCTAGAGCAGGGGTCTCAAACTGGTGGCCCTCCAGCTGTTGCAAAACTACAAGTCCCATCATGCTTCTGCCTGAGAGAGACATGCTTGTACCTGTCAGCCTTGCAATGCCACGTGGGATTTGTAGTTTTGCAACAGCTGGAGGGCCGGTAGTTTGAGACCCCTGCTCTAGAGCATACATGCCATTTTTATGGGGCGGAGTTGGCCTAATTCAAATGGAGGGAGCAATATTGGGGAAGTGTCTCACATGCAGTCTGCTGACTGCATCAGATCAAAGGTTTTCAGGTGCAGGGCCTTGCTTGGGGGAAAAAAATTTGCTGTTATAACTTCTTTGTATGTGTCAGGTCTTCATGTGTCCCTGTAGATGAGATAGGAGTTGGAACAGGTATACGGACGATTTTACATTTTTTTTTTTTTTTTTTTTTTTTATACCAGTGAATAGATTTTTTTGGTTGCCAGGTAGGGCGTCGTTGCTTAAATCTACACCCACCTAGGAGTTTTTAGTTGTGTATGCAATGGGATTTTTCTCCCCAGACCATGCTGCCTTTGAATTTCCACTGAAGTATCTTTGTGGATGATAGAAAACACATATACAGGATCTCACAAAAGTGAGTACACCCCTCACATTTTTGTAAATATTTTATTATATCGTTTCATGTGATGACACTTTGCTACAATGTAAAGTAGTGTGTGCACAGCTTGTGTAACAGTGGAAATTTACTGTCCCCTTAAAATAACACACAGCCATTAATGTCTAAACCGCTGGCAACAAAAGTGAGTACACCCCTAAGGCTACTTTCACACTGGGTTGGTGGGTCTATTTTTAGCGGTGCTTTACCGTAGTTTTTTGTGGAGGTTTTCGCCGCTAGCAGTGCGCTTTTAAGCCCTATGGCGGCAGTACAGCGGCGCTCCCCGTTTATACACCGCTCCTACGGTGCGGCAAAGATGCAGCTTGCAGGACTTTTTTAGGCATCCTGCCAGCGCACCGCTCCAGTGTGAAAGCACTCGGGTTTTCACACTGAAGTGAGAGAGGCTCTTTACAGGCACTTCAGTTGCTATTTTTAGCACCTGTAAAGCCCCTCATGGGGGAAAGTAGCCTAAGTGAAACTGTCCAAATTGGGTCCAATTATAAATCCCCCCCCCCCCCAGTGTATTGTGGCTCATTAGTGTTACAAGGTCTCTGGTGTTAATGGGAGCAGGTGTTTTAAATTTGGTGTTATCGCTCTCATACTGGTCACTGGAAGTTCAACATGGCACCCCATGGCGAAGAACTCTGAAGATCTGAAAAATTGTTTCTCTACATAAAGATGGCATAGGCTATAAGAAGATTGCCAAGACCCTGAAACTGAGCTTTAGCACGGTGGCCAAGACAATACAGCGGTTTAACAGGACAGGTTCCACTCAGAACAGGCCTCGCCATGGTCGACCAAAGAACTTGAGTGCACATGCTCAGCGTCTTATCCAGAGGTTGTCTTTGGGAAATATAAGTATGAGTGCTGCCAGCATTTCTGCAGAAGTTGAAGTGGTGGGAGTTAGCCTTTCAGTGGTCAGACCATACGCCTCACACTGCATCAAATTGGCCTGCATGGCTGTCGTCCCAGAAGGAAGCCTCTAAAGGAGATGATGCACAAGAAAGCAGACTAAGGACATGGATTACTGGAACCATGGCCTATGGTCTGATGAGACCAAGATTAACTTATTTGGTTCAGATGGTGTCAAGTGTGTGTGGTGGCAACCAGGTGACAAGTACAAAGACAAGTGTGGGTTGCCTACAGTTAAGCATGGTGGTGGGAGTGTCATGGTCTGGGGCTGCACGAGTGCTGCTGGTGTTAAGCCGAAAAAGATCCCCGGCGGATAATGACCCCCCTGAACTGCGCAGGCTTGCGCAGTACGAACGACTACGGAGCCGCCGAAAGTCTCAGAAGATGAACTGCTGATCGTCAGCTCTACATGGCGCCTGCGCACTTAATACTACATTCTGCCCTTAGTCCAGGTTCAACCCCCACCATCCAAGTGGACATAGAGTTAGAATATAAATATGCAGAGCGAAGCGAGCCCGCGAGGGGCCCTGTTATAAAGTGATGTCTTACAACAGTGTTGGAACGCAGGCACCATGTACAGCGGACTCGCAGGTGTTGAGCTTCAGGTATTTTCGGCGGGTCCGTTGTGGTTTGTACTGCGCAAGCCCTGCGCAGTACAAGGGGGTCATTATCTACCGGGGGGGACCTTTCTCGGCAGAATGCCGGCACTAGGGGGCTACAGTTCATTGAGGGAATTGTGAATGTCAACATGTACTGTGACATACTGAAGCAAAGCATGATCCCCCCTCCCTTCAGAGTCTGGACCGCGGGGCAGTATTCCAACATAACCCCAAACACAAGTCTAAAACGACCACTGCCTTGCAAAAGAAGCTGAGGGTAAAGGTGATGGACTGACCAAGCATGTCTCCAGACCTAAACCCTATTGAGCATCTGTGGGGCATCATCAAACGGAAGTTGGAGGAGCGAAAAGTCTCTAACATCCACCAGTTCTGTGATGCCTTCATTCTTGAGTGGAAGAGGACTCAAGTGGAAACCTGTGAAGCTCTGGTGAATTCCATGCCCAAGAGGGTTAAGGCAGTGCTGGAAAATAATGGTGGCCAGACAAAAAAAATTACCTTGGGCACAATTTGGACATTTTAACTTAGGAGTGTAATCACACAGGGACAAGAAATGTACACTGTTACACAAGCTGTGCACACACTACTTTACATTGTAGCAAAGTGTAATTTTTTTGTGTTGTCACATGAAAAATAAAATATTTACAAAAATGTGAGGGGTGTACTCAGTTTTGTTAGATACTGTACATCCCTCTTTTCCTTCAATTTTTAAGAGCCAACATTCTCCTCTTTGCACAAACTTGCTGACTCCCCTCTTGGCATTGTGGTCACCAGTATTTGTAGAAAGCCTTTGAGATTTTCTTTCAGTGTACCACTATCTATATAGTTTGTTGCAGATTAAGATGTCAAAGTAGTGGGCTGGTTTAAAAATTGTCCACATAAAGGTGGTATGCTTGATGGAAAAGGGGTGACATAAGGTCCCACACAGTTTTTCCCACTACTGCCCATATAAGTTGGGCATCCAAGGGGACTCCCGATGGCCATCTTTAGAGTTGTAGAGGCGGTAGCCATTCATATACCCTGTGACCCTCTCAGAGTTCAGTTAACTTCACCTTGTATCGGGCACATTTTACTGGGGATACACTGATTCATGCCCAAACTGCCCACCAAATGGGCGAGGTACTCACCAATGCAGATTTGTTTTTAGGGATTCTAAATTGATAAGTAGCTTAATTTTGTAAAGCTTATCGTATTTGGGGTGTTTTTTTGGGAGGGGACAGATTTGTCATTTAAAATGCAGGAATCTCATAATTTTATAGTGCATCCTGGTCACAATGGAGGAATACAATCACATATAGTGAATGGGGTGTTTGGACTAATAAAACTGCAGTCCCATATTTAGGGTAAGGCCATGAAAGATTTAAACACCTTCTTGCTGCTGCCTCGTGGCCCTTTAAGAGCTTCTAAATGCTGGGAGGTGGATGGGGGCATTCATATCATGTGACCGTTATAATTGGCTGTCGCATGATCGGAAATCTCCCAATCACACTTATGCATTGCGTGCTGGGAGCACACAGGGCGGGTGCTCTCAGCACACAGAAAAGTGTTTACATGGAGTTAAAGCCTACCCGCCGAGAGGTAGGACCATTGGCAGTCTACTCAAATGGATAGACCTAAATGGAGCTGGGATTATTGGTGATGTCCACTAGCCTTACAGATTATGTTGGTCCACAACAGGAATTGAAATCGCTTCTGTATAAGAAAAGTGTAGTTTTTTTTTTTTTTTTGGCTTAAGCCTGATTACACTGTAAATGAGGGGATGATAGGTGCTTCTGAATTATAAGGTATACCTAATGAATTTGATGTTACACCCCATTACTTGATTTTTCATCTACTGCTGCTCGCCAGTTCACTAGGATGTACTACGCTGCTAATTGCCTTCTGCTGTTCAGTACGCCTGATTCTTTTTGTAAGGATTTCCTATGAATCAGAGCTGGTTTGTGAATGGCTGCTCTTCACAGGTTCATACTTTGAATCTGAAAGCGAGTTCCTCTTCACTATTCACATCTGGCATACTCAGAATTTGAAAGGCCCTTCTCACTTGTGAACCTTTTTTTTGGGCATGGCATTCAGGTTCTGGTGACACTGTACTGGTGTTGTGATCAAGACACTTGTACTGGTACTAGTGTGGCTGTGATCAGAACATTGTTGCTGGCTTGAATGGCTCTGCTGACTTTGGTGTGAGTAGGGATCAGAACAGTATTCCTGACTTCTCTGACTCTGGTACTGGTTTGGCGATGATCATGGCGCTAGTGCTGGCTTATACTGGCCTGGCATCACTGACTGACTGGTGTCACTAGCATTTGAAGTATATGGTTTCTGTCTGCATTAATGATACTGAGACAGGTGGCTGACTGCACTGTTAATTCACACTACACTGATGGGCTAGTGACCATTGTTTACATGTGTGATTGTTGTAATTGGATACATCTCTCAGAACCAAATTTCTTGCTCTTGTACCTGGTCATGTGATCTGTTGTGTCTGAGGGACACAGCGAGCAGGCTCACCAGCCAGCGCTCTGGAAGCCACGGGTGGAGGAAGATGGAGTTCGTCCACCCGCATCGGAAAAAGTTCCATTCCATAATTTTCATGTTGTTTTTTAAACAGCCGGGTGGGAAATGGTTTAGAAAAACTGATCTGTTCCAGAAGTGGATTCTGCTATTTCTGTTCTCTATAAACACCTTACAGTTACTATTGACGATGTTTCCGCTTCCTCTAAGGATTCATTTGATGGGTGTCTGCAAGCCTTCTTAAAGTGATACTAAAAACAAAAGTTTTTTTAACTTTAAAGTGATAGTAAACCAAATTTTTTTTCATCTTTTACCTACAGGTAAACCTGTGATAAGGCTCACCTGTAGGTACTGTGAATATCTCATAATATTGCACTGTTTGGGAGATATTAAGAGTGCATGCAGGAGTGCCGTCATCGTGCCCCCGGCCACTCATGTAGCCAGAGGCCATAAACCCAGACAGAAGACTGGGTGGAGATAGAAGCTCTCTCAGCAAGGACAGCGTGATGCTGGAGTGCTTCGTTTTAAGAGAAGTCTCTAATAATATGCTAGTATGCAATGCATTCTGGCAGACTAGGACAATGCCTTGCAGAGGATTTTATTTAAATTTTATTTTTAACTGCGGTTTACTACCACTATAATGCAATCTCTGCATTATGGTAAAACCTTTCAATTGCAGCCCTCCTCTACCACCTCTTCTACATCAGCGCTGTTCTCTGTGCATCAGCTCTTCGCCCCTCTTCCTGTATTCAGAGATAGTCTTTGCAACTTCTGCTGCATTAAATAAACATTCTAGAGGAGTTCAGTTAAAAAAAGGACTGTCACAAGAGCAGTATGTTGCTGGTCTACCACAGAAAATGCTCATTGTCTGTGAATAGTTTAAATACTTCTGAAGCTCAGAACAAGCGTGCAGCAAACAAGTCAGAAAAACATATCTATTTTAGTCGTACAGGACACAGGCAATCTTTTAAGATTTGAATACTGGCAAGCTTTTGAGGACACGCCTACTGGGTGCTTCCCCTGTAACCTCACCCCACTCCTTGAGTCCCGGGAGATCACTCTCTACCTTTTTTTTTTTTTTTTTGTTTGTTTTTTTGTTTGAATTCTAAAAACATCTCAGTGTCTTCTAATGTCACAAGTAGAAGCTCTGCATCTGAATCGGTGCAACCTTGGTAAACCTTGGGAATCCTAACCAGAAGCTACAATGTGGGGACAGCCTGTAATGTTGCTCTGTGCACTAGATTCTGCATAGGGTGTTTGCACTTGCAATGTATGTAGCTAGCTGTAGGGTGCTATACGTCCAGGGCAATGGTCCATCCTAATGGAACCTAGTCCATGAAAACCTCTTCAGGGGTATGCGGACTGACAGGCTGAGCCTGAATGTTATGTACAATCCAGCATCATGGATGGGTAAGACAAAGTCACCCTGTATGCTTCTGAATATTACTGATAAAGGCCAGGTCGATATTTGATTTGTCCTTACTACATTGTAAACCTTTCATATTCGGGCATTAAACCCAGACACTCAGGGCTTAGTTCCATGTGGATTACCAGTTGTGACATCACACCACATGTCGATCATTGTACCACCACTTCTGCCTACTTCTCGCTACTGCCATCTGCAAAAGCTCTGGCATTTTTCTGTGTTCATCCCCTAAACCAGGGATTTGCAATTAGCGGACCTCCAGCTGTTGCAGAATTACAAGTCCCACGAGGCATAGCAAGACTCTGACAGCCACAAGCATGACACCCAGAGGCAGAGCATGATGGGACTTGTAGTTTTGCAACAGCTGGCGGTCCGCAAATTGCATATCCCTGCCCTAAACCATGTAATGAGACAAATTTCTTCTATGGGAATCTGTAAGCTGTAGCTAATTGTACAAAGTACCTCACATGTGCTTTTTTAAAGAAGATATTTAATTGGAAAAGAGCTGGACCAATTCATCAGAGATGTTACCGGAGGAATGGTTTCATTCCTAATACTTCCTGACACAGCAACCTTCTAACCCCCTTAAAATGCAGAGCACCTAACTGCTCTACCCAGGCTTCAACTTCCAGACCCAAGTCTAGCACAAGTCTTGGACCGCAGAGCCCAGTAAGTCTTGACCAAAGCCCCTTTCCCAATGAAGGGGCACCATAACTCAGAGTGTGGCAATTATATGTTAATGTTTGATTCTCCAGTTAACGGATGATCCAGACCTGGGGGTTCGATCAGTTGTTTCAAAGGGGTAGAGAATGGAGTTCAAAACTCTTCCTTTTTATCACCGCTTTCTTCTCTCGAATAAACCAAAAACTCCAGGATAGCCAGATTTGCATAATTCCCTGAACCATCACTTTATTCAAGATGACTCTATTCAAAGGATTTTATTTAAACTTGAAACCCAGCAGTGGTATTCATCCTGTTCTGGACCTAAAATCCCTCACAATGGCCTTCAAATTCAAAAATTTTACATGAAATCCACATAATTGCCTTTCTGAGATAAGGGAAATGCATGGCATCTGTAGACATCCAAGATGTCCATCTGCATGTTTCCATTTATCTACCATGTCAGTGCTTTCTGTGCTTTGCCATGGAAGATAATCTCTTTCAGTTTGTCACACTGCCTTTTGGCCTATCCTCTGCTCCCCAGAGTATTTTCAAAGGACTTTGCACCTCTTTTTCCCCTTCTCGGAGCATCCAGGTCACATTGTGTCTAGCCGACTTTCTCTTGAGGCACTCGTCTCCCATTCAGCTTGTCAGTATACATCCACAGGACAATTCAAATGCTCTGCATGGGCTTTTGGTTGGGTGATCAATTGAAGGGAAAAAAACTACTCTCCAGCTTTCTCTGCCTGGAATACTTGGGTGTGGTCCTAGACACAGAAAATAAAATTTGTTCTCTGAGCCCATGCACCAGAATTGAGATCAGTGACATCCCACAGTGAGATTTTCCATGAGAGTTCTAGGCATCATGGTAGCTTTCTTTGAGCTGTACCACTTACCCAGTTTATTATCCCTCCAGTACATCATCTTGTCCACCTGTAACAAGCATGCTCCTTTTGCCCTTCCCATGCTCCTGTCCAGCCAAACAAGGAACTCACTGGTTTGGTGGATTTCAAGCCCTGCCCTAACAATAGGGGAATGTCCCCTCTTCCCTTTCACTGGCAAGTGACAACCACAGACTGCTGTTTTTCAGGCTGTCAAGGAGTGTTCCAGTCCTTCACAGTCCAGGGTCCAAGGTGGAATTAGTCTTCCTCTGAGGACATAGTCCTATAATCCTTATGCCCTGCTGCATAAGCATCTATTGGAAAATTTGCGTCATTGTCTGGATGTAGTCAGAGCCATTAGAGTCTACCTCAAAGCTACAGCTTTGGTAAGACTGACACATTTGCTTCATGACCTCACATGGGACATCCTGCTTCCGAGTCCACCATCATGACATGGCAAGGAATCTGATCACTAGAGCTTGCGCTCTCATGGACAGATCTCCTCAAATGCTTTAATGCACGCATTTAACCATATTGATGGCAGTATTCTGGGCATTTCTCCACATAATTTTTGTAGCTCTGCTCTGTGAGACCACCACTGGTCTTCTCTCCTAAAGCTGGATACACACTATACATTTTTCTTTAGATTTATTTCCTTTTACATTTACCAAATCCATATGAGGTCAAACCTAAACCCTTTCAATTTGTATGTAATCAGGCAGGCCCTTGCACTACATGGTTTTGGTAAATCTAAAGGAAAAAAATCTAAAGAAAATTGTATTGTGTGTGTGTGTGTGTGTGTATAGCCCTTAACTTTTTCAAGGTTCTACCCGGTGGAAGTCTAGTCTTCTGCGGATGCAAAAAAAAGCTGCAAAATTTTTGAAGCAGGACTCTAAAGTTTCTCTGTCACAGTTCTGTTTGCCTAGTTGTTGTCCACCCTTCATGTTTATTGCTAGGGGAAGTCCTTGGATCTAGGAGTACTTAGCCTGTGACCTGTACTGTACAATTAAGATCAAGGGATTTTTGACTTGTAAAAGCTTTTAATGTCAGGTGGAAATTATGTAAACTTTCTGATGTTTTTAAAAGTTGCTCAGCAAAGGACAACCCTGTGACATAATTGAGGGATTTTGTTAAAGTATACTTTTTGTATTCTACAGGGACTTAAAACTGTTGCTGGTGCATTATATTATTCAAATGTCCATTGATTGGCTTCCATGTTAACTGCAATAATGTATGTTGTGTTTATTTTTAGCTCTTCAGCATGCTGGGAAGCACATGGAAGATTGCATTGTTGCCTCCTACACAGCTTTGCTTCTAGGATGTCTTTGCCAGGAGAGTCCAGTAAGTAGAATTTGTAACATATGAATGATGTAATTGTATAAATATGCTGTTCTAAGGAAATGTTTCAAATTGCCATGTATGCCCTTGGCTGAAATGTTATGAGTTATTTTTTATTTTTTTTTAAAAAGCAAAGTGTGTATGTATGTGTGTATGTATGTATGTATGTGTGTGTGTGTGTGTGTGTGTGTGTGTGTGTGTGTGTGTGTGTGTGTGTGTACCGCTGAGCTGTGGAGGGGCAGGGAGCGGCCATCTCAGCGGCTGCCACAGACTGATTACTGTGGCAGCAGACTTCAGCCCGCTCTCTGCTTAAAACTGGTCACAGGAGTACAATTGCTCTCCTGTGACCCATAGGAGAAGCCCAGCCAAACGCGCTTAGGCTGGACGACTTCTTTTTAAAATTAAAGTGGTTGTAAAGGCAGGTGTTTTTTTTTTTTTTGTTAATTTATCTTGATGCATGAAGACAAAAATAAATAAATATAAAAGGCCTTTTGTGTGCAGCAGCCCCCCCCCCCCCCCCCAATGCTTATCTGAGGTCCATCTAGATCCAGCGATGTTGCAGGAGTGTATCGGCTACGCCATTTCTCTTCTGCATTAAAACTAACCTGCCTGTTCGCCCTTGTGCAGTGAGCCACGCATGCGCAGCTCACTGTACAGATTCGGTAATGCGAAATCTGACTCAACTCCCGGGCACGGGATTTGACTAAGGATGTATCCCATTTAAGCCACACATAAATGCAGACCTATTGGCGTTGAAATGAATGGCAGCCTCAGCCTGGGCTCCCACGAGGCCACACCCCCAACACATTTCACTCCGCCCTCGGAGCTAAATCAAGAGTGACGGCATCCCCGCTCTGCCAATGACAGCGGGCGAAGATCGAGACCCAGGAGCCAGCTGGTGAAGCTGTCAGTGGCTGGGCGTCGAGCTTGAGGACACCTTATCACCGGAGCTGAGAAAAGTATTGTTCTGCTCTAAAGCAAAGTTCCACAAAAAAATTTGAACTTCCACTTTTAAGTGCAGGTGACCCCCTGACATGCCACTTTTGGCATGTCATTTTGGGGGGGGGGGGATAATATTTTTTTTTTTTTTTTTTTTGAGGGATCCAGCTGCCACTTCCTCCCGTGGCGCCGGTAAGAAGTTTTTACCTCTCCCCCTCCCTCTCGCAATCATCTGGGACACGTCACATGTCCCAGATGATTGCCTGGCCAGTCACAGTGCGCATCACGGCTCGCGCATTTAATGGTCTACCTCTACTTTAAAACGTATCTAAGCCCACAAACCAAAATGTTTCCTGATTGTAGCATTCAGGACACACAACTTTTTGCCACTGTCTTGTGTCTTACGGCAGTGGTAGCAGGGTTTTTACGTACACTCCCGGCTGCCACAGGTCCCTAAAAGCCATTGCACCAGCTAAGACCATTTTGGTTCACCAGCTGGTTGGGCCTTTCCTTAGATGGAGATTGGCTTCGCACAGGGAGGTCTTTTTATTCTCCTCCAAAATATTTCTTTCAATAATATCTTGGCAATTGCTCTGGTGGATCAAATTTCTTTACTTTCAAAAGACCCTTGTTGCTCCTGTGGAGGATGAATAATCCCAAGTTTAAATATCCCAGTAAATAAAACAATAGAGGCGCTCCTTAAAGAGGTTGTGAACCTTCATGTATACTTTGTACCTATAGGTACTGTAAATATCTCCTAAACGTGCGCAGTTTAGGATATGTTGTACACTGCGCTGATGTCATCGCACATGCGCTCTGAAAGAACATGCAGTTTCTTCAGAAGCATGTGCTGTGACCGGTGGCTCGCACGCGCATGTGTGGGAGTGATGTCACGCTGCTCAGGCCAGTCACAGAGCCGGCGTTCCTGGCCCCGGAAGGAAGACGGGCAAAGATGGATGCAGGCCTCCAGCTGGGACAATGAAGGCTTCGTTTGCAGGTAACTGCCACATAATGTGCTAGTATGTGATGGCTACTAGCACATTATGCCTTTACTTGGCAGGGAACAAAAACATCCAAGTTCACTTCCTCTTTAAGGTTATCTTAGCCATGGCAGGCCCTGCCACGGAGCCTGCAGTTGATAGTAGTGTGTCAGATCATGGCTGTCCTGACTAAGCGTTATGGCCTGGAAACCCAGCTCCATTTTTTACAGATCCTTCCATCCATGGTCAGATGGACCTTTCGCCTACTGTGTGAATGGCTTGTGTATACTAGCGTCTAGGAAGATCCCTTGAAAAAAATAATCAAGAAGGTCACTTGCGGGTAAGGTGCTCTTACCCCACAAGAAATATGAGTCTGCTACACCTATGACCTCTTATTTTTATTTTTTTTTCAACCAAAGGGGTCTTTATTTTCTCCCCAGGCATTGGCTTTTTTTAATGTTTTGGCTAGAGTGGCGGAGGATTAGAACACCTTTCAGGTTTTATTGCTGTCTGTGCCCCCGGTTAAGGAGATCCAATCTCCCGATTAGTCTTGTCATTATTTAAAAGTAAATAAAAATCCCACATTTTGGGTTGTCCCCATAAAAAGTAATGGAGGATAAATATTTTAATGAGGACACTGGTCCTGGTGACCTGGGGGTCCCCAAGGAATTCCCTTAATTTGTAGGGATTTCCTCCCACTACCTTTTTTGCCTATGGGACAGGAAGTGAAGGGCAAACTGCAATGGGGCACAGATGGCAAAAAAAAAAAAGAATCTGACGGGTCATAACCCTCCCTTGCTCTCTCCAAAAATGGAAAAAAAAAGTTTTGCCTATAGTTCTACTTAAATACTTTTACTGAAGATCAGCCTTTACACTGTCTGGGGTATCTAATCTTGGAATATCCCAAGCCTTAATTTGTCCTATGCATCTATCCATCCAGATACTTCTGTCCCTGGCATGGTAAATCTCCAACTCTGCCCTGGAGTTGGACAAGTCCTTCCTTCACATGTCCTAGAGGGTGGTGACAACGGATGCTGGCCTAACAGGCTGAGGGTGGAGTTTACAATTCCCCAAACTGTTCAGGGGACCTGGTCCTCAGAAGTCTGCTCTCTAAGTCAGGCCTCTAAGTCTGCCGCATTTGATGCATTTTTCAGGCCCGTTTTTCAGTGTATTCTGCAATTTTGTTCTTCTTTTAAACGCATTGTATAAAGTTGGTTGCTAAGAAGGGGGCCGGCTGCCGCATACCTAACCAATGAGTCATCAGCTGTCAAAAGGGGTTCTCGCTAAAAGCTAAATTGAAGAAAAAAGTTACATTTTGCAGGCAAAAAAAAAGGCGTGGTGTCCATACCAGGCCCTTCAAGTCTAGTATGGATTTTTGGGGGGACCCCCACACAGTGTTTTTTTTTTTTTTTTTTTTTTTTTTTTTACATTTTAGCGTGGGCCCCCGCCCTCCTTATCCATACTAGACCCAACGGGCCTGGTATGGACCTCGGGGGGAACCCCCACAAGTTTTTTTTTTTTTTTTTTTTTTTTTATTTTTTTTTTTTCTTTGCAAATTTTTTTTTGCCGGACAATTTTTATTATACTTTTTTTTTTTTCAGCGGGCAGCCTTGCTGACAGCTGATGACTCATCGGTTGCTAAGGATACGGCGTCCGGTTTCTTGGCCCCCTGCTTAGCAACCAGCTATATACAGTGGTAAAATATGAACCGCAAAACACATCAAAAATCGCATCACAAACACATCTCTGGTGCAGCTCCATTGAAATCTATTAGCCACAAATAGCGGGAATAAAATCCCCAGCCCTTTCCAAAAATGCACCTGCCACAAAACGCACAGATGTGAGCTAGTACTATAGGAAACCATGTTAAATGGACTGTAGTGCGTTTCTGCAAACTGCAAAACGCACAAATAAAGCATAGGTGTTGAACGTCAGCTAAATCAACGCACTAAATCTGAGAGCCCTAAAATAGCTCTACAACACTGCATAGTCACCCAGTCAGGGTGTAGTTGGACAGCAGTGACCTACATGAAGCCTGATGTTGCGCTGCTTAAAAATGAACAATGGGAGAAATCTAGACTGTTGCTGTGGTGTAGCCTGGGCACCAGAATGCAATTTCAAGTTGCCATTGCGACCTGGCGACTGGGTTTTGTTGAGTCCTGCTTTACAGGCAAGTCCAAATGCCTATTTTTTATATATATTTTTTTCTTTTTAGGATATAGGTTTCAATTTAAATAAAAGCTGTAAGCATTCCCGTCAGTGTTTAAATGGTTTGTCTCCTAACCCTTTAACAAATACTTTTACTGAACAGTTTGGTCTGTCAAAATAGAGCAACAGGCAAAATACAACGGTTTAGGGGGCTCGGAAAAACAGACTATTGTGTTTAATTCTTTTGACAGACTGCCTTGTCCCTAGTTCTAATTTAACTTACTAATGCTTAAAGTGATTATTCCTAAAATGGTCTTCACAGATATTACTCTGTAAGAACAGAGGCCACTATATGAAGCAAAGAAAATGGCAACCTAAATGGGACATTCATTTTTTATTCTCCTAATTCTGTTCAGTCAGGTAAATGTAGGTCAATCCTAATTGTTTGAAACTGAATAGATGGATGACGTTTGGAAAAGGGAATTCAGATTACAGCTGAAATTTAAAATCATCCAGGGCCAGGATGGCTTCTTTTTGTGCCGCACAAATGTTGAGAAATTTGGATGTTTACTTGGCTAAAAAGACATTTCACCAGAATCAACAAAATACATTTCAGCATTACCAGAATTTTAGTGAAAGCATTTACACTTTTAACGGCTTGCCGACTGGCTTACCCTGTTATACATCGTCAGAATGTCACTCCTGTGCAAACTGACGTACCTGTACGTCAGTCCACAAAAGCTAGAATAGTGTGCCCGCAGGTCCCGTGGACTCTGTGCACCAGGGGCTTGCTATCACGGCAAGTTCCCTGTTCTGCCTAGTAACATGACAGATCTTCTGTTCCCTGTCATCGGGAGCAGTGATCTGTCATGTCAGTGGTAGCCCATCCCCCCCCTACAGTTAGAACACGCTGAGGGAACACACTTAACCCCTTGATCGCCCCCTAGTGTTAAACCCTTTCCCTGCCAGTGACATTTATACAGTAATCAGTGGCTATTTTTAGCTCTGATCGTTGTTTAAATGTCAATAGTCCCAAAATAGGGTCAAGTGTCTGATCTGTCTGCCGCAGTCCCGATAAAAATCGCAGATCACCACCATTACTAAAAAAAATAAAAATAAAAATGCCATAAATTGATCCCCTATTTTGTAGACACTATTGGGGGTTATTTACGAAAGGCAAATCCACTTTGCACTACAAGCGCACTTGGAAGTGCAGTCGCTGTAGATCCAAGGAGGACAGGCAAGGACAATATTAAACAGCATTTTAGCTTGCACATGATTGGATGATAAAATCAGCAGAGCTTCCCCTCATTTCAGATCTACCCCTCGGAAGTGCAGTCGCTGTAAATCTAAGTGCGCTTGTAGTGCAAATTGGTTTTGCCTTTCATAATTAACCCCCTATAACTTTTGCGCAAACAATCAATATACACTTTTTGCGATTTTACCAAAAATATGTAGAAGAATACATATCAGCCTAAACTGAGGAAGAAATTGTTTTTTTTATTATATATATATATATATATATATATATATATATATATAATAGTTATTTTTTTTAGTATATATTTTTTGGGGGATATTATAGCCGAAAGTAAAAAAATGATAGCGCAAAAAATAAAAACCCAAAGGTGATCAAATGCCACCAAAAGGAAGCTCTATTTTAGGGAACATAGGACGCAAATTTTGTTTGAACAGTGTTGCACGACTGCGCAATTGTCAGTTAAAGCGGCACAGTGCCAAAATGAAAAAAAGTGCTCTGGTCAGGAAAGGGGTAAAATCTTCCGGAGTTGAAGTGGTTAAAGTGTAACTAAAGAGAACAACAACAAATCCAGTGTAAGGGGACTAGTTGTGCCCTTTGGAAAATGTCCCCAATGTTACTGTTTTGATATCGGCCCTGAATTAGGTTTTTCTTTTACTTTCATTTTCGATGATAAACAGGATGAATGGAGAGGACGAATCTCTCTAATGGGGGACACAGACAGCAATAAGAACTGACAGGTGTTCGAATTCCTTTCCACTCTATCCAAAATTTGAAGAACAAAAGCGCATGTCAATGCCAAATAATAATGTAAATATCCTATTAAGCACCTCTCTGGAATAACTACACATTTTCCTATGTGTTATCCCTTTTAAGCTGGCTTCAAATATAATAAATTTAGTGATATGCCAGAAATATAGTGCATCTACCTTCCTCTTCAACATCAGAACAGTGTATTTTCAGCTCGGAAAATGCACTCTGGATTCTGATTTTTTGTCAATTTTTTTTCTTTTCCCACGCTGTTGTGGAACTGCAATATTGACAGTGGAATTTAATGCATAAGTAATAAATATATTAACCAGTGTAGCGCAGCAAAAACAATCGACAACAAAATCAAAACTAGTCTAAAATAATTATAAATAAAATACTAAAGTCTCTGTGAATAAATGTCCCTGTAAATAGTTCAGCAGTAGCTAATTCAGCAGTTAAATTGTCTGCTTACTGCCGTGTATGTGTGTCACGTATTTTGTAGTAGATAATCTGATGCTCACAAATCTCCTCGGATCATATAAAAAAAGCAAAAAAGGAAAACTGTGTGTTCCGCATAGATATATTTATTTTAACACCCCGCTATACAGAAATACTTACTAGAACAAAGATGTAACACGCATATAGTACAATACAGCTCACCACCTCGCCTGGTGAGACTCAGATGCACGTCACTACTCCAATCCTCCATTACACGCATATCGCCAAATGATAGGCTTCCTCAGCAGGCGGGGCTTAGAGCGCCAGGTGACATTATAAAGCTGAGCATACATCGCTATGATGACCAAAAAACAAATGGACTGAGCAAACAGGAAGTGAATCGCTACTCGCAAGCGCTCCCATTAACAGGGATAGAAAGGATATGTTGCCGGTGTCACCACACTTATAAAAATTAAATTAATAAATATAGCATAATACTGCAAATTAAGCGAGAGTACCACTGTCGTTTGTTGTCCTACTGTATATACCTTAAACAATAACCTAAAAAAAGTATTACATATTTAAATACATGTATACGGGATGTTTGATAACTCCGCCCTCCTACGCAAACACCGCTCTGCGCTACAAGGATGATATGTTTATGCGATGAAGTGAGATTAAAAATGACTAAAATCTCAGTGTATCAATTACTAGTGCTATTGATAAATTAAATATATATAAAGATAAATGAATATATAAAGGAGATTTGATTATGGTGAACAATAAAATCTCAACAGTGCGAGTATGTAGTGAGCACTATACACACACTTTCACAGCAGCTGCTTAAATAAAGTGAGATCTCAAAAAAATACAATAAGTGGAAAAAAGTGCAAGGAGCGTCTTTCTCAAGTATTGTAGCAGCGCTATTGTTTGAACATTCGTGTCCGATGTGAAATAAATAATTCTCCAACAGTCCCGGATTGGGACTGTTGGATAATTAATTATTTATTTATTTCACATCGGACACGAATCTTCAAACAATAGCGCTGCTACAATACTTGAGAAAGACGCTCCTTGCACTTTTTTCCACTTATTGTATTTTTTTGAGATCACACTTTATTTAAGCAGCTGCTGTGAAAGTGTGTGTATAGTGCTCACTACATACTCGCACTGTTGAGATTTTATTGTTCACCATAATCAAATCTCCTTTATATATTCATATATCTTTTCTATATATTTAATTATCAATACTTGAGAAAGACGCTCCTTGCACTTTTATCCACTTATTGTATTTTTTTGATATTTTAAATACATAAAAATATGTAAAATATATATATTTTCAAAAGAACCTTTTCCAACGAACAATGAAGAGAAATATTTATAAACTATTACTCACTTATTACTAATGAGGTCAAAATCAATGTTCAAACCTCTAGGGGTTAATACTTTTGTTTAAAAAAATCCAGAATGATTCTTGTTGACTACGTTTTGTTACAAAATTACCCCCCCCCCCCCCCCCCCCCCTCCTCCAATATTGTTGTACCTTCTCAATGCCCCAAAACTTTAGGCCACTGGGATCCTTCTTAATAACTTCTAAAATGTCTAGGGACACTGATTAGTTTTCCCTTTTTCTAATACTACTCGTATGTTCCCTAACCCTAGCCTGTATACATCTGGATGTTCGTCCTACATACTGAAATGAACATGGACATTCCAACATGTATACTACCCCAAAGGTAGAGCAGGTAATAAAATCTTTAATCGGATATGTTATATTAGTAGCTGTGGCCCTAAATTATTTTCTCCTTATTTTATTTTAGAAGTTTTGCGTGAAATGCATTTACCACAAGTATAAAAACCAGTCAAAAATGGAAATACAGAAAACAAAAAAACTGCGCTAGACAAAAAAAACCTTTAGGCCCCTTTCACACTGGGGCGGTGAGCCGCGGTGACGGTAAAGCAGCGCTATATTTAGCGCTGCTTACCGTCGTTTTCACCGCGGTTTCCGGCCGCTCGCGGTGCGGTTTTACCCCCCGCGAGCGGCCGAAAAAGGGTTAAACACCCCCCGCAGAGCGCCGCCGTAGCCGCGGTATTACCGCGGTAACCGCGGTATTGCCGCGGTTTTACGGCGGTCTCCCATTCTTTTCAATGGGAAGGAGCGGTGAACACACCGCTCCTATCCCGCTCCAAAGATGCTGCTAGCAGGACTTTTTTTTTCATCCTGCTAGCGCACCGCTCCAGTGTGAAAGCCCGCCGGCTTTCACACTGGAGTTAAAGGGGCATGATTTTTTCATGCGGTGAACAGGCGCTATTTTTAGCGCTGCACCGCATGAAAAACGCCCCAGTGTGAAAGGGGCCTTAGAGAGCAGCAAACCACATGTGATAAACAAAAAATAGAAGTGAAAAAAGAAAGGTTGCGCTATAACATAATAAATCACAGATATATGTGTACCGTGAATAAATAAGTGACAATAATTACCACCTATAGGGATTTGATACCGACAAATATTGTGCGATATGTGATATATTGTTAAACAATGTTAAATGCAATATAGTGAAACAAATATAGCAAAAACACCCATATATGGCTAAGCATCAGATAGGTAATTATAATCATAAGTGTCAATATTTAGCCAAAAAATATTGATATGATGCTGTCCATATGTGTTCATATAGAACTACAAGCATGAAGTGACATCCGTGCAGTGGGTGACTCTTTCAGATCAGACTGTCATCCGTGATTCAGTGACTTTCCTCTGTGGTCCCACCACCATCTAAAATGCAAGCTTACCAGCTGTAGGTCAAGTAATCGCATGTGGCTACAACCCAGCCAGGGCCTTTTTCCTCTATCTCCCTTCTGTATATCAGGTCAAGACGTCCATATCCTTATCAGGGGTTACTCAATCCACGGCTTTGTATCTCGTCAGGAAAAAACAATTCCCCAAGGCCGAAAAATAGAAGGGGAAAAAAGGCAGACCATAGGTAGGATCCAACTGGTTTATTATAAAAAACGCCAAGGGCGTACAGACATCCAGATAAAAACAGTAAAATTTCGAATTTCCCGGCCGGCTACAGTAACAAGAACGCCCGTGCTTGTCCGGGGCGTAGAACGCGGTGACGTCAGCGCGTCGCTCCTCCCTACGCGTTTCGTCAGAGAAATGACGTAATCATGGGGCACGGGCAGCGTACTGACGCACCGCTATAAATACAACATACCAAGCCTCAATCTGAGTGGCAAATGGCTAATTAGATTACTCCATCTTGGAGTCTGGCAAAAGAACTTAAAGGTCTGGCAACGCCATCCAAACCCTTTCGCTTATGACATAAGGCAGAAAATATGTATATAAATCCCTATGGTGAAGAACACGAAAAGGGTAGTGCGGGTGATTTTGCAGACATAATCATGTGCAAGCTTGATTAGCGTGACAACGGGTTGCAGTGTCATGGCGAGGCCTCACACACTACATTTCCCATAATCCTTAGTTTCCTAAGGCGGGGCAATGAAAAGTGATTTAGAGCTTGTCATTGGATAGACTGCAGCCTGCAATCACATCATCCAAACCCCACCAAAGCGTAAGAGGCCACAGCCCCCAGACAACAAATAGGCAACGCTACAACGTACATAGCAGCACACATCCACATACATCAAGTACATAATTGTAAAGAAAGGTGACAAAGACCGTCCTAACAATCCATCCCGTACGTATGAAGATTACCATAACGGTGGGTTTGTAGTTTCATGAATATATTTCTCAAAACTCCATTTCCCATCATCCTAAGAGAGGGTTTGCAGTTTCATGAATACACTTCACGGAACTACATTTCCCATCATCCTAAAGAGGGGAGTGACAGATGGTCAAAGGCCTGCCATTTAGACAAGCTAAGGCCTGTAATCACAAGATCCTACTAAAACATAGAGGCTATACTAGAACAAAAAAAGCTATATCGCAAGAAGTGAACAAGCCCACAGCGTGTATAGCGGCACATGTTAGCGTCCGTCACGGCCAGACACCAACAAGCGCATAAACAAGGACAGTGATACCCTTCAAAGAAAACAAAAATGGATAAATTAAATTGGATTTGTGTTGCCACAACTGGAGCATTTAGAACTAAGGGCAAAAAAGAAAAAAAAAGAGAAATAATTTTAATTGTATAAAGTGGGGGGTAAAAACACCTCCTTCTCTCGATGTGCATACATTGCCGCAGAAACAGCGACTAATATAGACACGAGTAGTGAACGGAATTAGTAAGAAAAATTGTACTTTTAAGATTGGGGGTAAAAACACCACCTTGTTTGAAAAACCGCTTAGGCTAATAACATTAAAGGGGGACGATAGCCAGTGGTCGGTGCTAAAATAAAGATTGCTTAAAAGGACCAAAGTAGATTGTCCAGATCACATAAGGGGTATTCCACCTATCAGGGATCCGGTATTTCTAGGGCATGATCAGGGCCGATCCTTAAAGCAACTGTATGTCAAAAAATAAGGAAAAAAGGGGGGAGTTTCTCACATTTATAGGTCACCAAGTTTTGAGAGGCACAAACTATTGAGTCAGTATTAGGGCTCTGGAATTACAGTAGCACATTAGTGCTAATGAATAATGGAGAAACGAAATCTACAGGTAGGCACTATACACTGTGCACCTGCTATATAGTACATATAACTAATATGCATCAAGGAATGTTATCAAATATGATTGTTCTTATTGGTCCACCAAAAGCTGTTGCTTTTATCACAAATTTATATGACTAGCCATTCACGACCCAGATCAAGTTCACAACAATATAGGGTAGACCACTGATGTTACAATTCAAGCATTATCAATAAATGCATTTACGTCTACCTCTATATTCAACCCATGGGGGGTTTAGGTTTTAAGCTTATACACCCACGCCATTTCTGATCTAGAGATACTCCTCACTAGATTACTCCCTCTCCAATGGGGGTTAAATTTCTCAATCCCCACGAATAGGGTATTTGAGGGGGTCACGATTATGAGTGGTTAAATAGTGTTTTTGATACTGAGTGTTTTGTGAATCCCCTCCTAATATTGTTAATGTGCTTGTTTAAACGAACCCTAAGGGGGCGCTTGGTCCTGCCCACATACTGCAGGCCACACGGGCACTGCAGTAAGTAGACCACCCCCTCAGTGGTGCACGTAACGAAAGAGTCTATCTTAAAGCTTTTTGAGGTAACCGTTGAAGTGAAACTAGTAGTCCTTTTGATTTTGCAGCTATTGAGTGAGCGTACCTGACAACTCCTGCATGGATAATATCCTGTAAGTTCACCGAAAAACCGGGGTGCATTATGAGGGGGATTCATAACGTTTGGTGCTAGTTTATCTTTTAAGTACGGGACACCTCTAAAAACCACTCGAGGTCTCTTCGGTAAGAAGGTTTTGAGCATTCTATCATTCTCTAAAACGTGCCAATGTTTTCTCATAATATGGGTGATGCTATGGTGTTGGTTTGAATAGTTGTTGATAAATGGAATGCCATCATCAACCCCAATATTCCCCATTGGCACCTTATCCTTTAAAAGGTTTGACCTATCCATCAAGGAGACCTTATTCAAGGTGTCCCCTAAGGATTTGGCATCATAGCCCTTCTCTAAGAGGTGAGAATCTCGGCCTGTGCTAGAAAATGATCTGGTTCCGTACAGTTTCGCTTGAGCCTCATATACTGGAATATACTTTGCCAGTATATGAGGCTCAAGCGAAACTGTACGGAACCAGATCATTTTCTAGCACAGGCCGAGATTCTCACCTCTAAATTTTTAGAGAAGGGCTATGATGCCAAATCCTTAGGGGACATCTTGAATCAGGTCTCCTTGATGGATAGGTCAAACCTTTTAAAGGATAAGGTGCCAATGGGTGGTAATGGGATTGATGATGGCATTCCATTTATCAACAACTATTCAAACCAACACCATAGCATCACCCATATTATGAGAAAACATTGGCACGTTTTAGAGAATGATAGAATGCTCAAAACCTTCTTACCGAAGAGACCTCGAGTGGTTTTTAGAGGTGTCCCGTACTTAAAAGATAAACTAGCACCAAACGTTATGAATCCCCCTCATAATGCACCCCGGTTTTTCAGTGAACTTACAGGATATTATCCATGCAGGAATTGTCAGGTATGCTCACTCAATAGCTGCAAAATCAAAAGGACTACTAGTTTCACTTCAACGGTTACCTCAAAAAGCTTTAAGATAGACTCTTTCGTTACGTGCACCACTGAGGGGGTGGTCTACTTACTGCAGTGCCTGTGTGGCCTGCAGTATGTGGGCAGGACCAAGCGCCCCCTTAGGGTTCGTTTAAACAAGCACATTAACAATATTAGGAGGGGATTCACAAAACACTCAGTATCAAAACACTATTTAACCACTCATAAACGTGACCCCTCAAATACCCTATTCGTGGGGATTGAGAAATTGAACCCCCATTGGAGAGGGAGTAATCTAGTGAGGAGTATCTCTAGATCAGAAATGGCGTGGGTGTATAAGCTTAAAACTATACCCCCCATGGGTTGAATATAGAGGTTGACGTAAATGCATTTATTGATAATGCTTGAATTGTAACATCAGTGGTCTACCCTATATTGTTGTGAACTTGATCTGGGTCGTGAATGGCTAGTCATATAAATTTGTGATAAAAGCAACAGCTTTTGGTGGACTAATAAGAACAATCATATTTGATAACATTCCTTGATGCATATTAGTTATATGTACTATATAGCAGGTGCACGGTGTATAGTGCCTACCTGTAGATTTAGTTTCTCCGTTATTCATTAGCACTAATGTGCTACTGTAATTCCAGAGCCCTAATACTGACTTAATAGTTTGTGCCTCTCAAAACTTGGTGACCTATGAATGTGAGAAACTCCCCCCTTTTTTCCTTATTTTTTCCTTATTTTTTGACATACAGTTGCTTTAAGGATCGGCCCTGATCATGCCCTAGAAATACCGGATCCCTGATAGGTGGAATACCCCTTATGTGATCTGGACAATCTACTTTGGTCCTTTTAAGCAATCTTTATTTTAGCACCGACCACTGGCTATCGTCCCCCTTTAATGTTATTCGCCTAAGCGGTTTTTCAAACAAGGTGGTGTTTTTACCCCCAATCTTAAAAGTACAATTTTTCTTACTAATTCCGTTCACTACTCGTGTCTATATTAGTCGCTGTTTCTGCGGCAATGTATGCACATCGAGAGAAGGTGTTTTTACCCCCCACTTTATACAATTAAAATTTATTTCTCTTTTTTTCTTTTTTGCCCTTAGTTCTAAATGATCCAGTTGTGGCAACACAAATCCAATTTAATTTATCCATTTTTGTTTTCTTTGAAGGGTATCACTGTCCTTGTTTATGCGCTTGTTGGTGTCTGGCTGTGACGGACGCTAACATGTGCCGCTATACACGCTGTGGCCTTGTTCACTTCTTGCGATATAGCTTTTTTCGTTCTAGTATAGCCTCTATGTTTTAGTAGGATCTTGTGATTACAGGCCTTAGCTTGTCTAAATGGCAGGCCTTTGACCATCTGTCACTCCCCTCTTTAGGATGATGGGAAATGTAGTTCCGTGAAGTGTATTCATGAAACTGCAAACCCTCTCTTAGGATGATGGGAAATGGAGTTTTGTGAAATATATTCATGAAACTATAAACCCACCGTTAGGGTAATCTTCATATGTACGGGATGGATTCTTAGGAAGGTCTTTCTCACCTTTCTTTACAATTATGTACTTGATGTATGTGGATGTGTGCCGCTATGTACGTTGTAGCGTTGCCTATTTGTTGTCTGGGGGCTGTGGCCTCTTACGCTTTGGTGGGGTTTGGATGATGTGATTGCAGGCTGCAGTCTATCCAATGACAAGCTCTAAATCACTTTTCATTGCCCCGCCTTAGGAAACTAAGGATTATGGGAAATGTAGTGTGTGAGGCCTCGCCATGACACTGCAACCCGTTGTCACGCTAATCAAGCTTGCACATGATTATGTCTGCAAAATCACCCGCACTACCCTTTTCGTGTTCTTCACCATAGGGATTTATATACATATTTTCTGCCTTATGTCATAAGCGGAAGGGTTTGGATGGCGTTGCCAGACCTTTAAGTTCTTTTGCCAGACTCCAAGATGGAGTAATCTAATTAGCCATTT
Source organism: Lithobates sylvaticus (assembly GCA_028564925.1). Classification (NCBI taxonomy): domain Eukaryota; kingdom Metazoa; phylum Chordata; class Amphibia; order Anura; family Ranidae; genus Lithobates; species Lithobates sylvaticus. The sequence continues at coordinate 149,268,895 of CM053036.1, read as the reverse complement.
GCCACTCAGATCGAGGCTTGGTATGTTGTATTTATAGCGGTGCGTCAGTACGCTGCCCGTGCCCCATGATTACGTCATTTCTCTGACGAAACGCGTAGGGAGGAGCGACGTGCTGACGTCACCGCGTTCTACGCCCCGGACAAGCACGGGCGTTCTTGTTACTGTAGCCGGCCGGCCGCAAAATTTAAAATGTTACTGTTTTTATCTGGATGTCTGTACGCCCTTGGCGTTTTTTTTATAATAAACCAGTTGGATCCTACCTATGGTCTGCCTTTTTTCCCCTTCTATTTTTCGGCCTTGGGGAATTGTTTTTTCCTGACGAGATACAAAGCCGTGGATTGAGTAACCCCTGATAAGGATATGGACGTCTTGACCTGATATACAGAAGGGAGATAGAGGAAAAAGGTCCTGGCTGGGTTGTAGCCACATGCGATTACTTGACCTACAGCTGGTAAGCTTGCATTTTAGATGGTGGTGGGACCACAGAGGAAAGTCACTGAATCACGGATGACAGTCTGATCTGAAAGAGTCACCCACTGCACTGATGTCACTTCATGCTTGTAGTTCTATATGAACACATATGGACAGCATCATATCAATATTTTTTTGGCTAAATATTGACACTTATGATTATAATTACCTATCTGATGCTTAGCCATATATGGGTGTTTTTGCTATATTTGTTTCACTATATTGCATTTAACATTGTTTAACAATATATCGCATATCGCACAATATTTGACGGTATCAAATCTCTATAGGTGGTAATTATTGTCACTTATTTATTCACGGTACACATATATCTGTGATTTATTATGTTATAGCGCAACCTTCCTTTTTTCACAAAAATGGAAATACAACCCCCCCCCCCTTTAATATTAGGCAAGTCTATAATCCCCGGGCCCATTTTACCTCTCAGTGTGGGGGCTTTTCAATATATAAATCTAGGTATAGGAGGGAAAATTTTATTTAGAACTTTAACCCTTAGTAAAATATTAGTGTTTTTTAATAATAATCCCTATCTTGTTACACTGGATATTATAGTCAAAAACCATCCCAAAACCATTGGTGTGTTTAGGAGTAGATACTGGTACATTTTTACTCTAAAAGAACCCTTATCCAATGCCTGTACTGCCAGTCTTTCTTTAACCTAAAGTACGCTGCGCTTTCAAACTTAAAATCCAAATACTGTAGTGAAACGAAAAATGTGCTCTATAACCGCAATAAAGTGATAAAATACGTAAAATATTTAAAATAAAGTGCTTTCATGCGGGCTATGATAAAACGTCCATATGGTGAGAAAAAGCAATATATAGATATAGATAGATATATAGATAGATTAATATATAGATAGATATATAGATAGATATATAGATAATATAGATAGATAGATATATATATATATATATATAGATAGATAGATAGATAGATGTGAGAAACAAGTGCTGCAATGTGCTGTGCAATCAAAAAAAGTTCAAAAGTGCTCCAATGTAATCTAGTGGTTGCTGTGATATCAATCCAATATTAAGGTGCTGCATGTGCACTCCGGTGTTCCCCCCAGGTAATGGCCGCTCACCTTGGAGCGCGTGACCTTGCTGATTTAGGCTTGGTCAATACACGCATTGGAACCTGTAAATGGTTCAGTGGTAAATCCGGATTCCTGTGGTGGCCTCACTCTGTGCTTTAATATGGTAATGGAGTCCCTTTTGTGCCTCAGTAATACCAATAGAAAAAGGAGGACTTCATAGTGTAGTATATTTAAACTTTTATTATCAACACAGTAAAAAAAAACCTTGCAGGGTACTCACATTTGCATGGCGTGTCAGGGCGCCACTCTAAAATAGCATAAAAAACAAGCTGTAGCGGCTGATATCAGGTTGGTATGCTGATCGTCTTTAGTGGGTGCACTGACTAGCATTCCATCCTGTCCCCTTCCCCTACGCGTGTCGATACAAGGGGTTAATTTGTATCTTCCTCAGGGGAAGATAATAAAAGTTTTTAATATGCTACACTATGAAGTCCTCCTTTTTTTTTTTTATTGGTATTACTGAGGCACAAAGGGACTCCATTACCATATTGAAGCACAGAGTGAGACCACCACAGGAATCCGGATTTACCACTGAACCATTCCAATGCGTGTATTGATCAAGCCTAATCAGCAAGGTCACACGCTCTAAGGTGAGCGGCCATTACTTGGGGGGGGGGGGACACCTGAGTGCACATGCAGCACCTTAATATTGGATTGATATCACAGCAACCACTGAATCGCATGGACTACATTGTAGCACTTTTGAACTTTTTTTGATTGCACATTGTAGCACTTGTGTGTGTGTGTGTGTTTTGTGTGTGTATATGTATGTATGTGTATGTATATATATATATATATATTTATATTTATTTATATTTTTTTGATTGCTTTTTTCTCACCATATGGACGTTAAATCATATCCTGCATTAAGCTCTCTATTTGGAATATTGTATGTATTTTAGCACGTTATCATTTTATTGCTGTTGTTATATAGCACATTTTTCGTTTCACTATTCGGATTTTAAGTTGGAAAGCGCAGCGTACTTTAGAATATTGGATGATCTTTGCATGATTTGAGTAATGTGCAACGCTAGCTGCTGATTCAAATTTAGTGTCATTTGAGAGACCCTATTTTGGGCTTATAGCAAGTGGTGGCTCGCAGGACATTACATTGTTTCTTTTTTAACCATGTCCCTAACCTAACCTTACCGTACAAACCGTCTTTCAAATACTTCTGATTTGTTCCACATAATCCTCAAGATTGGTGCAATTATGTGGAACAATCAGAAGTATTTGAAAGACGGTTTGTACAGAAAGGTTATGATAGGGAAATGGTTAAACAGAGACTGGCCGTACAGGCATTGGATTGGATTGGGGCTCAGAGTAAAAATCCAGAAGTATTAAGCCCTAGAGGTCTGAACGTTGATTTTGACCAACTGTTTTATTAGTAATAAGTGAGTAATAGTTTATTATTTATCTTCTTTGTTGGGAAAGGTTCTTTTGAAAAAAATTTTTTTTTTAATATTGTTTATTTTATGTATATACAGTAAGGCAACAAACAGCCGTGGTACACTCTCTTAATTGGCAGTATTATGCTATATTTGTATTTAATTTAATTTTTGTATACAGGGGGTCCCCGACTTACGAACGCCCGACCTACGAACATCTCCTACGTACGAACCGGGCGATGCGGGCACCCTCTGCCATTTTCCGCGGACCTTCGGCCGTTCTGCGCATGCGCGGGCAGACGGAGCCTCGGAAAATGACGGCAAACATCGGGAATGTCCGTAATTGTCGGTCTGCGCATGCGCGGCCGACTTACGAACATTTCCGATTTAAGAACAGGAGGACAGTCCCTAACGAGTTCGTAACTCGGGGACCCCCTGTATGTGGTGACCCCGGCCACATATTCATTCTTTTCCAGTTAATGGGAGCACTTGTGAGTAGCGCTTCACTTCCTGTTTGCTCAGTCCATTCGTTTTTTTGGTTGTCATAGCGCTGCATGCTCAGATATATAACATCCCCTGACGTAAAAAGCCCCACATGCTGAGGAAGCCTATCATTTGGCGATACGCATGTAGGAGGATTGGATCGTAGTGACGTTCATCTGAGTCTAACCCGGCAAGATGGTGACTATATTGTACCATATGCGCGTTACCTATTTGTTATAGCAAGTGTTTATGTATAGCGGGTTGTTATAATAAATATACCTATACGGAACACACTGTTTTTCCTTTTTTGCTTTTTATATGATCCGATGAGTTGTGAGCATCAGATTATCTACTACAAAATACATAAGGATTGGAGCCATTGTTTTTAGTGCGACACCAGCCTGCTGCTTCTATTTTCCATATGGAGCGAGGAGAGGATGAGATCCATTATTCCATCTCATTAAAGGATGAGGAGTGGAGCTGCCTGGTCTGGATGTGAAGAGATATTGGCCTTTTTTTTCTTGTACACGGCAGTAAGCAAACAATTTAACTGATAGAGGATTGACACAGTTTCTTTCACTGGTTGCTGAATTATCTACTGCTGAACTATTTGCAGAGGAATTTATTCAGAGACTTTTTAGTAATATTTATTTATTTTTTCACTTGTTTGGATTTCAATGTTGATTGTTTTTGCTGGGCTACACTGATATGTATTTTTATTTCTTTTGAAGTATTATGAAATTCACTTTCCAGTAATTGGTTGAGGGAATCCTTTCCACCGCGCTAATGTATTCTGACAGCAAGATGACTCCACTGTCATAATACACTGATCAGCGCTGCAGCCAATTTGGCTGCAAGCACTGATCGGATGAAAATATACCAACAGTCCCATTCAAGAGGAGCTGATCATTAGATTGACTACTCTCGAAGGGGGATGCCCATAGATGAGTCCGAATATGGCCAGTCCCTGCTGAAACAGATGAAGTTTGATCCATCTATGGCCAGCTTAAGGTACTTTAAGCGGAAAGCATTATGCAGGAGAATCTTTATCTTCAGACTGTGGGGGAAGTGGGTCAAAGCATTTCCTCCAGTGTGTTTTTTTGTGTGTGTATATATGTATATATGTGTGTATATGTGTGTATATGTGTATATGTTTTTATATATATTGTTATATTTTATATATATGTTCATGCACCTTCAGGAAAAATGTTATCTCCCTTTAAGGAAATCTATGCATTCTACTTAATCGTGCATTGCAGGACACATAGGACCTTCATATTCATGACTACTTATGGGTTATGCTGCCACATTCAGGTGAACGGCCATTGGCAAAAACAAGCTGAAGCCCCCAACTATTCTCAAAGGGGTTATAAACCTTCATGTTTTCATCCTATGCATTAAGGTGAAAAAACACCTGGCAATGACTGGGCCTCCAAACCCCCCCCCCCTTTATTTACCTGAGCCCTGGAACTTGACCCTGTGGGGATGCGCTGTCTCTCTGCTCGGGGTTCCCTGCTCTTGATTGGTGATGTGGCGAGGAGCCGTGAAAGCCACCGGGGACCCCAGTAGACGAGGTTATGGGGCCATTTCTGTGCAAAACAAGCTGCACAATGGAGGCAAGTATGATATGTATGTTATTTAAAACAAAAAAAAAAAAACGAACCCTTACAATCACTTCAACTAAGCCTCAGATTTTTAGTTAAAGTGGAAGTAAACCCCCCTATCGTTTTCAGCCAAGGAAGCTGCCATCTTTGCCTCTGTTTAGTCTTCAACTGCCATGGTGCTCCCACATGTGATCCGTTATGACACCAGCCATTGGATGGTTTGAAAGTTTGGTTGAGAGCACAACCAATGTGCAGTTGGCATTCCCGGCATGCTGGGAATGTAACTGTTTTTTGAAACTGTTAAATCGATGGGTTTACTTCTGCTTTAAGTAGCTTTTCTCAATCTGGTGTTTTTTTCGTTCTTGCTTATGTCTCAGGCCTGTGGGATTAAGGGCAAGGTTCCTGCTTTCCCAGGCAAGTGCTTCCTGAGGGATTCAGCATCAAGCTTCTGTTGTACAAGGCTGCTATTTGATCTTCTCACTTTTACAAGTCCTACCAGGTAGAGGTTAACTCCACTGGGGACTGCAGTTTTGGGTGAAAGATCTTGCAGGTGCTTTTGTAGTTGGGTTCCCACTTTCTGTTTTTGAGTTTTGTCGGGGTTTGGCCTTGTTGCTCTGTTGCCCACCCATTGTGGTTAATGCTTAGGGACATCTCAAGTAGTAATGAATTTGAAGTCTTTTGTGTCCTGTGATATGATTAAGAAATTAGGATTTTTGGTTTATCAAAAAAATCACAGGACAGAAGGCTCCCTCCTCATCTGTTCTGCATTGCTTGCTACAAAACGGACAACTTAGTTGAGCTGAGGGGTTATGTGTGGGTGGGTATTCCTTACTTTTTTTTTTTTTTGGCCAGTGTCCATTCACTTGACGTTGTCAGCATAACCCAAGTAGTAATGAATATGAAGTCCTCTGTCTTGTGATGTACTGCAAGAAAAGGATTTTACAGGTAAACCTAGTCCTAATTTTCTCACTAGTCTTGTTGACACTTGCTCCCCTTTTTTGTTTGTAAGACGTGATTGACAGGTGCTTGTGACGTGTGTGGGAAGTACTCGCCTACAAAGATTGAGGAACAGATGGGCTGGAGAAGCTTACAACATGTTTAACTTGTAGATCAGTTACTTCAGCCTGTCCTCATACCTGAAGCTGCATGTAGGTCTTGATGGGCATCCAGTGGTCCTTGGATCATATATCTAGTAGAATTGCCATTGGCTTTGTCATATCTTTGCTACCTTGAAAGTTTTTTTTCTTGCCCATAGAGTGACAGCCATTCAGATACATTTGGCTTATACTATTGCCATTAGGATGTTTCAACACTGGCTAACAAATATATTAAGCCAGCATCTTTATAACCCCTCCTCTACCCAGCTTACCTTTTTTTTGTTTTTTTGCTAGTGTCTGTGTTTGATGCCTTTACTCAGCTTGTCTTTCTCAGTAAAATCTAGTTGGGGAAGCACTGTGGTTGCTGAGGGCACTTAGGTGTCCTGGGGATACTGTATGAGGTTAAAGTGGTTGTAAACCCTTACAGACCACTTTGACCTACAGGTAAGCCTAGATTAGGCTTACCTGTAGGTCCAAGAAATATCTCCTAAACCTACACGGTTTAGGAGATATTTGCAAAAAGACAGGCACCTCTGTCTACGGTGCATGCGCCGTAGACAGCGGCACGCACTGAGCACGCCACTGCTAACTGTGATATGCCGCTAGTGGCGGCTCCCGTGCGCATTCGCGGGAGTGACGACATTGCGGCTCGTGATGCCTGGGATGAAGATGCACACTCCGTGGAATAGGGGACAGCGGGGACATCGCTGGCTCCTGTGTCAGGTAAGGGATACCTAATGGGCTGCTATGTGATGCATAGTAGTCCATTATGCTTTACCTTGCAGGGAAACAAAGGAAGTAAACCCATAAGGGTTTACTTCCTCTTTAAGGGGTACTGCAGGCTGCTATAGGAGGTTTGGGGGGCACTGAAAGGCAGGATGGCATGTTAAGGGCTTTGCGGCTGTCTGAAGGCCTGGAAGGAAGGAGCCTGCAGCACAGCCGCCAGCCACAAGCATGGTGGTTTGGAACCTCTGTAATGAGAACATAGACATTGGGTGTTCTTGGCAGGTCTGTTTTATGATCACTTCTGGCTGAACTGCCTTTCTTCATTTATACTCCCTTTCATTGAGAGAAACTTAGCTTGTTTGGTGTTAAATAACTTGGTATTAAACCTAAAAGCAAATGTGTATTATATTGCACCATACCAGTTCTTAGATGTGATTGCTGCATTAGTTTTCTTTTTTAGGTTTTCTGTAGTATTTAAGTGTTGAGATTTAACCATTTACCACTGACGGGTGCTTACGATGATCAGCTTTTATTTATTCATGTAAGACCTTTATCCCAAAAGGGAAAAAAAAAAGTTACTAATTGCAATGCGAGCTAGAGTTTACCTTCAGTTAGCCTATCTGAATCTGCTAGTCCATTTAACACTTACCTCCACCCAGATTAACAATGCTTCTGTGATCCTGTGCTCCTTCATCCAGAGTGGGGGTATGCAATACAGAATACAGGAGGTGTGTTACTGGCCTGATTACAAGATGAAACCAGAGGGGGTGGGGGGGGAACATAAAAAAAAAAGAATGCAGCCACCACATCTAATGATTTGTAGGCTGTAATATATTACTTTTTTGGTTTTGGGTTTATTATTGCTTTAAGATCAGCACGTTAAATAAGGATGGGTAATAGATTTATGGAACAAAGTGAGCTTTCTTTAATTCCTTACATTTTCAGAATTTGACTTCTTACATGGCAGTTTTTCTTTTGCTTTCTGCTTTTTCTTGAGATTATCTCAGATTTTTTTAGTTTTTTCCTTTTCTTTACAGTTATGTACATTCCGTAATCCAGTTTACTTGTCAACCATGTCTGCTCTCAGTGTTTTTTTATTATGCTTTTTTTCTCTCCTTTGTCAGATTAATGTGACTACTGTACGGAACAATCTACCAGACGGAGATTTTTCAATAATGACCGAAATGCTTAAAAAATTTCTCGGTTTCATGAACCTCACCGTAAGTTACCTTACTAAATGTCATGGTCATATATTAATAAACACTTCTGTGTACTTTTTTTTTTTTTTTTTGAAAATCTTTTTATTGAGTGTAAAAACATACAAATAACAAACATCGGTAAACCTGCCACAGCTTTGGAATAGACCCACGCAGGGGTCAGTGCCAGCCGGCAATTAGACTGCTTCCATTATTAGTGACAAACAGCTGTAGCACATCTACAAGAAAAGAACATACAAACAACCTAGTGTTGGGTTGGCTCCCGCTCAATTGAAATATCTAAGGATCAGATCTTTCAGTGAAGACCCAAGGGACCATAATAGATATCAAATGCACCTGTATCAGAGTTTTTAACTCACAAAAAGGCACTCAATGTAGCAATACCTCATCCACCCGTATAGTGGTGTTGTGTACATACTCAATCAGTCCACGGATGCCGTGGAGGCCTCCGCTAGCCATTTGGCCCACACTCTATCGTAATTTTTGGGGCATCCCCTATTTTGGTATGTTTCCTTATATAGTGATAGTACTTTATTGACATGTGTTTTCCATAGCATTATGGACGGTGGGGCACGTTTTTTCCAACATAGAGTGATCATTTTCCTGGCATAGAAAAGCAGGAGTCCTATCAGCGTTCTCACTGCGATCCTGGGGGCTAGTTCTTCTACTAGGCCTAGAAGGCATATCTGCGGGGTCCACTTCTGTGTACTTTATTTAAAAAAAGTTTGCCAGTCGTGTAAGAATGTATCCAGATGCAAGGCAGATTTAAAGCATTGAATTTATGGCACATAAACAATACTGATCATGGACCACTTCAGCCCCGGAAGGATTTACCCCCTTAATGACCAGGCCATTTTTTGTGATGTGGCACTGCGTCGGTTTAACTCACAATTGTGTGGGCGTTCAACGTTTTACAAAATGTCCTTTTTTTTTTTTTTCACCACAAATAGCTTTATTTGGTGGGATTTGATCACCTCTGCGGTTTTTGGGGCTTTAAACAAAGACTGACAATTTTGAAAAAAAAAAAAAAATGTACTTTCTGCTATAATACATATCCAAAAAAATTATATAAACGTATTTATTCATCAGTTTAGGCCAATATGTATTGTGCTACTTTTTGTTGTATGTTATAAGCGTATATTGATTGGTTTGCGCAAATCATATAGCATCTACAAAATAGGGGAAAGATTTACGGACTTTTTAATTTCTTTTTTATTATTTTTACTGGTAATGGCGGGATCAGCATTTTTTAGTGGGCCTGCAACATTGCAATGGACAAATCTGACCCCCAAGTGACACTTTTTGATGACCAGTGACACCAATACAGTGCTCAGTGCTAAAAAATGCACTGATGACTGTATAAATGGCACTGGCAAATGGCACTGGCAGGGAAGGGATTAACACTAGTGGTGATCAAAGGGTTACGTGTTCCCTAGGGAGGCGCTTTCTAACTGTCAGGGGAACGGACTGACTAGGAGTAGAGTGAGATCGCTGTTTCGGATCACTAGGAACAGCTGATCTCTCTCTCTCTCTTCCCCTGTCAGAACGGGGATCCACCTTGTTCACCTGGGCAGATCCCCGTTCTGCCTCTCTAGACGAGCGCCCACTGTATCTAATGCACGGACTGAAGTACAGGTACATCAGTTCGCACAGCCGGGCCACCCTGCCGCATTATGTGGGCAGTCTGGAAGTGGTTAAATTTAAAAAAAGCGTTCTTGGAATGAATTGAAGAAATAGGCTAGCACAGTTTCTCTGAATATCTGTAGGCGACAAGCCTTATTAGTGGATTTATTGCTGCCTTTCTTGCTTTGACTGCTTCCATCATTAAAGTGTAAGTAAACCCCCCCCCCCCCCCCTATCGTTTTCAGCCAAGGAAGCTGCCATCTTTGCCTCTGTTTAATTTACTGCCATGATTCTGCACATGTTATCAGTTTAGACACCTGCCATTTGATAGTTTGGTTGTGAGCACAACCAATGGAAGTGTTACATTTCCGGCACGTGCCGGAAATGAAATGGATGCAGCTGTATCAGTTAAAGGAGAATTACCTGTATTGAGAATGGAACATGTTTATGTTCCAGCAGCGGCAGCCTATCACTCCAACCCCCCCAACACCACCCCCTCCCGAATAGTTCTGAAGAGACTGCGAGGTTGCTGATGAGAGGCCTCATAGTTCGTTTTCAAGCCCTTGTAAGCAGTCAAACCCATATGAAGGTCCACGCACAAAGCTGCAGGAGTCTGCCAGTGAACAGGTACAGTGCTTTTCAGTTAGGGAAAAAAAATACTAAATGCACATTTCTCTTTTTATTTTTCCTAAAAAAATAAGTGCATTTACTTTTTACCAAAAGGTGAACTTCTCTTTTTTAAGTATTCTGAGACAAACTGTTTACCACTGACGGGGGTGCTTACATTGGTAAGCTTCTATTACCACTTGCAGTCCGCCCCATAGCAGTTTTTCTGCTAGAGGGACAGTTCTGCTGTGCAGAATCACATGTGTGTATGTATATAGATATAGATGTATAGCAGGGCTTGACAAATTTGCTTAGCCAGCTGAAAAAGTTAAGAGCCAGTTATTTAAATCCTCTGCATGTCTGGGCCATCGGACAATAAGAATTGCTCATGCCTGATGCCTGATGCCAAGCGAAAAAAGAACAATATTTAACAAAAAAAAACAAATCAACTTTTTGTTTTGTTATAAAAATTTGCAAATATGTTTTTTTTTCTCCTTCACTGATGTGCTCTGATAGGCTGCACTAATAAGCACTGATGAGGTGGCATTGAGGTTGGAACTGATGGGCACTGACAGGTGGCACTGATGGGCACCAATAGGCAGCACTGAGGTGCTGCACTGCCAGGTGACACTGACAAGTGGCACTAACTGGCACTGGCAGGTGGCACTGGTTGGCAGTAGCACTGGCAGATGGCACTAACTGGCAGGTGGCACTAGCAGGTGGCTGGTTTCACAGCCGATAGTGTAACTGTGAAACTGAATGCTCTCTGCAGCTCTGTGGTGTGTGAATGTACTCGGTACTTCTGACTCAAAAACTGGATACCAAACTTAAAACAGTTCTGAGTGTCAGTGTGCTGTGATTGGGCTGATTGGTTGCAGGGAGGAGCTGAGCTCTCACTCTAGAATCATATTACCAGGCCTGCTCTGCTGTGAAGCTGTATGGAGAGGAGCTGACAAATTCAGCATGTCGGGGGTGGGCGGGACCCAGCAGCTATCCAGCCAATGATTGGGCTGTTTAAGGGGCGGGGCCACAAACACGTAGCGGCCTGCCCAGATCCCATCCCATTGGCTGGTGTTTGATAGCAGGGTCCTGCCCACCCCGGGTCCCGCCTACCTCCGACCTCAATTTTGACAGCTTCTCCATACAGTTTCACAAACCGCGGCGCTGTTCTGTCAACAGTGTGTGGAGAAGGAAGAGGATGTCAGCGGCTGCTGAGCACTCTCTTCCTGTTCCATCCCCACTACCAGACAGACCCCACAGCCCGCCCTGTAGCAGAGGCACCTGTCAGTGACAAAAACCCAGTCGCAACGACCTGGCGCCTAGGATTTGTCGAGCCCTGATATCTATCTCTATCTCTTCGAGATATAGATTCTGTACTTCCGCCTGCAGGGTGTGCATGCGCTGCTTCTGCTGTGATTATTCACAACAAAAACTGATCGGCGAGGGCCGGGCACTGGATGTCCACTGGCACCCGCCAATCGTCAGTAATACACATACAACACAGATCTGCCTAACACGGTACACTAAAACACTGGTTAGGCACACAGTTAATCCTTTGATCACCCTAAATTAACCCTTTCCCAGCCATTGTCATTCACTGACAGTGCATATTTTTAGCAGTGATCGCTGTATTAGTGTAACTGGTTCCCACAAAGTATGTGTCCCAATTGTCCCCCACAATACCACAGTCCACACTATAAGTCGTTGATCACTGCCATTATTAGTATAAAATCAAAAATTCCAGAAATATTTCCCATAGTTTGTTGGCGCTCGAAGGTTTGCATAAACCAATCAATATATGCTTAATGTTTTTTTTTGTAGCAGAATATACATTGGCCTAAATTTATGAAGACATTAGATTTGTCTCTTTTTTTTCCTCCCTTCACCCTTCACAAATATGACCCTGGTTGTAGACCGTGTGACATCCAGATTCAACAACAAACTTCCTTTTGCAGCCAGGTCCAGGGATCCTCTAGCATTAGCTTTGTGTGCCTTGATAATTCCCTGTTTTCTCAGTTCAAGCTAGTGTACACCTTCCCCGGTGCAAATTCTGCCCTGTCTGCTCCAAATTATAAAGCAAGAGGAAAACTGATTCTTACACCAAACGGTCACAGAAAAACCTGGTACAAGAACATATATCTAGCAGACGACCCCTGGCCTCTTCCCAACAGATATGCTTTGTCAGGGCTTTCTATTCCATCCAGCTTCTCAGTTTCTTGCTGTAACTGCATGGCTGTTGATGCCCAGGTCTTAAAAGATAATGGAGTCTCTGCGTCTGTTTTTCATACCTTGCTTGCATTGAAAATACACCTGCAGGAAGATCTACTATTGTGAACATAGGCACTTCAGTTCTAGAGATTACGCTGTTTCTCACATTTTGGCTTTCCTGCAATCAAACCAGAACTTGGCCTTAAGCATTTTCAAAGAATAGATCTCCGCTTTCGCTATTTCTTGGTTACGCTACATCCCTTGCGACGTAACTGAGACCGAACGGAGTGAGGTAGTTATAGGGGTGGAGTCTAGTGGGTGTGCCTTCAAAACTTTTGCCAGTTTCATATTACCTTAACTCTGAGCTCATAACCAAGAGTCTGTGAATACTTTGCCTATATCCTGTATTGTTCTCCAAGATATGCAATTTTACTGGCAAGTTACATTTTCCTTATTTTACCTGATGCTGAATAAGCATTGTTAAAGCGTAACTAAACCCCCTATTCTATGTGATCTGCAGTTGCCATTTTGTTGCACATGTGATCAGTTATGACACCAGCCATTTGCTGCCTCGACAGTTTGGTTGAGCTCATAAGCCAGGGGTAGGCAACCTCTGCAAATGGGATAGTTATTCATGGCATGCCTTTGAATGTAAAGGTTTTGGCAAGCCGTTAAATTGGCGGGTTTAGTTCCACATTAAGTAGCGGAAAGAAAGTCAAATGTATGCAATGCACTTATTAACCGCATTATCTAATGGGAGTGGTTGTTAACAGCACCCAATATCATCTGTGTGCCTTTTTTTTTTGTCTTACAGTGTGCAGTGGGAACAACAGGCCAGAAGTCCATCTCAAGAGTCATTGATTATTTGGAGCACTGCTAGAATGCACCATCATCAACAGACTTTTATAAATGCTGGATATACAACTCATGTTAACAAAAAACAAAAAGAAAATTCCCTGAAGACGCACTGTGTGCAGATTATGTGCTACTTACATGGAAATGGCAAACGGGACTCTGATTTTTGCAGATTATATGAGCATAAGTTTGCCACAACAACCAGGTTTTAGCTGAGCATACAGCAGCTTTTAATTCCAAGGACCAGAGATTCTGTAGATGGATAAGTGACCCGGCTGTTGTAATCATTGCAGTATTTCGATTCTTTTTGCGTTTTTTATAGAATTCGATGGGGTTTTCACTGCGTATTTCCTCAAGTAGAATTTGGTTATGGCCAGTTAAAGGGAAAAATATATAAAATTGATGGAAAATTGCTGCTGTTCATGCAACTGCTGTTTACTATCGAATACTGCTTTCTATGCCAGCCAGGTACAAAGACTGCGCAGCCTGGGTGAAGTCTAAAAAAAAAAAAAAAAAAATCTGGACAAGGAGCTGCTTTTATGTGTTTTTTTTCTTTTCTCCCACCCCCTTACCTTCCTGCTTTCTAATAGGCTTTCAATGCTTCCAAAAGTACAAGAGATAAATGTATTTTTTAGTATACTGTTGATAGTTTTCTTCCTCGGCTACTCCCATTTTATACATTTTATTAGATTGCTCCAATCATAAGTTTTTCATAAAATGTATTTTCTGTATATGCACCCTCCCTTATTTCCTTTAATTTAAGACTTATTGATACCTTAAAGTAATTATGTTGTGAAATTTGTAGAGCTCTGCAGCACCAAATTCCAAAAGGCAGGCTGGTAGACCCTGGTTTTTAAGTGTGCCAGAGCATGAATACAATTGGAAGTGCTTTTGTCAATAGCTCAGTTGTACATTATGTGCCCAGTTAGTAAATAGGGATCTATTTTTATATTTCTTGCGGTCCATCTCAGGTGTCATCTTGGACTAATGTAAATGAAAAGGGATGTGCCCTTAGTTGACTTTTGGGGGGGAGTTCATCTTCCTCTAATGCTTTTTTGCCACTCGCAGTGTCTTGGGTGGCACAGAGGAACATGCCTTCAGCAGGCTTTGTATTTTAACATTTAGTCTCTTGTAACCTTTGCTGAAGTTGAGGTTTGCAGTACCTTGACATTACCTGATTTAAAGCTTTTAGTTGGCATACAAGAACAGCAGACACTCTTTGTGAGAACATTGAAATGGCGAACGGCAGACATGTTTGTCAGCACTAATGTAGACTTTTCAAGAGCTCTCCATTGAGAGTTTTCTTTGAAGCTGGCAAATATTTTGAGATGAGTAGCTTGAGGGGGAGGTACATTCTGGCATTGAGGCCTATACCCCATTTGCTTTCGTCTTTGTGTACACCAGAGACTTTCTCTTCAAGGGTGCATCTGATGTCCACCATAACAAAACATTACTGTCTACCAAGAAGATGTTAATAAAGCCATATAGGTGCTCAACACCCAATCTGCATCTCTGCCTGCATAGAAAATGTTCAAGGAAGGTGGAGAAATGCTGTAGGTAGTTTTGGCTTTTTGTACAAAAAATAAATAAAAAATAGTTGAGGTTCTTAGCAATATTTATGTGAAAATGTTAATAAAATATATTCAGTTTTGAAATTTCTTTTTAGATCTACTAATTTTGCACTTGTAATCTGTACAATTTTGATAGCAAACGGAGGGTGGGATGGGAATATATGAAGGTTGTCGGTTTCACATTGAGAAATGTGAAAAGGTAAAACTAACTTTCCAAAGAGTGGCTTTATCTTTACAGCTTTTTCATTTTTTTTTTTCTTTTATATACAGATTTATTGTGCAGTTTAATTCCTGGGCAAACCATAGTTATTTTGGAACATTTTGCAAGGAACTTTTATTTATTTGGTTTGGGTACACAAGTGATGTCGCCATGAGAAGTACTGGGCCTCATTTATTAAAAATAATACATTAGATTTTTTTAGCCCTGGGCAGCCCTAATAGTTATAGAACTGCCTTCAGCTTTGAGTTTGAAACACCCTCATTGTTTTCAGCAGCTGTGACCCTTTGGGCGTTGATCCTCTCATACCACTGCTGCTTTTTAGTGTGGTGCCAACCTATGGAAAAGCAGTGGCTATGGCCCTGAGATTTGCAAGAATAGACGGAACAGCTGCAAGCACTTCAAAACACCCTTTGTACGTTTTATATTGGGATGTTGATAATCCCGTCATAATTAAGGGTATGAGCAACTCAACCCATACTAGTCATGATCCCTCATTTGAAGGTAGCAACCTTTTTAAATGTATATAAATGAGGCACAGTGCTCCTAATCCTCACACACATTGTTGGATTAACATACAGTTGAGTGTTTGATAAGCAGCCAAAACGGAAGCTTATTTTCAGCTGTGCTTAACAATATGCATTAGTGACTGAGGTCTCCCTTCATATACTTTCTTTGCTACTGGTTTAAATGATGCTTAGACTGATGTGACGGCCACTAGCAGCAATCCCAAAGATGCGAGTGTAGATATCACTTTGCGCATTGTTTTCAGGGGACATGCAGGTTATCGGTTTCCTTTTTACTGCTGGGATAAGTACTTTTTAATGTCTTAACACCTCTGTTTTCTATGTATTGTCACGTTAAACAAATGGGTTACTCCCCCTTCCTACAAATGCCTTGCAAAATTAGGGTATTTCAGAATCCGGTTTATGCTTGCGTTGCAGAGGTGAAAATCTCTGAACATTTAATAGTTCCTACGATTGCATGGCTTTGCTGGTGTAATGTCGGTTATGTCCTTGGATAATTGGTTATCGAGATTGGTAATTCTTCAGCTGACATCCCCTGTATGCAGAAAGGAAGGGTACATAAAGAATTGACATTGGCTAATCCAGGGGTTCTGCTTTGAGTAACAGGTACACCATAGGACAGGTTTTAGACGTTTGATAAATACCACTGTTTTGTCATAAAATAGTACGTTACCCCCCCCAAATGCTTTTTGTTTGTCATTCCTTAGCGTAGTGTATTCAAATTCACAGGTTCAGGTTGAGAGAAGCTGTGTAAAGCTGTACAGAGATTGTCAGAGTTTCTGCTTGAATTGTTTTAAAGCCAGTTTACATTTTAGCTGACAAAAATTTGTAATTTAGTTAAAGCATAAGTGCACCTTTCAATAAATAAAAACGACTTATTTTTTTGCATTTTATTCTTCTGAATGGAAGCACTACAGTACAGCCCTGTATCATATAGGGGTTGAGTTAGTAAAACTGGAGAGTTCAAAATCTGGTGCAGTTGTGCATGATAGCCTATCCGCTTCTAACTTCAGCTTGTTCAATTAAAGGATAACTTCACTTTTAATGCACATATTTTTTCAGGTAAAAAAAATGTGTATTTATTATTTGTTTGTAGGGAGCCTGGAAAGCATTGCACCCATGATCAGCCTATCGTGGGTGCAATGCAGGGCTCTTGCAGACTGTGTGTAAGCTGTTTGGCCATACATCATATGGCCAAGCAGTTACACACTAGCAGGAAGCATCAATGAATTACCACAGAGCTCAACAGCGTCATAGTAGTTCATTGAGAACTACAAGCCCGCCCGCAAAGGCTGCCAGACCTTGTTTTCTATTCACAGAACTCTGTAAATGAGTGACGTGTTAAGACGAGAGGAGCCCCACACGCCCACTTCTTTGCAGAGTATGACCGAGTCAAGGAAGTTGATCACACACCGGGGAGGTGCAGGGGCCTGTTGATTTGTAACATTACACCCATGAATGAGTGTAAAATGTTAGAAAACACAAACTTATCCTTTAAGCTTTGACAATAAAATCTAGAAGCTGGTTGGTTTCTGTGCACAGCTGGGCCAGGTTTTGTATGATCCAGATTTAGTAAATCCAACCCTATTGTAAACTTTTTTAAAGGTAGCATATGAGATCACTTGCTGCAGGTGTGTTGCAGCCAATATTACATTTCCAGCATTTGATAGATTAGGGTTTCTATTCTATGTTGAAAATGTAAAGTTTGGGATGATGACTGACATCAATCAAGTCACTCAAAGGAAATGAGAACCAACCGTAAAGCTCTGGCTGATAGTAATATGAGAGTATGATGCTAGAAAAGAACCATTCGACCAATGACTTAATCTTAATATCGCTATTCCCTAGTATAGTGGTTCCCAACTCCTGTCCTCAGGACCCACTAACAGGCCAGATTTTAAGTATTACCTTGGGGAGATGCAGACTAGAATACTGCAATCACTGAGCAGCAAATTGTATCACCTGTGATGTATTTAAGTTCTCTTGCAAACCTGGCCTGTTAGTGGGTCTGGAGACCAGGAGTTGAGAACCACTGCCCTAGTACTTAAAGAGGAACTGCAGTCTGCTCACATAATTTGTAATAAAAACATCATTGTCATTCTGAAACTTCCCTCCAAACATTTTGCATATTTTATAAATACTGTGATTCTGTACTTGCCAAATATGCTATATACCTTCCACTGAGTTTGGCTGCATTCATTGTAACTGTGGGCAGCTGAAGCTGTTGCCTATTCACTTCCTGAATTTACACAGACCCATAGAGGCACACCTGCAGCTCTGATTGGCCCTCTTATGACTAATTCCCCCTCCCTTCCTGGCAAACTCTCACAAGAGAGAGCTGTCTATGATATCCTAAGCCTAGGCTGATGACCAGGCAAGACACCGGAAGTGGGCTGTATAGGATATTTACTAGCAGAAAGAAAAAATGTTTTAGTATCCAAAGTTAAAACAAGGGCAGAAGATTTAATAGGGGGGGGGGGGGGGGGGGGTTATTGAAGGTCCACTTTAAGTAACTGGTACCTGTGCAGCCTTCAAGAAAAAAAAAAAAAAAAAAAATCCTCGGAGGAGATGCAGAGAGCCTACATGCCTATTGCATGTGACCTTTCTCTAGAAATGCATTCAACTAGCTTACTTCACCTCACACAGGAATTTCTACAGTGCTAGTGTGTGTAATAAATAAATATATATATATATATATATATATAAAAAATATATATATATATATATATATATATATATATATATATATATATATATATACACTCTAAAGCACAAAAATTACATTTTATCTCTGATATCTTGCGTGGTTAATGCTCTGGGTTTAAGATTTTAAAAATAGCCTTTACACAGCCATACCAATTGGTAAGCTTGACTCCTCCATTCATTGTCCTCCTTTGACCTATGCACTTAATTTGCTTTTCCTATAATTTTTGAAGAATGTTTCTCTGCATGACCAAACAATGTGTAAATTGCCTGCATATATGGGGACTCAGGATGGTGGGTGTAGTTCAATTTTTTGTTAGTGTGCAGGCCTGCTTTGATGCATCATGGAGAAACCATGCCTCCTGATCATCTTGGTCAGTGGGAGTTTTTTGGCAGGGAGCTTTTAAGCCCATTAAAAGGTACGCTTAAAAGCTTAGGTGTGTATTAAAAGTGCACTTATACTTTAACTGGCTTATATAGACCTGTTCTAAAATGAGAGGATTTAAGGCAGTTTTTTCCAATTGACCTCTATGTAACATAAAAACAGTGGTTGCACCACACATCTGGTTGCTGTTGACCATGATTGCTGATGTATGTATATCGGGCTTTTTTTTTTTTTTTTTTTTAACACTTTATTGAAAGCATTACTTATTTTATGTGCACCTAATTTAAGTTCAGTGTTTGAAAATGTGTTTTTCCTGTAAAGAAATATAAAATTGCAGTTGCTATAATTTTATCAAAGAATGGAAAATTGCATCATGTCAATATTTTTACCAAGGTCAGTCCAAACTTAAATGATGGATTTAAAAAAAAAACAACCAATCATTTTTGGTTAAATTGGTACCCTTATCTTCCGTGCAAGCCACAAATAGATTTTATATTACATTTAACATGGTTTATAAAGGTCTATTATAATCTCAATGAGCATGTGAGCACCCATTGACTTCGTTATTAAAAATTCCAGTGGAGCTCTTACTATTGGGCTGGTGTCATATTAAAAAAAAAAAAAAAAAATGTAAGTTATTTTCTTGGGTAGTTGGAGTGAAGTGCATTTTACTAATTGACAAATGCAGTCGTAATTGGTACCAGTGAGATGAGAGAGACATAGAAATGTCAGTTCAAGGGGACCTGTGATAATTTATAATTCACATTATTACAGGTACTTTTATAGCACCGACAATTTATGCAGCACTTTACATATGTTTTGTACATTCACATTAGTCTCTGCCCCTCAGGAACTTACAATCTAAGGTCCCTAACTCAGTTTAATATGTACACATACTAGGGCCAATTTAGATAGGAGCCACTTAACATAGCAGCAAGTCACATGCATTAGTATGGTGCGCATCAGCTTTATCTAACTGCATTACAGATTTACAAAAAGTACTTTTCACGTGGCTTAAAATCTAATGCCTAGTACACATGAGCCGAATGTCGGGAGAAATCGGCCGGTTCAATAAAAACCGTCCGACATTCGGCCCGTGTGTATGTCAGCCAGTCCGACAGAAGGAGGCCGTTTGGCAGGCTTCTGTTGGCCAAGCATGCTGAAAAATGAGCAGCCGACTGGCTCCTGATCAGTGCACTCAGCCAATGGCATCAGAGTGTTCTGGTGGGGGACTGCCCCCGATCAGAGCACAACAGCTCAGGGGGGGAAGATTGCTGTACTAACGTCGGACCCGCTGGGTTGTACAAAAAATGATCTGTGTGTACTTGCCAGGTTAAAAGTAAAGCTTATATCAGTGATGGCGAACCTTGATGTTGACCAGATGTTTTGGAACTACATATCCTATGATGCTCATGCACTCTGCAGTGTAGTTGAGCATCATGGGAAATGGCAAAACATCTGGGGTGCCAAGGTTTGCCATCACTGGCTTGTATGCTTTCTAGCTACTATTGTGGGTGTTTCGTGCCATTATAGACTTTTTGATGTCAATTGTATTCAATCACACCCTTTTATATTTATGTGCAGTAAGATAAGTGAATGAGCAAATATAGCTGTCCCATGTACTTATTTAATTACAAACTATACATAGAACCAAGGTTTATGAAATGGCACAGATTGATAAACTTATTTACATAATGCACTTCTCTCAATTTTACTATTTTTTTAAAAGAAAAAAAAACTTGAAAAGGACTGTAATTCTCTTTTCAAACCTTAAATTTGTGTTACTGTTTGACAACAAAGACAAGTAAATGTGCTAAGCGAGTTCCCATTAGCTTTAACAGTGAACATTTTAGTAAGTATCTGGCAAGCATTAGAATTAACTCCCATTCTCATATGACTGGGTGCCAGACTTCCTCATTGACTGCTGTATTATCACTATACGCTGTTAATGTTTTATAATTCCATTTTTCTTTTTGTTCACAAATTAAAATTGAGCATTCAATATTGAATGGTAGCCAAAATATTTTTTACTAATTCTTAAATATCTGGTTTTGAAAAATTGGTAAATTCAGTAACCTTTTTGGTGTTGGGGCACCTGTGCCAGTTTCCATCTAACCCGTGTAGTTTTTTGATTGCCTCATTTGCCAAGAGTGAACCCAAATTTACTGCTCCTCTCTGCAAACTAGAGGTGGAGGGCAAAAGGAGGAGTTGATTTGCAATCTAGCGTAGGATCTGTATCTTTTATTGGTTAGATGTAAACGCACAGGCTCTCTACAAAGGTTTTTACTTGAAATGTATACTTTATCAACTGCTCTAAGCAGTTTGTGTTCATTTAAAATGCATCTTTTCATCTCCATTCCTAAATATTAAATCATTTTTTTTTTTTTTTTTTGTCATATGAAAATATCAGAGGTGCAATGTCTTAACACTGGGCATACTAGTTAGATTTTTGGCGCAGGACTTTGGGGTTTTGAGGTTTAAAGTTGCCAACTAGTTTTAGATTTGGAGTAAATTAAGATTTTCTTCATTCACTGATGTACCTTTATCAGTATGTAGTCACACCTGAATCTTTAGAATTCAAAAATGATTGTGTTTGAGATATCAAAGATTCCGTTCTTTAGAATGTGCTCTGGGATAGTAATTGAAGATGCTGCAGTCTAAAGGCCCCCATTGACCGCTTTAAATTTTGGAATTCAAGCTGTGGCTGGCCCTGAAAACACTACCTGGCTTGATAAAAACTCTCTATATAAACAACTGAGGCAGGTGGTAAATTTTTAGATGCAGTCATTGTTCACTAGTGCCAGCAGGCTCAACTGCCTGAATGCAATGGGGATTCTTTCTTCTGTGTTTCTAGCATAGATGGGGGAATTCATTTATTTTTTTTTTTTTCCTCCCTCTCGGTGGAAATTCTAGCCATCTATGTCTGCCTTTAATGCGGAGGTGGGAGCCATTTTGTTAATTGTTGTACATGCTGAAAACCCCATCAAATACTCTGCTTTAAGGGTACATGAAACCTACTTGCAAAATAACCTGAAGTTTAAAGTAACTTTTTTTTTTCTCCTCTGTATATATTTATGTAAATACAAGCCATTGGAGACTAGAATGGTAGAGTACTTTTCTGAATCCAATCTTATTTTTATTTTATACAGTATTTCTCAGCTGTGATATTTGAAGCAAAAGCCAACGGCAGGAAAATAAACAAGTTTGTACCAGTTTCATGAAGTATGTCTTTGGGTTTTTTGTAAATAATTTTAACTCTAATAAAAATTGCTACTTTCAGTATATAAGGCGTTTTACTTTTCACTATATATACAGTGCTTGTCTCAACGTGTGTTTGTGTGTAATAATGAAGGCAAGTCCTGTGTGATGAAGTTATCGCATTGATCATTCTCTGCAATATAATGTGCTGCTTTACAACAGCATTATAATTTTTAGACATTCTATCAAATTGTAGTTTCAGAGCTTAAGGCATAGTAAGCATTCAATTGTATGTAGACTCAATTTTTCTTCTTTCTCATCCAACACAGGAAGTTGCATACAGGAGGAGTGAACGTTGGCAAAAATCTGTAGGGCAGCCCAGAATAACCCTTCCTATCCCCAGCATGCCTCAGCTTTTTACTAAAGTCCGAGAATGGACATCTTTTCTTCAGCCGTACTTGAAAAAGTCTAATCAACTTTCTCTAGCCCTATTTTTATTTTATTTTTTCTGTTAAGTCAAGGTTCCTTACTACATAGCTGCTGCTGTGAAGATCATCAGAAGCAGCAATCTGTTACCTATTATGTGGTTTACTCCTCCCCAATGGTTTGCACAGCAATACCCTATGTCTCCTGGACAAATTCCAGACTGTCTGCTGCAAAGTTAGAATTTTACAGTCCATGAGCCAATCAACTCTCCACTTTTTGATTGGGGATTAGGGGCTTATGGGGGGCCTCTTTCAAAGTGGTTCTATAGGCCCAATTGCACTCCAGATTGTTTGTTTTAGCTCAACATTCTGGTAGTGCAGGACCCATATTTCTTCTTCCCATCAGTTTTGAAAGGTCCTCACCATGGATGGTAGCCTGTCAAGCTAAGGAGACACTCATGGTGCTAGAGACTTGGTGACTGGAAATTTTCTGATAAATATTCGACAGCGCACAATGGTTTATTTCTTCAATGCTGAACCTCCTGACTGCAGGGTTATACAGGCAAGATTCAGCTGGACAATTCCATGGCAGTGGCTTACATTTAACCATAAGGGATGAACCTAAACTCTCGCTGCCTTAACCGCATCCCGACCGCCTCACGCATATATACTGCGGCAGAAGGGCGCGTACAGGCAAATTAACGTACCTGTACGTTGCCCTCAAAGAGGCAGCTCACAGGCGCGCACCCGTCCGGGAGCTCTGTGACCATGATTGCGGGTCCCGTGTCCGCGGGCATACCCGCTATCGTCTCACGGTGAGGAAGAACAGGGAGATGCTAATGTAAACAAGCATCTCCCCGTTCTGCCTAATGACACTGATCATAGCTCCCTGTGATCGGGAGCTGTGATCAGTGATGTGTCAGACAGCCCCTCCCCCCAGTTATCACTCCCTAGGACACTTAACCCCTACAGCGCCACCTAGTGGTTAACCCCTTCACTGCCAGTGACATATTTACAGTAATCGATGCAATTTTTTTAGCATTGATCGCTGTATTTATGCCAATGGTCCCAAAAATGTGTCAAAATTGTCTGATGTGTCCGCCATAATGTCGCAGTTACGATAAAAATTGCTGATTGCCACCATTACTAGTGTAAAAAAAAAAAAAAATTATCAATAAAAATGCCATAAAACGATTCCTTATTTTGTATACGCTATAACTTTTGCGCAAACCAATCAAACGCTTATTGTGATTATTATTTAATTTTTTTAAACCAAAAATATGTAGAAGAATACTTATCGCCCTAAACTGAGGAAAAAATATATTTTTTTTTTATCTTTTTTGGGGGGATATTTATTATAGCAAAAAGTAAAAAAAAATGTTTTTTTTTTCAAAATTGTTGCTTTTTTTTTTCAAAATTGTTGCTTTTTTTTTTGGGGTTTATAGCGCAAAAAAATAAACGCAGAGGTGATCAAATACCACCAAAAGAAAGCTCTATTTGTGGAAACAAAAGGACGTCAATTTTGTTTGGGAGCCATATTGCACGACTGCACAATTTTCAGTTTAAGCGAAGCAGTGCCGAATCAAAAAGTGCTCTGGTCAGGAAGGGGGTGGGGGGTAACTTCTTCCGGGGCTGGTTAAAGAAGCCAGTCAGATTCTGGCTTGGGCAAAACTTCACTTCCCTGCCCTGTTTACTGTGCACATTTCAAGGGTGGATAATTAAATTTATGTAAAACCTTTTCAGTTGTCCATTTTTGGACTCTACATAATGGTCTCTTAACTCCGTCAGTTGCACTGCTTTTGGACATCCCAATTTGCCTGAATACTTCATCCTGTGTCAATTTAATGTGCAGTTTTTGACTTTTTCTTTCCCAAAATCAATGCTTAGTAGGTTAACTTAACTTATGCTGGGAAATTGTGAATAAAAATAAATATATAGCATATACACTTGCTCCACAAAGCATATTATGATTGAATGGCATTAGCAATTACATTTCCTTTTCAATCTGCAGTGCTGCAATTTTCTGTAAAATTCAATATGGCAACCTGGAGGCAATTTGCACACAGATGTTGTACAGCGGAAATTCTTTACCCTGTCCAAGTACCCCAAACAGGCCATGTTTTGGGAAATTCTCTTGGATAAGATAGCTGTCTAAAATACCAAGCCATTGACTCTGATTTAAAGCACCTGTGCAAGATAAAGGAAAACCTGCAAACATGGCCTCTTGGGGGTACTTGAGGATAGAATTGAGATCTACTGGTGTATAGAACCTCCTTCAGAAATGTAATTTCCTGCTTGAACAATTGGCTTACTGGTATTCCTATAAGTCTGCACTAAGATATAAGTTCGATTTTGGGTCTCCTCTGTTATGAAAAAAAAAAAAAAGTAAACACTTTTTTTGGTGCAATACACCCAAACGGAAGTCAATGTATAAAGCGATTCAGACCCTCCTACTTTTATTCAGTAAACCTACAAAAGAAAAAAGTTTCTCAGCACTCTAGTTTGAGTCACCAGTAACCATGGAGCAAGGGTGAAAATGCAGAAACAAATAATTAAATGTATGTTAAGTACTTAAAGCCGATTTCCGGAACTTCTGCTTTTTTGGTTACTCCATCCCCCCCCCGGTGTTACATTTGCCACCTTTCAGGGGGGAGCAGATACCTGTCTAATACACAGGTATTTTCTCCCACTTCCGGCGAAAGAGCACCACACAATCCACAGCGAACTATGCCACATCTGGCGCCTCCTTTCTCCCCTGATGTCTTTTGGGACACACACAGGTCCTAGAAGACGACAGGGACCATTCCGAGCGCAGCGTGACTCGTGCATGCACAGTAGGGGACTAGGCTGTACTTCCTGAGTCTCTTACTGTAGATGCCTGGAGCCGAGGGACAGGTCGGCTTCGGGTGAGGACATCATGGGCATCCTGGACAGGTTAGTATCCTTATTTTAAAAGTCAACAGCTGCAGTAGTTGTAGCTGTTGTCTTTTTAAAAAAAAAAATTCCGTGGAATTCCGCTTGAAAGAGGTGTTTTGGCTCCCTGTAGCTGCTGACGTTTAATATTAGGACACTTACCTGTCCAGGGTTCCATTAGGTTGGCACCCCAGCCCATTTTCATATCGAGAGGTGGGTGCTGCCGCTGCCATTCCTGTTAAGGGAAACTGACAGTGGAGCCTTTCGGCTGAAATGGATGATTTCCCTTCTTTTTTTTTTTTTTTTAATCATATGCATCAAAATACCACAACATGACAAGATATCCAGAATGGGTACAAATAAGCCATGAAGATCACTCTTCATTAAAACAAAAAAATTTTTTAAATGAATACAAGAATCAGAACGTGTGAACGTGGCCTGTAAGCTGACATACCCATGATATCAACGCACACCATAAAACTTTTTTTATTTTATTTTTTTAAAGATCTTTTTGAAAGAGGGTAGAGAATCACCTTAAGGTGATTGAGAAAAAGAGGAAGCTGTAAATGGAGAGGGAAGGGGAGAAAATAAATTATAACGATAGAGGGAGAGGCAGAATGATGGGGAAATGGGGCAGGAGGAGGAACAAGTCTTCAAATTGTATCCAATGCAGGAGATGTTAGCAGGTTAAGATAGTAATAAGGGTTCATCTGAATAGTAAAACAAATCCTAAGGAAGGCATCGTGTTTTGCGCCTCATTTCTAAGGGCAGCAGTCAAGTGCTCCATGTGTTGGTGTCTTTCACCCTGGTTAAACCATTGAGAGATGGTAGGTGGAGACTTGTTTTTCCACATACTTGGGGATGCATGCCCTGGCGATATTCAGTAAATGCTTTAGAAGTGACTTACAATATCTCTTACTGGACATGGGGGTCAAGTTGAGAAGAACTGCAGCAGGGTTGTCAAGAAGGGCGACGTCTGTTAGTTTGTGAACAATTTGTAGAACTTGTCCCCAAAAAGGCTGAATGTTTGGATAGTCCCAAAAAATATGAAATAATGTACTGACCTGGGCCCAGCATTGCCATCAAGAGAGGCTGTGTCCAGGAAACATGGATGTTCGAACCGCAGGAGTCCGGTACCAACAGGACAAGATTTTATATCTAGTCTCTTGGTATTTGCTACACAAAGAAGATTTGTGGGAAAAGAAAAGTATACAGTGCTTCTGATCCTCAGTGAAGGTGATATTCAGGTCTCTTTCCCATTTGGATAGATATGGAGGATTCTGCTGGGAAGATAAGTCTAGCAGGATACGATATGAGGCAGAGAGTGATTTACGAATGGTACCTTCACAGAGACAGAGGTCTTCAAATGGAGGTGAGGGGCCTGTTAAAGCCTGCAGGGTCTGGAAGGGAACGTTGAAATCAAGACCATTGCAAAAGTTTCCATCTGCCCATTGCAGAACTGGTAAGGGATCCATAGAGATTCAAAAGTTGGGCCCAGCCTGAGGGGCATAAGAACATAGATGCCCTGACAAAGCACAAATTTGTTTGGATTTGAAAGATCCTGTCTGAGTAGCCCAAGGCTAAATCGGAGTGGCCTATAAAGGGAAGGCCAGCAATGGGAAATGGCACAGAGTCCTGTACCAGAGAGACCCAAAGCTTATGGGAGGCGTGCCTGCACCAGTCAATTACTCTAGTCAGGTGTACTGCAGTGCAGTATAGGGCAGCACCCGGGAAGCCTACTCCGCCTGCCAGCCTGGAAGTGCCACTTTTGAGTGGAACTCTGCTTTAAGTATAATGGTGTGGCTCCAGAACTGGTGGTATGATGAATTCTTGGCTGAAAATGGAAGGGCAGCAGCCTTGGAAACGGTCAGTAGAGGGTGAGACTCAGGGAAGGATGGATAAGGGCTTAAAGTGTTCCTCAGCTAAGCACATCAGATCTGGTAAGGCTCCTTTGTTGTCTTTTACATGCTATCAAGTAGCCAAAGCAGAGGAATCAATAAAAGCATTGTATAATTTATTAAACGTAAATCCATATTTACATTTAAGTAAGAGAAGTGCTGCTTGGATGTGTGAGGAATGAAGATGCAGTCAGCCGACTGGCAACACTGGAAACTGGACCTGCTGTATGGAGATGGAGAAACAGCAGCGTCTATGGATGACCTCAGTGAAACGGGCAAGAACCAAGGGGTGTGTATGATGTTTCAGAAACCACGCCCCCTTTGTCAATACCCTTTATTTAGTACCCTGCAAGTGCATCAGCTGATTGACAATTATAAAGTCACACCTATTCACTGAGGACATGGACACAGACAAGCAAGCAGCTATTTTTTTTCTTCAGAATAATAAAAGGTAGAAATCTGCCACAAAGTTTGTTGAAATCCCTGCAATATACATAATCACCGAAGGTGGAACCCCCCCAAACAAAAGTGGTTACTTTTTAACCACTTCACGTCTGGCCTATAGAGAAATGACGGCCGGCATTGGCTTTCCCATCCTTTACTGGAAGTCATATGATGTCCTGTCGGGAAGTGCAATCAATCTGTCACCAGCCGTGTCCACGGGACACAGCCGGTGACTAATCAGAGTACTGGTTTGCTGCCAGTACCATGTGACTGTCGTGACAAATCACAGCAGGTCACATGACAGTTGTACACAATGGATGGCTTCCTTTCATGCCATCCATTTTGAAAAATTGTGTTGCTAGGTACGATTGGTCAATTTGATCACATGGTACAGACAGGGCCAACCACTGCCATCTGTACCATTTTGATTAGCTTTGACTAATCACAACAAAACAGACTGAATGATTTAGTTTCATTCAGTAAAATACTTGCTTTTAGCAATGTAATTCACTGATCTAGGCAAACGTAATGTGTAAAAAAAATCCTAATTACTTCCGAAGAGCAGTACAATGTTACTATGGTAAGATTATATTGCTCTGGCCACAGTGTGTTAACCACTTAAGCCCCGGACCAATTTGCAGCCAAAGGACCAGGCCCCTTTTTGCGATTCGGCACTGCGTCGCTTTAACTGACAATTGTGCGGTCGTGCGACGTGGCTCCCAAACAAAATTGGTGTCCTCTTTGTCCCACAAAGAGCTTTCTTTTGATGGTATTTTATCACCTCTGCGGTTTTTATTTTTTGCGCTATAAACAAAAATAGAGCGACAATTTTGAAAAAAATGCAATATTTTATTTTTTGCTATAATAAATATCCCCAAAAAATATATAAAAAAATATATTTTTTCTTCAGTTTAGGCCGATACGTATTCTTCTACATATTTTTGGTAAAAAAAAATCGCAATTAGTGATTATTGATTGGTTTGCGCAAAAGTTATAGCGTTTACAACATTGGGGATAGTATTATAGCATTTTTATTAATATTTTTTTTTTGCTAGTAATGGCGGCGATCAGCGATTTTTATTGTGACTGCGACATAACGGCGGCCACATCGGACATTTTTGACACATTTTTGGGACCATTGTCATTTATACAGCAATCAGTGCTATTTAAATGCACTGATTCCTGTGTAAATGACACTGGCAGTGAAGGAGTTAACCACTAGGGGGTGGGGAGGGGTTAAGTGTGACGTGTGTTTTTTTTTTTTTTTTTTTTTTTAACTAGGGGGTGTGGCTTGACATTCGACATCACTGATCGGCTTTCCCGATGACAGGGAACAGCCGATCAGTGACAGCGTCACTAGGAAGCACGGGGAGAGGTTTGTTTCCACATACCTCTCCTCGTTCTTCAGCTCTGTGACCCGATCGCGGGACACCACGCGCGTTTGGGTCCGCTGGTCCCGCGGCCGCCGTCCTGGAGCTCAGGACCGGGTCGCGAGCACGCCACCTACGGCTGGGCTCTTAAAGAGACATGTACAGGTACGTGATTGTGCCATTCTGCCGACGTATATCGGCGTGAGGCGGTCCTTAAGCGGTTAAAAAAAAAAAATCCCACGCCTCTTACTAAATACCTTGGAATGTCTACTTTCCAAAAAGGGGTCATATGGGAGGTATGTCTACTGTCCTGGACTTTTAGGGCCTCAAGAAATGAGAGAGCCGTCAGTACATCAGGATTGATCAATTTTCAGATATATACCATAGTTTGGACTCCAGAACTTTCCTACAGACTACAGTAAATAATATACACTCATTTGGGTTATTTTCAAAGAAATGTAGCAGAATGCATTTTGGGTTAAATGTATGAAGCTATCTATTAAGTCCAATTGTCATGTGATCTGCTGTGATTGGCTTACATGTAAAATTACATGGTACTGACAGCGGGCTGCTACACTCATCTGTTATCCACTGTGTCCAGCGGACTCAGCGGGTGACAAATTGTGCCACAGTATGGCTGGTGGTGTGTTCTGGGGAGGATGTCCTATAGACGTCCTCTGAGATCTAGAGCCGTTCTGCCCGGCCTTTACTTAAATGATCACTGGGTGGATGCCATATGATCTCCTCCTTAGAATGCGCCATGCTCTCTGTGGTGCGATCTGTCACCTGCTGCAACTGGTTAATGTAAAGAGGAAGTGGTTACAAAGCCTAAACATTTTTTGCAGCTGAATGCATTTCTCATTCATTCCTTTTTCTTACCTGAGACCTGATTCAATCCAACACTGTGCACGTCTATGCTATTTATTGAAAGCTCTGAAAGACATCAGCACCATCATCTGGGGTGTTAGGACACCATATATATGCTCAAGGTCCTTGCGATGTGTTTTGTGTGTTAGCTTTTGACTTCTACCCTTAAGTGGATTTCTACAGTAGCAGGACTATTGGGAGTACTTCAGTCACTACTGGCCAATAAGGTTTAGCACCTTGGTATATTGTTTGCACTGTACATGCCTGCAACTCTTCCTCTCTCGCTTTCTGGTCTCACTGGCTTTGCTGTGGCATATAGTGGGGCTCAGGTGCAAGCAGGGGACCAAAGAAAACGAGGTCCAGGGGTGCACATACAGGGCCTTGAAAAAGTATTCATACCCCTTGACATTTTCCACATTTTGTCATGTTACATCCAAAAAAGTAACATATTTTATTGGGATTTTATGTGATAGATCAACACAATGTTGCACATAATTGTGAAGTGGAAGAAAAATGATATATGGTTTTCAAAATGTTTTACAAATAAATATGTGAAAAGTGTGGTGTGCTTTTGTATTCAGCCCCCTTTACTACGATACTCCTAACTAAAATCTAGTGGAACAAATTACCTTCAAAAGTCACCTAATTAGTAAATAGAGTCCACCTCTGTGTAATTTAATCTTAGTATAAATATAGCTGTTTTGTGAAGCCCTCAGAGGTTTGTTAGAGAACCTTAGTGAACAAACCGCATCATGATGGCAAGGAACAAACCAAACAGGTGAGGGATAAAAGTGGGGAGAAGTTTAAAGCAGGGTTAGGTTATAAAAAATATCCCAAGCTTTGAACATCTCACGTAGGAGTGTTAAATCCATCTTATGAAAATGGAAAGAGTATGGCACAAATGCAAACCTACCAAGACATGCCGTCCACCCAACCTGACAGGCTGGGCAAGGAAAACATTCATCAGAGAAGCAGCCACGAGGCCCATGGTAACTGGATGAGCTGCAGAGATCCACGGCACAGGTAGGAGAATCTGTCCACAGGACAGTTAGTCATGCACTCCACAAACCTGGCCTTTATGGAAGAGTGGCAAGAAGAAAGCCATAAGAAGTCTCGTTTGCAGGAAAGCCATGTGGAGGACACAGCAAACTTGTGGAAGAAGGTTTCCTTGGTCAGATAAGACCAAAAATTTTACTTTTTGGCCTAAAAGCAAAACATTGTGTGTGTGTGTGTGGAGGGGGGGGGGGGGGCTAAAACTACACATGACCCTGAACACAACATCCCCACAATGAAACATGGTGGTGGCAGCATCATGTTGTGGGGATGCTTTTGTTCAACAGGGAAGCCGGTCAGAGTTAATGGGACAATGGATGGAGCCAAATACAGAGCAATCATAGAAGAAATCCTGTTATGCCGCGTACACACGGTCGGAATTCTCGTCGGAAAAAGCTCTGATGGTTTTTTCGACGGAATTTCGCTCAAACTGTCTTGCCTACACACGGTCACACCAAATTCCGACGGTCAATAACACCACGCCTTAAAAAACGTTCGACTGCACTATAAAAGGCAAGTTTAATGCTTCCGAGCATGCGTCTGAATTTTGCGTGTCGGAATTGCATACACGATCGGAAAATCCGATAGAAAGGTTTGCCGTCGGAAAAATTAAGAACAGGTACTCAATCCAAAGTCCGTTGGAAATTCCAACAGAAAAAGATCGATGGGCATACACACGGTTGGAAAATCCGATGAAAAGCCCCTTTTGGACTGTTTCCATCGGAAATTCCGACCGTGTGTACGCGCCATTAGAATCTGCAAAAGACTTGAGACTGGGATGGAGGTTCTCCTTTCAGCAGGACAACAACTTTAAACCTACAGCCAGAGCTACAATGGAATGGTTTAATTAAAAGCATATTCATGTGTTAGAATGGCCCAGTCAAAGTCCAGACCTAAATCCAATTGAGAATCTGTGGCAAGACTTGAAAATTGCTGTTCACAGACACTCTCCATCCAATCTGACAGAGCTTGTGCTATTTTTCAAAGAAAAATGTCACTCTCTAGATATGTACAGCTGGTAGAGACATCTCCAAAAAGAATTGCAGTAAAAGGTGGTTCTACAAAGTATTGACTCAGTGGAGCTGAATAAAAATGAACACCATACTTTTCACATTTATTTGTAAAAAATGTTGAAAACACATTTATCATTTTCCTTCCACTTCACAATTATCTGCCACTTTGGGTTGGTCTATCACATACAATCCCAATAAATTACATTTACGTTTTTGGTTGTAACATGACTGTGGAAAATTTCAAGGGGTGTAAATACTTTTTCAAGGCACTGTATACGCTACCGTATTTATCAGCGTATAACACGCACCCCAAGGTTAGGAGGGCATTTTAAGGAAAAAAAAGTTTTAGGAGGGACAGACCACGCGAGCGCCGCCGAAAAAGACTCCGCTCGCAGTCCCGCCTCTCTGCTGTTTCTGGGGCGAGGCGGGACTGTGAGCGGAGCCGAGCAGTCGGCTCGGTCTTTTTCGTCGGCACTCAGTATTTTTTTGTTTTTTTTTTCTCGATTTTCCCCCGATTTTAAGGGGTAAAAACTGCGTGTTATACGCCGATAAATATGGTAGTTTATTTTTTTTAAAAGAGCATTTACAATCCCTTTAATGCAGTGCTGAAATTGATATCTGTGTAAAGTGTAGCCGTCATGGTTATACACGGAAAATTTACTTTCCATTAGGGATGCGCCGATACCAATTTTTTAACACTGAGTTTGAGTACCGATACTATTTTCTCAAGTACTCGCCGATATCAATTACCGGTACCTATTTTTACTCTATTAGACCTTGTTCAAACATGAGTGGTGCAATTTTTTTCAGGTCCATATTCAGTGCGAATTTTCAAAGTAGCTGTTCAACGGTTCAGCTGAGTTTAGATAAGGTACTGATGCGAATTGGCAAGTCAAATATATATATATATATATATATATATATATATATATATATATATATATATATATATATAAATACACAAATTTTAGGAGGTGGCCACTGGTATCTTTAACAATAGCTTGTTGTTAATGAGCCTTTGGTCTGGTATGGATTTTGAGAGGAACCTCCTGCCAAAATTTAAAAAAAAATGGCTTAATTTATACAAGGCCAAGAAGGAGGAGGGTAGGGTGGGGTGGGGAATGAAATGTGGATGCGGTGAAGTCTGTTCTCAACCTAAATCAACAGGCTCACTATCAGAATGAATGCAGAGGAAACTAGTCACTTGTCAATTGTTCATGAAATCGTGAATTAGGATTTGAACAAAATAGAAAGGACATCGTTTTGGTCGTGTGGATAACGTCCATGGAGCAGCTACACAGGCTCCTAATGCCATCCCACTTGAAGACTTCCAGGGATGCTATGAAGAATGGAAAAATTGCTGGGAGCATTGTGTACGCTCACAAGGTGCATATTTTGAAGTATTTGGATGAAGAAATAATCGATCTGAGGAGTATATCAATGCTGAAAACTTTATAGTGACCAGGTGAGGACACATCTGGTAAAGGTGGCACATCTTTAGGAATTTTTGAGCATGGTGGAAGTTGTATGTTACAAGATTATTCAGAAATGAAAAGATAAGGCACCACATCGTTTTCTTCTTTTCACATAATACACAGAATATTGGGGAGATGATGTGTGAAGGATGGAAGAGTGTGTGTATATATTATATATATATATATATATATATATATATATATATATATATATATATATATATATAAAAAGCAATTTTTAAACCTATACTGAGAAGTAGGGTCAGATTCAACAGGTGAAAAGACAACTTTTACGTTAAATAAACAAAATGAGAAAGAATTACACTGAAACGTTATAACGTAGAAAGGACTTTGGTGTTTTGTCGCCTTTCAAAGCTTTGGCTGTGTGTGAACCTAGCTTAACGGAAAAGAATATTGACCTTTTTTTTGTCCTGTGCGTCTTTTGGTCCAGTTTCAGCCAAAAATTCAGGCTGAAATTGGACCTAAAACGATGAACAGGGACGCACCGGACCCCTGCTGTGAGCTTCATGCGAAGATGGTGTGAACCCTGCCTTACTCTTTTCTCCAGCATGCTCTCTCCAGTGCTTTCACCGGTCACCCCAGCAGCTCCCTAAGCTGCAACTGCCCCCCAGTTACACTCTTGTCTCCTCTGCGTACCATAGAGAGTTAATGCCCCTGTACTTTAAGTGAGGACACTGAAGCTGTACTTGCAGACAGGAGCTTTGGGCAGAGGAGGAGAGCGTCAGAGTCTGATGGAGTGAGGAATCAAGTAAGTGAAGCAACCTCTTCAACTCTCCTCTAGACATAAAAAGGCCCCCCTACAATGCAAGGGTGGATTTTTGTTTTTGAAGCTTCCATAGGTGTCAATCTTTTGTCCCTCTTCTGTGTTAAGCACTTCCTCCCACCAATGCCTACACCTATACAGAACACAAAAGTGATGTGAAAATTGGTGGAAGAAACCCAGTGAATGCTCTGGGGAAGAGGGACAGAGGAAATCAATACTCAGAAGTGTTGGTTTCTCAAGACTTTAGCGGGTCACTTTAATGGACAAGTACTGTACGTAAACAAAATGGACAAAACATGACTGCAATGTTCTTTAATGATGCCATGAATACAGTTATAAATTATTTTATATGGTGAGTCTTGACACCCTTTTTTTTATTTTTGGAAGTCTTTTTTCGTTTTTCTTTACAGCAGTCTTACTCTTTACCACATGTAACTGCAGCCAGTTTGTTGCCTATCTGACTCAATATTTTCTGGTGCAAATATAAGTCATGATTGCTAGGGGCTGTACCTGATGGTGACATTTTCAGCGGCACCAAAACTCTTCTAGTCCAGTGAATCTTCAACCTGAAAAACCTAAACAACTAGCATTTTTATGAGTTCACTAATGATAGCCGACAAGCTATTTTATGGCAGATTTTCTTTAATACTTCCCGACCGCATTCTAGGCAAAAGACGGCTACAGTTCAGTCATGCAGTTATGGGAGGGCGGCCATGAACATCCTCCCAGAACTGCTGTGCTGTGTGTGGTACATGCATCAACACACTACAAAGTGTATATGGGTTCCAAGTGCTGAAAACTAAAGGGCTTCTTTCAAGAACACTCGAACTGTCAAAATGGGACTACATCTCCACCTGACCATAATAAAGAAAATGTATACAGAATCCCTATACATAACTTTTAAACCAGCCACACAACAGATTTTAGATCTGATGAGAGCAACATTTCCCAATAACTGGGTAGTAGTGAGAGCTTACCTAATCCTGACTTCACCTTCACAACACAAATTGTGTAGGTAGACACTTACACTGTATTATAAAACATGGTTTATTTGAACTTATTTAATTGGAAATTAATTTTAGTTAACCACTTCCATACCAGGCATTTTCCCTCCTTCCTGCCCAGGACATTTTTTTAGCTTTCATCGCTGTCACACTTTGAATGACAAGTGTGCGGTCATGCAACATTGTACCCAAACCAAATTTTTATAACCTTCTTCCCACAAATCAAGCTTTCTTTTGGTGGTATTTGATCACCTCTGCGGTTTTTAATTTTTGCGCAATAAATAAAAAAAAAAAACGCACAAAAAAAAAAAACTGATAGGTGGCACTGGATAGGCAGTACTGATGAGCTACTGACAGGCATTACTGGTGGGCACTGACAGACCTTACAGATGGGACACTGTCCTGATCCTGATCGCGTCAAATGATGTCCGGACAGGATATCACAACCATTTTGCCGCCGTCATTCTGCTATATGGTGGGCGGCAAGTGGTTAAAATATTTTTTGTATTTGGAGGACTTTATTTGATCACGATATTTATTGAATAATTTATTGTGCATGAATTTTCACAAAGAATCCTTTATCATTGAATCAGCGCTGTAATTATAATTTTTGTTACATCACTTAGGGTTTTATATATATATATATATATATATATATATATTTATATCAGCTGGTTTTTGGGAGAAGAATAAGTTATCTGGTTCACAGTTTTGTAATATAATTTTCTCACAATTTATTATATTCATCAGTGTGGAAGGGTTGATATTCTTAAACTGTATAGTTACCTTTTTGTGTGTGGCCACTGGCCAGCTTTTGTTCTTTTTACCAGAATGCGAACTTTATGGATTCTTGCAGAATAATCAAAAAACTCCTAGCCCCATTCTTACCTGAATGATTTGAAACACATTTCCAGAAGTGAAACTAAAAAAGGGGAAATCGGCACTATTTCAACCTCAGCACAAATCAACAACAAAAGAAAAAGTCCATATATCAAACGTGATAATCCCACACCATGAAAAGGTGATCTTCTTATAGCTGAAGAATGCTCTTCCAACAAAACACCAATAGGCATCAATGTGAGAAGTGCCCACTCACCGTAGCTCCAGTGACCTCTAAATAAATATAAAGGTCAATAAGTAAGCGCTTCAGGATTGGAGTTGGGCGAACAAAAGTTTGTCATAAACCTCGCCTGTTCGGCAAACACCTGAATTTGTGGGGCGCTCGGCGAGATGTTCGCCTGCCAAGCGCCCCACAATTTACTGCACAGTGCATTTTAAGCCCTGATTGGGCATAGCTTTGCCCAATTAAGACAAAGTGAAAAGCTGGTTGTTAAGTAGCGGACCGGGAAGCCGGCTGCGGCATCCTTAACGGATGAGTCATCAGCTGTCAACAGGCTTCCCCACTTGCAGCTTAATGAAAAAAAAAAATAACATTGCTGGCAATAGAAAAATGTTTAAGAAAATAGGCGTGGGGGTCCCCCCAATCTATACCTGACCCTTATCCGAGCATGCACCCCC
The DNA here is from genome assembly GCA_028564925.1 of Lithobates sylvaticus. Classification (NCBI taxonomy): domain Eukaryota; kingdom Metazoa; phylum Chordata; class Amphibia; order Anura; family Ranidae; genus Lithobates; species Lithobates sylvaticus. The sequence goes on along the minus strand of CM053036.1, from coordinate 149,232,135 downwards.
CCCACAAACCATACCAGGCTATGTGCCCTCAACATGGGGGGGTGCTTTGGGGCAGCCCAGATCCTCCTCTTATCGGTTCCCTCTTTGGTGCTCCTGGCCCCTCCCTCCTGTTGAGTGTCCCCACAGCAAGCAGCTTGCTATGGGGGCACCCGAGCCAAGCCACAGCTCCCTGTGTCCATTCAGACACAGCCGTGGCCCGGCCCGCCCCTCCTTTTCTATGGCTGGCTGTGATTGGCCGGAGCTGCGATTACGTCACTCCCGTGCATGTGCGTGGGAGCCCTCTGCCTCGGCCTGAAGCTCTGAAATTTCGGCAAGGTATGCCGGACCTTTAGAGTCCATGCGCCAGTGATGTCATGCAGGGTGAATATCTCCGCAAAAAGTGTATGTTTAGGACATACTCGTTTTACCTACAGGCAGTGGCAGCCCGTCCATAGAGGACGCATGGGTGCCACTCCGCCCCCTATCCATGCGTCTGGCCCCCTGATCTACATATCAGGGCGCCTGACTATCGATTCCAATGGGGGGGTAGTGTATTTTTGAAAACGTGATTAGAGCTAGAGGCTCTAATATGCTTCAAAAAAGGGTGGGCTCAGAGAACTTTTGCTATTTTCACACTAAAGATCCTCCCTGCCAATCAGGAGGCAGGTTGTGAGACCTGTTTCCCGATTGGCCAAAGCATCAGGTGATCCTGTTGGATGCCTAGCGCTTAGGAGGAACAGAGAGGAGACACACAGCCGAGGAAGCCGCGGGAGGAGCTGACACCGGACCCGCTGTCTGAACCTCCGAGAGAGGAGTAGAAGGGGGGGGGTTGTCAGCGACACGCCGCCAGACAGTCTATTTTTGGAGTTGAGCGTGGAATGTTGCAGATTTGGCTTTTTGTTTCTCCACTTTTTTTGTCATACCAATACAAACAAAAGCGGTGACTGTTTTTGGCCATGAGTATTTGTGCCCTGACTTGGCACAAATGTATACCGCCTTTAGGTTTAAATGCACCGCCGCTTCTCCCTCCCCAGATCGGTGTGCGTTCCACCACCAGGAAGTCCGGTCCAGACGTGATGTCATGTAGCCGGAAATGACAGCGGCCATAAGGCTTCCGACCAGTTTTGCAAGTCGCGTCTTTAGAAAAGCCAAGAGGGCCACCATTTTCTTGTAGATATTTATATCCCACTGAATAATTGGTTAATTGTTGATCCCTAAATTAAATGAGTATATCAGCTGTATATATTGTGGGGCCCGATCATGTTTCCACAAGTGTCTTAACACTCAACGCCAGATTGCTACGCTGTTCTCTTGTGCCTTTTTACATGTAAACAATGCTGCCGCTCAAGGCTCAGAAAAAGTACAGGAGTTTCTTTGGCGCATGATCATACATTTTTGGGTTGATAGTCCAACTTCAGGGGCTCATTTAGGTCTAGAGGGCATAGGAAATAAGATTTAAGTACTAGATCCTCTATGCTTCTAGATTCGTCCCCAACGAGTTGGGCTTTAAGCCTAAAAGCCTGAAAGTGCCTAAAAAAATTGTGCAAAAAAAAATAAAATGCTCCAAAATCACATGCAAACATACAAATCTAGGCTTACATTGTTCACAGGTTTTACCATCAAAACAGAGGATACTCTGACAATACATATCACCCAGCTCTCAGCCTTACATATGTGATTTGTGCAGAAAGACTGCACATGAAATTATAATGACATGGCATTTGCAGGGAGTGGCCGTTTATGTGTAGAATTAAAAGTGCTTTAATCATTTTATGGGAAGAGTCTCAGCTCAGGGTGGAGGATGGAGGTTAAATGCTGCTTAGCACATTATATTAGAGTGCTTGAGATCACACTGAGTCATTGCACATAATACTGTATATTATATATGTTATCGTGGTGCCTTTTTTTTCACCACTAAATTGTACTTCCCACACTGCGTCTGTTTAGCCTTTGCTTAGATATTTGATAATATATTTTAGTTGTTACTCTTTGCACTCTTTCGTTATTTAAAATTTGGTGACTAATCAGCAGCCTTAGGGCTCATTCACACCATATGCAAAAACCTTCATTCGTACCTGTAAATCACATGCCCTGTTTACCATAATACTGGTATGATGTGCGGTGCAGTACAGAAAAATATAGACATGCTGCATTCGTTTCTGCATTGCACTGGATGTAATCAGAGGTCACCACGCCAATGTGTGGAGACCTGAATGGAATTTAACTTGGAGGAGCTGCATTCGTTTTCATTTTTAAAGTTAAAAAAAATTTCAGCAAGTACAGAAAATTTTTTTTCATCTTTTCAGAAATGCAATGTACTTTTAACTTCCTGCGAGCCTTACAAAAAAAGAATAATTAACCTTATATTTTATTGTAAACTGCTAGTGCCAGCAGTCTGATTATCGGAATCCCCTGAAGATGTTTGGTGTGACGAAACTAGTCAGGCAAGACCTTGATAGTGACATCATTTTGCATGTGTGCTTAGCCGAGCAGCTTGCTTTCACTTTTACATGTGCTCCTTATGTAGCGCTACCCCCAGAGGGGCTGCTATACTTTAACTGGTTCCTTACCACTACAGCGCAGAGGCACCATTCACTCCAGCTCCTTGATCAGTCTAGGGCAGTGATGACGAAACTTGGCACACCAGATATTTTGGAACTACATTTCCCATGATACATGAACTACACTGCAGAGTGCATGAGCATCATGGGAAATGTAGTTCCAAAACATCTGGGGTGCCAAGATTAACCATCACTGGTCTAGGGGGTTGTCTTTTTCTGTATTTTTTTTGCTTAAAAGGACTTGGGAGGGGGCCAGGGGTGGTGTGGAATACTCCAAAATGCTTGCACACAATTTTCAAGGGATGGTTCAGCAACAGCACAGTTAATTTTTACTCACACCTGGGGACCGGGAAATATTTGGTAAATCAGATGCAGCAAGACTGGAACAGTCTATTGAACAATTACTTATAAACGGCACATTTAACAGTAATAATAATAAGTGAAAATTCATATACAGTGTAGATTCAATTAATAAAGTGCATACAAATAAATTCAAAAAGTCCAAAAACTACACTGTGAACAATTCTTCTATATATGCTCCAATGCCGTGCTTCTAAAGTGTTTTGTGCTCCAAAATCTCAGATCAATAGTGCTTCGTCCAAAGTGATAATCAAATGCGTTCACAAAAACGCCTACCCTGGGGTGGGTTCTACTAGGTTACGTTAGGCACCTGTGAAAGGTTCACTTATTATATATGGGGGTACCTATAAGCTGGATACACACTATACAATTTTCTTTAGATTTACCAAAATCATAGAATATGATGTCAAACCTAAACACTTTCAATTTGTATGCAATCAGGCAGGCCCTTGCACTTTATAGTTAAAGGTAAGTCTAAAGGAAATCGAACAACAAAAGTTGTATAGTGTGTATCCAGCTTTACTGTTGTGCCGTTTTCAGCAAGTACAGAAAAAAAATGTTCATCTTTTCAGAAATGCAATGTACTTTTTACTTCCTGCGAGCCTTACAAAAAAAGAATAATTAACCTTATATTTTATTGTAAACTGCTAGTGCCAGCAGTCTGATTATCGGAATCCCCTGAAGATGTTTGGTGTGACGAAACTAGTCAGGCAAGACCTTGATAGTGACATCATTTTGCACGTGTGCTTAGCCGAGCAACTTGCTTTCACTTTTACATGTGCTCCTTATGTAGCGCTACCCCCAGAGGGGCTGCTATACTTTAACTGGTTCTTTACCACTACAGCGCAGAGGCACCATTCACTCCAGCTCCTTGATCAGTCTAGGGCAGTGATGACGAAACTTGGCACACCAGATATTTTGGAACTACATTTCCCATGATACATGAACTACACTGCAGAGTGCATGAGCATCATGGGAAATGTAGTTCCAAAACATCTGGGGTGCCAAGGTTAACCATCCCTGGTCTGTGGGGTTGTCTTTTTCTGTATTTTATTGCTCAAAAGGACTTGGGAGGGGGCCAGGGGTGGTGTGGAATACTCCAAAAAGCTTGCACACAATTTTCAGGTGATGGTTCAGCAACAGCACAGTTCATTTTTATTCACACCTGGGGACCGGGAGATATTTGGTAAAGCAGATGCAACAAGACTGGAACAGTCTATTGAACAACTACTTATAAAGGGTGCAATTAACAGTAATAATAAGTGAAAATTCATAAACCGTGTAGATTCAATTAATGAAGTGCACACAAATAAATCAGAAAAGTCCAAAAAACAACACTATGAACAATTCTTCTATATATGCTCCAACGCTGTGCTTCTAAAGTGTTTTGTGCTCCAAAATCTCAGATCAATAGTACTTCACCCAAAGTGATAATCAAATGCACTTGCCAGATAGCCTCGGCCAACAAGTGACCATTAAGCGTGTGATATAGGAAACTCCTTGTCTCATTGATTAAGCCCCTTCAGGAATCTCATGACGATCAATCATCTGTATGTAAATAAACTATTCCAATCCAATATGCAATGGTATACAGACGTGACTTTCTTCAGCCTCATATATCCTCTAGTGCAGGGGTCTCAAACTAGTGGCCCTCCAGCTGTTGCGAAACTACAAGTCCATCATGCCTCTGCCTGTGGGAGTCATGCTTGTAACTGTCAGCCTTGCAATGCCTCATGGGACTTGTAGTTTTGCAACAGCTGGAGGGCCACCAGTTTGAGACCCCTGCTCTAGTGGATACATCCAACTCACATCACAGGACTTTGTAGAATTGGCTCCACCACAAAGAGCCACAGTAGGCATGAATTGTGTAATATTGCTTTTTTTTTAACCACTTAAAACGGTGTTCCAGCCGCAATTTTTTATATATTTTTTTTAAATCAACAGCTACAAACACTGTAGCTGCTGACTTTTAAAAACGACACTTACCTGTCCAGCGAGCCCGCGATGTCGGCTGCCCGAGGCCGATCCGTTCATCGGATCGGGTGCCGGCGCCGCCATCTTAACGAAGGGAAACAGGCAGTGGAGCCTTCCGGCTTCACTGCCCGTTTCCTACTGGGGCCATTCATGTTTTGTGAATGGCCCCAGAAGACCACGGGGCTGCTCGCCGAAGAGGAGGAAGCGCCGCGGAATAGGAAGAGGCAGATTAGGAAGACTGCCTAGCAACAGGGGTTTCTGGTAAGTAAAACATTTATTTTTATTTTTTTATATATTTTTTTGTGAATATTAATGTAATATTTTTTTTTTAGGGTGGCCCTCCACTTTAAGGTCCAAGCCTCTTTCTGAGATTTGTTGTTTACAAGTTAAAAACATTTTTTTTTTGTTAGAAAATTACTTAGAACCCCCAAACATTATATATTTTTTTTCTAACACCCTCGAGAATAAAATAGCGGTCGTTGCAATACTTTCTGTCACACCCTATTTGCGCAGCGGTCTTACAAGCGCACTTTTTTGGGAAAAAACTACACTTTTTTGAATGAAAAAATAAGACAACGGTAAAGTTAGCCCAATTTTTTTTTATATTGTGAAAGATAATGTTACACTGAGTAAATTGACACGCTTCAAAATTGCGCCCGCTCGTGGAATGGCGACAAACTTTTACCCTTAAAAAATCTCCATAGGCGACGTTTTAAAAATTCTACAGGTTGCATGTTTTGAGTTACAGAGAAGATCTATGGATAGAATTATTGCTCTCACTCTGCCGATTGCGGCGATACCTCACTTGTGTGGTTTGAACACCGTTTTCATATGCGGGTGCTACTCACGTATGCGTTCGCTTCTGCATGCCAGTTCGGCGGGACGGGGCACATTTAAAAAAAAATAATTCTTATTTATTTTACCTTTTATTATTTATTTTTACACTGTTCTTTAAAAAAAAAAAATTGTCACTTTTATTCCTATTACGAGGAATGTAAAAAAAGAATGTAAAAAAAGCATGACAGGACCTCTTAAATATGAGATCTGCGGTCAAAAAGACCTCAGATCTCATATTTACACTAAAGTGGTAGAAAAAAAATGTAATTTGAAAACGTAAAAAAAAATAAAAAAAATAAATGTTCCTTTTAAGAGCTATGGGTGGAAGTGACGTTTTGACATCGCTTCCACCCTGCAATGATATGGAGATGGGTGGGGGCCATCTTCCCCTCACTCGTCTCCATGTCAGGCTAGGGAGAGGATCCGATTGCCTCCGCCGCTACCGAAGGCTCCGGTAAGCGGCGGAGGGCACCGGAGTGAGGCGGGAGGGGAGGCCCTCTCCCACTGCCGATAAAAGTGATCTTGCGGCAAATCCGCCACAGAGACCACTTTTATCTCGAAGCGGACCACCCGTCGAAGAAGAGGATACCAGGGTAATTGCAGATAGCTGCTACAACGATATTCCTCTTCAAAGTACCGACGTATAACGATGGGGGGGGGGCGGTCCGCAAGTGGTTAATTTCTTAAAACTATGCACTTACATAGTCCAGTACAAGATGCAGCAGGCATAACAACATTTCAGGGAAAGCAGAAGCCGATCCGTCACTGCTATGTGACTAGTGGCGTGCGTTTTAGCTACCCAAGCGGAAGTGGAGGACTCCTGTAGGTGTGTGTGTCAGGCCTCGCTTCAATGAAATTCACGCTCATGCGAGCGTCAACGGGAAGATGTCTATCGGTTCATGGCTGGGGACCATGAAGTAGCTTGCAGACAGCTCACAGAATCCTGGAAATTAATCAGACTAAGTGTAGCCTCTTGAAGGTAGCTCAGCATTTGGTCTTCAGGGGCCAGTTGCCCCACCTCCTCTTTCAGCTCACCAATCCTTTCCCTCAGGAGTGAGAAAGGCAATCTCCTCGGAGCTCCAAACCTTTTAACGGCTCTCTAACCCAGTGGTTCCAAACCCTGTGCTCAAGTACCCCCAACAGGCCATGTTTTGGGAATTTCTCCTGGATAAAATAGCTGTCCAAAATACCAAGCCATTGACTCTAATTTAAAGCACCTGTGCAAAATAAAGGAAAACCTGCAAACATGGTCTGTTGAGGGTACTTGAGGACAGGGTTGAGAACCACTGCTCTAAGCCACCAACTGGGCACACCTTTCCAAGGATTGGCTGGGCCCTGCTTAAAATTCAGACTGACCATTTAAATTCTCCCTCTCTAAACTTCAGAAATGTCTAATAGAGGCAGGGGGAAGCAATCAATCTCCCAGCCTGTGCAGACCAGAACATATGATCACTGCTTCCTTGGCTACAGCAGAAGCCAAAAACGTAATTTACCTAGCTGCCTAACTAGGTGGGTACTACACTTATGATCTTTGTGAGTATATTTTTAATCAAATAAAGTTTCCTTAAAAAAGTTTATTTTGGCGCTTCTCTGTACATTGAGGGGGACAACGGCGGAGGAAAAAAAGAAGCAATTTTTTTATTTATTTTTTTAACAGAAGGATCAGAGCTAAGGGGGGACGACATTTACCTGGTGAGTTTTTGATATACCTTTCCTTCTGCTTTAAGTTTACATTCAGCAGTATTTTTTATTTAATATAAAGTTGTAATTGGGTATGTTTTGCTCCACAATCAATCCATCAGGATTATGTGCAATGAATTTAGTTACGCTAGCACAACAGATATTATTTAATAATGTTGATGATTATGGATTATTCAAATATTTGTCTGTATGAACCATTGGGCTGTGTACTGATTATAGTTAAGCAGATTTATACAATTCCATGTAAATGTAGTTTGCCAGATGATATACACTGGAGAAATCCAAAACTATTCTGCATCTCATCATTTTAGAAGTATATTCCAAAATGTAGATGAGTAGTATGCCATCTTGTGGATAAAAAAAAATACAACGCAAGCAAATTCGACCATTCATTGTGTTTGTTGATATGCTAAGGTCTGCTCTTGCTTCTATATAATACAAAGTTTACATAGTTAGGTTTAAAAAAGACACATGTCAATCTAGTTCAACCAGTAGAAAAAATAAAATATTAGAATAAACAAATAGAAAACCTCCATATACACAATCCTATGCCTACATTTGAACCATGAGGAAGGAAAAAACCCCTATATAAAGTATGGTCCAGTTTTCTCCAGCGGGGGGAAAAGGCAGCACTGATGGGCACTTATTGTCAGCACTGGCGGGCACTGATTGGCAGCACTGATAGGCAGCACTTTTTGGACTGCACTGATAATTAGAACAGTGATAATGCCCTGATTATCAGTGTAGATGTCCCTTTATCAGAAGCCAGTTGTCGGCTCTCCTCTCATGCTGTCAGCGTGAGGAAAGGAATGTCTATAACCAGTTTTTGTTTACATCGTGATCAGCTCTCATTAGACACAGCTGATCATGTGGTAAAGGGTCGCTGTGATTGTCCCTTTACTCCGATCTGTGATCAGCTGAGTACAAAGAACTCAGCGATCACACAGCGCACTGCCCGCACGCCACAGGGACCCAACCATGGGAGGACGTCAAACAGGGCGAACTAGTGGGGAGAGACTGCCCCAGGCACGGCATTGAGAGGAGTGCCGCAGCTGGTACTGATCCTCCTGTAGCAGTTGAAAGGCCGCTTCTCCTTCTCTACCTCCCGCTTGCATTCAGCTGCTGCAGGAGGAAAATACAGGGATCGGTATGTACCTGTAAAAGCCAACCCAGCTGCCACATCTGTTCCTACCCCTTCTTCTTCAGCTGATGCCCCCCTGCGCTCCCCTGCCCCCCCTTCTATGGTCTCCCCTCAGCGCTCACCTCTTCTCCCTGGCTACTTGTGCAGTGCGGGCTGATTAAAGACATGATCCTCAGCAAGGAGAATCTCATTGTACGATTCGGAAGACAGCTACACAAAGTTGTAACATAACCTTTCCCGGCACTCGTTCTCCTGGTCTTTCCTCCCCCCGCTCTCCATCTAAATTCCCCATGGCAGCAGACAGGATGGAGAGCGGGGGAAGGAAATACCAGGAGAACGAGTGCCGGGGAAGGTTATGTTACAACTGTGTAGCTGTTTTCTGGATCATACGATGAGCTTCTCCGTGCTGAGGATATTGTCATTATTTAGCCCGCACTGCACAACTAGCCAGGGAGAAGAGTTGAGCACTGTGGGGAGACCAGAGAAGGGGGGGCAGATGAGCACAGGGGGACTAGAGGAACACAGGGAACCAAAGAAACACAGGGGGGACCAGAGGAACACGGGGGACCAGAGGAACACGGGGGAACCAGAGGAACACGGGGGAACCAGAGGAACACGGGGGAACCAGAGGAACACGGGGGAACCAGAGGAGCAGGGGGGTGACAAGAGGAGCACAGGTGGGGGGACAAGAGGAACACGGGGGACCAGAGGAACACAGGCGGGGGACCAGAGGAACACAGGCGGGGGACCAGAGGAACACGGGGGAACCAGAGGAACACAGGGGAACCAGAGGAGAAGGGGGGTGACAAGAGGAGCACAGGTGGGGGGACAAGAGGAACACGGGGGACCAGAGGAACACAGGCGGGGACCAGAGGAACACAGGCGGGGGACCAGAGGAACACGGGGGAACCAGAGGAACACAGGGGAACCAGAGGAGCAGGGGGGTGACAAGAGGAGCACAGGTGGGGGGACAAGAGGAACACGGGGGACCAGAGGAACACAGGCGGGGACCAGAGGAACACAGGCAGGGGACCAGAGGAACACGGTGGAGGGACCAGAGGAACACGGTGGGGGGACCAGAGGAACACGGGGGGGGAACCAGAGGAACACGGGGGGGACCAGAGGAACATGGGGGGGACCAGAGGAACACAGGGGAACCAGAGGGGATGGGGGACGGGGGGCCAGAGGAGCAGGGGGGTGACAAGAGGAGCACAGGCAGTGGGGACAAGAGGAACACAGGGGGAACCAGAGGAACACAGGCAGGGGACCAGAGTAATGGGGGGACCAGAGGAACACGGGGTGGGGTCAGAGGAACACGGGGTGGGACCAGAGGAACACGGGGTGGGACCAGAGGAACATGGGGGGGGGGGAACCAGAGGAACACAGGGGGTGGACCAGAGGAACACAGGCGGTGGACCAGAGGAACACAGGGGGGACCAGAGGAACACAGGCGGGGGACCAGAGGAGCATGGGTGGGGGGACCAGAGGAACACGGGTGGGGGGACCAGAGGAACACGGGGGGGGGGAGACCAGAGGAACACGGGGGGGGGAGACCAGAGGAACACTGGGGGGGAGACCAGAGGAACACTGGGGGGGAGACCAGAGGAACACTGGGGGGGGGAGACCAGAGGAACACGGGGGGGGGGGGACCAGAGGAACATGGGGTGTGGGACCAGAGGAACACGGGGGGAACCAGAGGAGCATGGGGGGACCATAGGAGCACAGGGGGAGGGGACAGACAACTAACTCAATAGCTATGGCCTGGGATTTTCCCACTTTCCTGCCTAATCTCCCTGTCTATTGCTGCCCTGCTTGTATTATCTCTTGCACACGGGCGGACTTCACCAGCAGATTCATCGCTCAGCATGAGATCTCTCCGCTGATCCCTGCTGAGCACGCAGGTGACAGGTCTGTATCCACTCCACCTATGCAGAGCAGACACAGCCCACTTTCCTCTATGGGCAGTTGGTTTCCAATGGACTGCCTGTCCGTCTTACATCTAATTTTCATCCGATCCACCAGATGGATGGGGAACAGATCCAGATCTATATATTTTTAGTGGATAGGATCGGTTTGGATGTCCGTGGGTATCAACGGACCCATGTCCATTTACATGTGCCACTCCATAGAGGGCAGAGGAGGTACCGCCTAAAGAACTTAGACAGGCCCGATCGGTCCACCCATGTGAAAGGGGCCTTACACTGCCAAATTGCTGAATGCTGGCGAAGCCACTATCCAAGGTCGTAGCATCAGGGGTCGCAATGGCAACCCCATTCATGCCTCCCTGCAACACTGGACGGGAGGGTTGGCATTTACTAAAACCAATTACCTATATTTCATCCCTGCAGCAGCTGCCTATTTAGGTATTTTCGACAGTTTGGCATCTTTATCCGAACTGATTCTTTGCCCCGGGTGAAAGAATGTCTAGCTTCGCCACTGACGTCATATGACAGCCTCCCGTCAAAATAAGCCGCCATTCAGCAATAGTGCGGGTGAGAAGTGGTTAATATTATTATCCAGTTATATATTGTGTATTTGGGACTGCATTCAGCTGTTTGTTTTAAAAAAAAAAAAACAAAAAAAAAAAAATCTACTGAGCAAATGAGCTTATACGGAATGCAAAATAATCCAATTTGCAATGATGCCTTTTGTGAAACTGTGAACTATTAACCCACGTTGGTAGATTTAAAGTGGAATTAAACTTGGCATAATACTCGCCTCAACTTTTCAGTGACATTGTGGTTACATCCTTTGCCAACCATTGTTATCTTCTCCTCTAGCTCTTTCCAGGTGCTGGGTTTTTAGCCTCTTGAATAAGCAGCAGGAGATGACATCATCCCACACCTATGAGTGGGAGTCGGTCATTCTGGCATGGCTGAAGTGCCATAGAAATGCATGCGCAGCTCAGTGTTTATTCATTAGAAGCTTGTGAGCAGGCAGGTAAGTGTGTCTTATTGCAGAAGAGACATGGCACATCTCTTCTACAATAAAGAATACTTAATGTGGTTGTATGAACAAAGTATATCCCTCTATAGTGTGTACTTTCTGTCTGCTGCCTCATTCCTCTGCTATCTGCATGAGTAACTTCTGACAAGTTTTCCTGACACCAAGAGAAAAATGGTGACAGGGGAGGGACCTCCCGCTGATTGACAGCCTCTGCTCTGTTCCGGTGTACTGTGTCAAGAGTGGTGTGTCCCTTCCCTCCAATCGGCATTCAGAGCTCTCGTCGCTGAGCTCTGCAGTGTGTAACTTCAGCTCCCTGCACCCTTGTATTGGGGGGAGTGGTTAGGCGAGGGCAGGTCATGGTGACAGGTGGTCCTCATGTCCTCCATGTTTCCCTCCTTGTTTAGTGCCAAGCAAGGGTCACATGAGAGGCCTACCCTGGGGTGGGTTCTTCTAGGTTACGTTAGGCATCTGTGACAGGTTCACTTATTATATATGGGGGTACCTTTAAGCTGGATACACACTGTACAATTTTCTTTAGATTTTTTCCCTTAAGCCCCGTACACACGGTCGGACTTTTTGACAACCAACATGCAAATTAGGTGGTTTGGACCAACATCCGACCGTGTGTACGCTCCATCGGACCAACTTTTTCCAGGTTGCATCGGACTTTTGTTGGCTGTGCGAACGGACCAACTTTCTGCCAACAAAAGTCCGAAGGACCAAAGTCCGAACGTGTGTATGCAGTACCAACTGACTTTTGTCCACAGTACAAACACGCATGCTCAGAACCAATGCAAAAGATCAGACAACAATATAGAAGTTGACCAAAGGTGGCGCTGGAGTATTCGAACGTCCTCTTTTGAAGTGTCGTCAGTACGTTGAAACGTCACTACGTTCGTGTTGGTTGTCTCAAAAGTCCGACCGTGTGTATGCAGTACCAACTTGAGGGCCAACGCCCTTTGGACAAAAGTCCAAGGGAAAGTTGGTCCACGGTCCGACCGTGTGTATGGGGCTTTAGATTTACCAAAATCATAAAATATGATGTCAAACCTAAACACTTTCAGTTTGTATGCAATCAGGCAGGCCCTTGCACTTCATAGTTAAAGGTAAATCTAAAGGAAATCGAACAACAAAAGTTGTATAGTGTGTATCCAGCTTTACTCTTGTGCCGTTTTCATCAATGCCCCTGGACATGGCTGAGACTGCCATGGTGGAACATGCAACCTAAAGGCGGACCTCTGTTCTTAGAGATGAACGTACACTGTGTACATTTACACCGCAACTGTTCTCCAGTTAACTCTCAGGTGTCGATGTACAATGTCTCTGTGATTTGCATTTAGGAGGGACATGCTAAGCATTGTCAACGTCCACCTATCCAGTGTATCACCACTACCCCACTCCCAGTGGTATGGGGTCCCATTGTACATATAGCATGGACTCCGTGCATACACTTTAGTAACTCTTCACCGCCAAATCACACCTGAACAGTTTTCTGTTTAATGCTTGTAGCTCTAAAACGCTACACAAGCCAAATCCTATTCATTTCAATGGCTCCTGATCACATCGGAGCATTCTACCACCTGCAGTAAAACGCCTGTCACACAAAAAAAAGTACATACGTTTTTTTTTGACACATTGGAGGCAGATTGGACCCCATAGACTTCAATGTGAACGCCTAAAAACGTGTGACATTAGTGTTTTACAAATGTTTTGTTCTGTGTTTTCTGGTCAAACGGCAGCTCTCGAACCCCTAATATCCTCCACCTCTCCTCCCCCTAGTGCTTTCTATTGGCTAAACAAAAACATCTGAAGCTGTAAAACACTTGTAATACACTTCTTAAAATGTTTAAAACGCCTGTAAGTCACTCTGCTGAAGTGTGAATGCAGCCTTCCTCTTCCGTACCTGGGCACAGGCTTGGGACCTCTGCGGCAAGATTCTGCTCCTATTGCTATGGGAGACAGAATGCTCATGGAGAGAATGCCGACAACAACTCACTCTTGGAAGAAGCTATCCCACCTATCTTCGGCACACGGTTAACGATAGGCAGCTTGGTGAACTTCCATTACTCTAGGTAAGCACTTGCTCGTACTCCACACTGTGTTGACCTCTGCGGTTTTTATTTTTGTGCTATAAACAAAAAAAGACCGACAATTTTGAAAAAAATAACTTTTTTTTTTACTTTTTGCTATAATAAATCTAGAAAAAAAAATTCTTCATCAGTTTAGGCCAATATATATTCTTCTACATATTTTTGGTAAAAAAATCGCATTAAGCGTATATTGATTGGTTTGCGCAAAAGTTATAGCATCTACAAAATAGGGGATATATTTATGGCATTTTTATTATTATTATTTTTTTTTTTTTTTTTACTAGTAATGGCAGTGATTAGTGATTTTTAGTGGGACTGCGACATTGCAGTGTACAGATTGGCCACCTTTGACAGTTTTTTGGGACCAGTGATATTAGTACAGTGATCAGAGCTAAAAATAGCCACTAATCACTGTATAAATTACATTGGCAGGGAAGGGGTTAACACTAGGGGGCGATCAAGGGGTTAAGTGTTCCCTGGGAGGTGTTTCTAACTGTGGGGGGAGTGTACTAACTGAAAGAGGAGAGAGAATGCTGTTCCTGATTACTAGGAAAGACGACCTCTCTCTACTGCCCTGTCAGAACGGGGATCTGTTTGCTTATATTGACAGATCCCCGTTCTGGCTCTCTGTGACACGATCACGGGTGGCCAGTGGACATCGTGGGCGCCGGCCACACGTATCAACTCTGGCAACGCGCCTGCTATAGCTATTAAAGGGACAATGTACCGGTACGGCAATATGCACAGCCGAGCCAGCCTGCCGCAGTATAACTGTGGCAACTGGTCACCAGGAAGATAAACTTTACATATATTTTGCAATTAAGTAAATTTCTAATCATATGAAGTTAATCAAGAGTCCCTTTTACATCAGAGTCCACGGAGTTCCCCCTTTACATCAGAGTCCACAATTTCCCCTTTTACATCTGAATCCGCAGAGTTCCCCTTTTACATCTGAACTCCCATACACGATGCAATCAACAACTCCTGTGTAGTGGTTTCTTCCTACTCAGAGTGCACTCTTTGTGTGGTGGTAGTGATCTCTTCCCTGCAAGAAAGTGCCGGTCCAAAATGTTTTCCCCAGACTCTACTGTAAGGGGGGACTTTGTAGACTCTATTGTTAGGAAGAGCTCTGGGGACTCTAACATAAGGGATGTTCTGGAAACCCTGATTTAAGGGGGAGCACTGAGAACTCTGATGTACGAAGAGGACTCTGATGTAAGGGGGAACTCTGATGTAAGGGGTGTTCTGAGAACCCTGATTTACCTTAGTGTACTCAGAGGCAGGAGAGAGAAGGGGGGAGACTTCAGTCACAGACAGGGATGGATGGTGAACTCACTCACCCCTTGGCAGTCACCACCTCTCATCCAGATGTATCAAGGCTGCTGGACTTCAAATTTCTGGCCCGTACTTTCTTTTTCTGAGTGGGGGCAGACACAGATGGGTAGGGCAGGAGAAGGAGGAGCAGATCAAGCCCTCTCTACTCTCCCATCCGTGTGTGTGTAATTGTTAGTGCTAGCTTTGGGTAGCGTGAAAGAGTGTAACAGACACTCTCAGTTTAGACACCTGTAGCCAGCAACCCTGCTGGAAATCCATAGTCCGGTCTGAATAATGTGTCCGGGTTTCAGGCAGTCTGAAATCTGGACGCATGATTTCAAACCTGAACTGTCCAGGTGAATCCTGGACAGGTGGCAAACCTAGCCGGGCTGCCTGAACCCGGAAGAGGCAGCCGGCTTAGGAGGACCAATATGGCAGCGTGGAACACCAACTGTCATACCGGAACAGCAGATATCTGCAGGACGGTGCTGGATCTGCTGGGCAGGTGAACATGTTTTTTAAGAGAACCCAGCATACCAGGTTGGGAGGTTATGGGGAGTAAAGTTCCCATTTAAAATACAATACAGGTAATTCAGTGAATATCGCTCTGCTCCCCATATGGTTCTATATTGTGTGTTTTAAGATAAATAATACACAGTTTGACAAATACATCATAATCACTTTACATGCAGTTGAGATATGTTGACACTGCAGTCCTGTGGCTTTCTATTCAAAGCAATAGGGCTGACTCCACACATACTGCTTCATAAGAAATGTCGTAATGCATTGTAGGGGTTGTTTTTCCTGTGTCTGCTGACAAACACATATATAAAACATTGGAAGCATTTTAAGAAACATTACAGTGTATCATAAATGCACTAGACCACAGTAGCATGTAATTGCTGCAACACACAGGAACATAACAATGACCATTACAACCCCCACCCCACCCCCAGTTCTTAGCCTGCTATAGAGGAGTAATATCATTTTTTTAAATAGGAATGAAAACATTTTCATAGAAATGCAAATGACCACATCATCATCTGAAAGCACAGGAATACATAGAGACCTGGAGAAGAGCAAATGGATGGGGAGTCTTCATGACTAAGGGGGATAAAGGGTTAATAATGTGCATTCAGTCTGGAAAGGGTGGCGGTCTCATCAGATTGGTGGTTGATTGGGAGAAGAGTGGAGTTGCAGGGAATGTTCCAGTGTGGGCTGCTGGGTACTCACTCTGGAAAATTCAGGTGATGAGAGTTTCCTCAATCACCCAATCTTGAGTTGCAGTTCATGGTAAGTCAAGGGTTGGTAGGAGGTATTAAAGCCCCACTTTGGGATAGAAGTAACTTTCTAGCAAACCCAACCCTCCCTCTAACCTATACTGACATTCTTATTTGGTGAAGCCAGCAACACACACCTAAAGCCCTATACACACTATTAGATTTTCTGCAGCTTTTTGTCTTCAGATTTACCAAAAACATGTAGTGCAAGGGCCTGCCTGATTGCATGCAAATTAAAACGGTTAAGGTTTGACCTCATTATATGGTTTTGGTAAATCTGAAGAAAATCTCATAGTGCGTATGGGGTCTATGTTTCCAATCCAGGATCTGGTACAGGGGACCGCTAATCCAGCACTGCAATTGCGCCCCAAGACACCTGTCCCCTATCGTCCCCCTGTGATGATGTTGGCCCTCTTCTCTCACCAGAGATGGCCCTGCTGGTGACCATCAAATAAGGACTTTAAGCAGGAAGTTAAGCTGAATACACACTATACAAATTTTGTGGTTCGATCTCCTTTCAACGATAGTGCAAGGGCCTGCCTGAGTGCATACAAATTAAAAGTGTTTAGGTTTGATCTTATATTATATGCTTTTGGTAAATCTAAAGGAAAAAATCTAAAGAGAATTGTATAGCGTGTCCAGCTTAAGGGGTGGTTAGATAAAGATTTATCTCCACATAGTGATCATCTAGAGAAGGGTGGAAGAGGGGACATCTTTATCCTGGAGAGGGGCTTTAAAAAAAATTGTCACAGCTGCCAGGCAGGTTTGGGGGTTGTTGGGGGGGTAGTGAGTAATTGAATGTTACAAAATTGGTGCCCATCTGGGGTATACTGCCTCCACTTGGTTGATTATTGATGGTTCTCCGAAGAACTAGGTCCCCTGGGAAAAAAGTAAGAATGCATGACCTCAAAACATCATCTTTTTTTTTTTTGCTGCTTGGGGCATGACTGAGTTACATGGGTGACTATAGTTATGAGTTTTACCTTTCAGGACACCCAAAGACCCCACTCTTGCTTCCGTTGTCAAAAATGTTTATTGTTTGTAGTTTTGTTAATTGTATGGTTGTGCTTTTTTTTTTTTTTTTTGTGACTAAAATGGCTGCTGTGGTTGTTACGATTTTTAAAGCTGCAACTTTCACTACAATAATATCTGGTGATCCTGTCATGAATGCACTCGTTCAGGCACTTCCTTTTATAGCGTGACAATGCTCTGTCCTTGTTTTCGTTATGTCCTTCTATGTTGTCACCGGTCACATGAGCTTACAAGTGGCTGTTTCATCACACATTATCTGTCACAAAGCATAGCCCTGTCTACCCTGGCAGGAGGCCTCCCAAAAAAAAGTAAAGTCAGCAGCTAAAAATACTGTAGCTGCTGACTTTTAATATAAGGACACTTACCTGTCCAGGGGTCCAGCGCTGTCCTCACCCGAGCTGATTCTTCAATGGGCTTTGGCTCTAGAAGTCGGCACCTTAAAGTGGTAGTAAAGGTTGAAAAAAAAAAAAAAAGCAAGAAAACTTTACCTGTGAGGTAAACTCATAATGTGCGATTATGCATTGGATACTAGCACATTATGTAAGGTTTGCCTTGATACAAAGCCCCGCAGCAGCACGCTGTCTCCGATACAGAGGTTTCCTTATTCACCTGGTCTTCCTTACGGGTTTGCGGGCCGAGGCTGCTCAAATGCCCGAGCCGCGATGACGTCACCCCTGTGCATGCACGTGGGAGTCACAACCCCAGCAGGGGCATGTCGTTCCTTCAGAGTGCATGCCCAGTGACGTGACCGGCTGCTGCTCACTAGTATATCTCATGACGCTGCACGTTTAGGGAATATTAATTTAACTTACAGGTAAGATTTTTTTTTTTCTTCAAGCTTACCTGTAGGTAAAAATAAAATTGGAGAGTTTAGGGAATCTGGCTTCCCACCGTGCATGCGTGAGATATGTTGCGCTTTGTGAATGGTCCCACAGTCTTCTGGGACCTGTGATGTGTCCCAGAAGGCTGCAGGTGAAGGGGAGGTGGTGAACTTCCGCTTGGATCACCGTGGGAGTGGGAGAATGTACCTGTCAAAACCATGTACCCGCTCCTCCTCTCTCAAAAAAGGTGCACACTTTCAAAGAGGAGGAGGGAAGAGGGGGGGGGGGGCAGGCAAACAAGCGGAGCTTCCCCTTTTGGGTAAAGTTCTGCTTAAACAACTTGCCTACCGGGCATTTTTACCCCCTTCGTGCCCAAGCCAATTTTCAGCTTTCGGTGCTGTCACACTTTGAATGACGATTACTTACTCATGCAACACTGTAATCAAAATTTATGTAATTTTTCACACAAATAGGGCTTTCTTTTGGTGGTATTTAATCACCACTGGGGTTTTTATTTTTTGCTAAGCAAACAAAGACCGGAAATTTTATTTTATAGTTCGTTATAAAATTTTGCAAACAGGTCATTTTTCTCCTTTACTGATGTGCGCTGATGGGTCTGCACTGATAGGTGCTGGCACTTGTGGGCACTGATTGACAGCAGTGGTGGGCACTGTTGGGACTTAAGTGATAATCGGCCCTGATTATCGTTGTAGATGTCCCATTTACAGAAGCCGGGTATTGGCTCCCTTCTCCTCTTCTCAAGCTGTCAGCATGAGCAAAGGAGTGCCGATAACCAGCTTCTGTTGACTAGTGGCATTACTAGGGTTGGTGTCACTTGGTGTGGTAAAAATTGTGTCATCCCACCCCCTTATTTTCAGGCCAGAAGCCTATCACTGGAGCTCATTCTGGCAGTCAATAAGGCCTAGGAACAGTAGTGGATAATGGCCAACAGGCCCTCCTTACCAGACCCAGCGAAACTGCAGCAATCCCTGCGCCTGGCCGTTTGCTCACTCTGGGTTGCCCAGGCTGACTCTGGTCAGTAGTGTAGCACGTCTGTACCCCAGCAGTGGCTCAGTCTTTCTCCCTCTCTGGTGGGGCTGGTACAGCCTGGCTCCCTCTCTGGTGGGGCTGGTACAGCCTGGCTCCCTCTCTGGCTGGGCTGGTACAGCCTGGCTCCCTCTCTGGTGGGGCTGGTACAGCCTGGCTCCCTCTCTGGTGGGGCTGGTACAGCCTGGCTCCCTCTCTGGCTGGGCTGGTACAGCCTGGCTCCCTCTCTGGTGGGGCTGGTACAGCCTGGCTCCCTCTCTGGTGGGGCGGGGACAGCCTGGCTCCCTCTCTGGTGGGGCGGGGACAGCCTGGCTCCCTCTCTGGTGGGGCTGGTACAGCCTGGCTCCCTCTCTGGCTGGGCTGGTACAGCCTGGCTCCCTCTCTGGTGGGGCTGGTACAGCCTGGCTCCCTCTCTGGATGGGCTGGTACAGCCTGGCTCCCTCTCTGGCTGGGCTGGTACAGCCTGGCTCCCTCTCTGGTGGGGCTGGTACAGCCTGGCTCCCTCTCTGGTGGGGCGGGGACAGCCTGGCTCCCTCTCTGGTGGGGCGGGGACAGCCTGGCTCCCTCTCTGGTGGGGCGGGGACAGCGTGGCTCCCTCTCTGGTGGGGCGGGTACAGCGTGGCTCCCTCTCTGGTGGGGCGGGTACAGCGTGGCTCCCTCTCTGGTGGGGCGGGGACAGCCTGGCTCCCTCTGGTGGTGCAGGTCTGTAGCACTTAATTCCTCTGCTTTTTCCCAGGTTCCAGGCTCGCTCTCTCTCCCCCAGCAGAGTACATGCATGCTGGGGGCTGTAGTCTGCTGTCTGTGGACAACACTTGGACCGCTAATCTTCCAGGACTACATGTCAAATGATGTTACCCTAGTGTCTTCTAAATGGCCCTCCGCTGTGGCCAATTAGGAGGAAAACAGAGCGGGCAGGAAGCTGGTGGTGTTGCAGCGAACCAGATTAGAGCCGCTATTTCTTCTCTCGTTCCACTGACAGGAGAAAGGGGAGGGGGAGAGCTGGGGGGAGATACACGGACAACCCACAGCTCGCCTCTCCCCTGTCACAGCACCGCTGCTGATTTCTCTGACAAACAGAGCAGGGCAAAATATCCCGCTGTCACTACTTTACCGACAGGGGGGCTTGACGGCACCCACTACAACTGCTTCCTGGTGTTACCCGGGTGCGGTCTGCACCCCCGTAGTGAAGCCACTGCTGTTTACATCCATTATCAGCTGTGATTGGACACAGCTGATCATGTACTAAAGAGCCTCTGATTGTCTCTTTACCTCAATATGTGATCAGCAGTGTCCTCTGGACACTGAGATCAGAGTGTGCTGCTCGTGCAATCACTGCACGTTATCATATGATGGCATCCCAAAAGTAGCCTGCCGCGCTGTAGCCATCATTCGGCTATAGCGCGGTCGACAAGTGGTAAGTAACACAGGTCTGCTTCCTCCCTTAGCCTGTGACTGGAAAGTGAAAGGAGAAATAGTAGTCTGATGCACTCCTCCTATCAGCATGCTTCTTCTTAGCACATTAGTACTGTAGCAGAACCGATTGACTTTGTGTGCTGCTTCTCCCTCTTCCAGTCTGAGCTATGCTGTACTGGGAATGCAATAGGCTGATACCAATTTGAATTCAGGTAATTACACTGCTTGCATTTAAAAATACAGCTGATGTAGTAAAGTGATATTAAACCCTTTTAATATTTCAGCATAGGTGGTCCACACTTAAAGAAGAAGCATAACCTGGGGAAAGTCATCTGTTTGCTTTTTTGTGATCATTCTTCAGCTTCAGAGGTTCACAAAGCTCTTAGCTCCGGTGCTGGACTTGCTAAAGAAGCAGGGGGTGTCAATCTCGGTATACCGCAATAACCTTTGCTCAGGAAGCAGTTGGTCCAGATTTTTACTTTGATACACTTTGCAGTAGGAAGCTGTATCTAGGTGGAAGCACATTTCATATGTTTAGTCCTACTTCAGGTCTTGGTAGAGGATCATTTTCTGTCTGGAACGTAAAGATACAGACATTGGATTGCCAAAGGGCTCTGTTACCAGGGTGTTGCACAGCTAAAGATTGATGGTTCGGAAACTAGAAAGGTTCAATTCTTCCTTTCAGGTATTGGAAGATAATAACCACTGATGCCAGTTTCTCCGTTTTTTGGTTTGAGGGTGGCTACGGTTCAGTGGACTTCACAGGAGAGTATACTGCCCATATATATCTTGGAGCTTTTGGCCAGTATGCCTTGCTCTGGATTATGGTACAAACCAGTTGTTCTATCCAGAAAAGCCTTTGCAGGGGTATAATATATATATCTATCTATCTATCTATCAACCACCAGGGCGGCACCAGGAGTCATGCGGCTCAGGAAGGTGAACCACATTCTGTCTGGGACAGCACAAGTGCTGTCTCTATCGTCAGTGCATATTCCAGGTATAGAATAGTGGCGAGGGGAACTCTGCAGGTGAATTTACTAGATTCCAAGTTCTACAACAAGTTGGGACAGGTTGTGTCCGGGACGAGGGTCCCACTGGCAATAGGGGTAGATGCACTGGTAACGCTTTAGTTCTCCCTTATTGGCACTTTCCCTCTGTTTCGACTTCTGCCACATCTTTTGTGAAGATTCCGGAAGGGGGGGAGGGTTTACACTGATAATGTTAGATGAATTAGCCCAGGAGGGCTTGGTACATTGACACAGCGAGTCTTGCGGGGGTTGCTCCTGGGACACTCTCAGTCCAGTGGGACCTAATGGTCTTGAGTCCTGTATGTCAGTACTGTTGAGCCCCTGGAAGCCAGCTTCGGGGAACTTCAATACAGGACTTGAAAATATTTTTTTGCCTATATTGAAGACAGGAAGTGGCACCCACAGAAAATAAATATGTGAGTGGGATATTTTCTCTTTCTCCAATCGGTAGGGGAAAGGCGATTGGTCTTAAGTACCGTTAACGGTCAGGGTTCGTCTCTATACTTTTTTTTTCCAGGGTCTGTTGTTTCTCACTCCTTGGTTCATATAGCGTGTAATGTAGACGTCTCACCTGTTGGCAACCGATGATCTGCTTGGTCTGTGTAATCACAGCACAGCCAGGTCTCCGGCAGCGCATGTGTGCGCCCCCCTACCCGAAAGTGGCAGATACCGTACCGGGCTCAGAAGAGCCGTTCTGCTGCCGTACATCTACAGTAAGTGATGCAGTTGGCAAGCGGGTAAGTTTAACTCTAAATGTTTAGTACTACTTTAACCACTTCAATACCGTGTCATTGTCATATGACGCCCACAAGGTGGATCTCCCATCCTGGGTGGGCGTCATATGACGTCCTCGCATTCCCGGCCGCCTGGGGGGCACGCCCGCGGCATCGCTCGGGACCCGGTGCGAGTGCCCGCGGCCGCGATGTCCGCCGGGCACCCGCGATTGCCCGCTAAAACAACGGGGCCGTGCGGGACCGTGGAGCTGTGTGTGTAAACACACAGCTCCACGTCCTGTCAGCGGAGAGGAGACCGATCATGTGATCCCAGTACGGAGGAACACATGATCGGTCTCCTCCCCTTGAGTCCCCTCCCCCCACAGTTAGAATCACTCCTATAGGGACACACATTAACTCCTGCACCGCCCCCTAGTGTTAACCCCTTCCCTGCCAGTCACATTTACACAGTAATCATTGCAATTTTATAGCAACGATCGCTGTGTAAATGTGAATGGTTCCAAAAATGTGTCAAAAGTGTCCGAAGTGTCCGCCGCAATGTCGCAGTCACGAAAAAAAATCGCAGATCGCCGCCATTACTAGTAAAAAAAAAAAAAAAAAATTCAATAAATCTATCCCCTATTTTGTAGACGCTATAACTTTTGCGCAAACCGATCAATATACGCTTATTGCGATTTTTTTTTTTTTTTTTACCAAAAATATGTAGAATACGTATCGGCCTAAACTGAGGAAAAAAATATATATATTTTTTTTAAATGGGATATTTATTATAGCAAAAAGTAAAAAATATTGTGTTTTTTTTTCAAAATTGTCGCTCTTCTTTTGTTTATAGCGCAAAAAAAAAAAAAACCGCAGGGGCGATCAAATACCACCAAAAGAAAGCTCTATTTGTGGGGAAAAAAGGACGTCAATTTTGTTTGGGTGTAACGTCGCACGACCACGCAATTGTTAGTTAAAGCGACGCAGTGCCGAATCGCAAAAAGTGCTCTGGTAAGGAAGGGTGTTTAAAAGCCCTGTATTGAAGTGGTTAATGAAGACAGAACTGAATTGTATCTTTTATATCTGCTTGGAGTTCAACTTTAGTTCTGTCTCCCTTATCTGAATGCCTGTTCAAGATCAATTACCCAGAAAATATTAAAGCGGTATTAAACCCAAAAATATGCATTTAAAGAGGAACTTCAGCTTTCAAATACTGTAGCTGATTTTTAGTAGTTGGGTATTTACCAGTGCCTGGATCCAGAGCTGTCTACTTGCAGCCAGTTCTTGTTACTGTTCCAGGTTCCTCACGCCACCATTTTGGACTCGGGGGCTGGCTGGGGCTTCCTGAGGAACCACAGTTGGTTCCATACTGCGCATGCGTGAGTTTGCTTTGTGAATGGTCTTACAGCCTTCTTGTACATGTAACCAAAGTTAAAGTTAAACCAGTTTATAGGCAGGTTGCCTACTGCAAGCTAGTTATCATGACTGCTTTTAGTCAGGTGAAGGGGTTAATGTCTCTTGCCGCCGTTCCCAATTTATATTGGGCTTTTTGGGGTCTGACTCACTGCTCTTGTGCCTTTTATAAAAGGGACAGGGGACAAGACTCGACAGGTTGGCCAAGTCTTGGGTTCTAAAGAGCTGCTGCTGGAGAAAAAGACATTGACTCTTCGGGACACCAGCATCTGTGATTTTTCCACTATGGACTTTGCCTATAAGGGTAAAAAATTATTGGAGATTTGGGACTATCTATGGTACATACAAAAAAGAAAATAATTTCATAGAGGTATGATAAAATATTTTGTTTTATTAACATAAAAATAAAGAAAAAAAGAAAAAAGTATACACTATTAGACTCTATGTACATCAGAATGTGAATTATAGGGTTCAAAGGTGCTACATACAATTCCTAGTGGAACACCTATATTGTCATACATTCAAAATACACAGGTCATAATACTTGTCCAAACGCTCGACATGTTTCGCCTATAGAGGCTTCATCAGGAGACAAGGATAAGATATATTTGTAGATGGACGAGGATTTTTGAAAGTTATTCCGTATTCTATGGTATGTATACAAAACAACATATTAGTTAATGTACATAAAAAGAAAAAACAGTTTAACAATCATTGAGGCGTTATATATGCTGCATAGGATATGCGATGACCAGGATGTCTAGTGAAGTCTGATTACATATGCATGACTCCCTACCTCCAATGTCATAGGGGTTCTGAACATGGTCAGGCTTCTGAATAGAGGTGCCGATGGTTGCACTGGAGCACCCCCCAGGGGACCCACACAGGGACGTACCCGGCGAACACCACCAGAAAACGTGGCTGGGAAATTGTCGGGGAGATTGAGATCCTGTTCTTTTTCCAAAAAATGTTTATAGGGCCTGTGGGGTACAAATGTACTTATTGACCACAATTGTATTCACATAAACCATAATCATGCATGCGGTAGGCAAATAGTGCGACCATGCCCAATATTAATTGTCGGACTATACCTACCTCTACGGAAGCTTGTAAAAATGTGTATTTATGAGAGGCTCGGGTCGGTCAGCCCCCTAGACAGCAAGAACCGAATGGGGGAAGACGGGCGGGAACTTCTGGATCAACTTCTGAAAGATAGCAAAGCAAACAAAAAAGAGAGACCCCAATAAAGATGCATGGGAACCATATCCAATACATTTTACGGATCCCCACAAAATGGAGGGGGGGTTGGGGGGTGTAGTCCCCTACCTTATCATGAGGTATATATGGCATCAGAGCATATCAAATTTGATGGCTGGTCAACCCATATACTGCCCCTCAACAGGGGCTAGGTAAAATATCCAATGCCTATAAAAAGGACATTAAGAACAATTGTAATGATTTCCTATAATCGAGATTAAGGTGGGCAAAATGTCCACCGATTAAAGAATTTCGTTAAGTCAAACTACCTGTTTTGGATCGTTCCCAGAGCGTCCCGAGCCTCACGTCCACCTCCGTCTGACACAGCGTCAGACTGGGTTTAAATGGTCTCCCCCCGTGGCGCCAAATGCGCACGGCGTGTGACGTCACGCCGTGCTGACGTCACGCGGACGCAGTGCGGAGGTCAGACGGCGCCTAGCCCAGCACAGGTGACCGGAGTGTTCTTGTGAGGAACTCCTTCCGGTACACAGTTCAAGTGGGGCTGAACTGACATGCCCTGCTGACAGCAGCCCAAACTGCGCTGCCAGCTATTAGGGCATGACAGTGTCCCTCTGGATGGAAAACTCAAACCCAGTGGCCGGGTCAAGGCTAGCGACCGATCCCCGACCCGGAAGCGTGGCGGGCAGAAAACCACCCTAGGGTGGACATAATCAACCGCGCCACGCCACCGGAACGGTCCGTACAATTCCCCAAAACCCTGGGGTGATCGCTGTATGGGGCACCCCCCATGCATTGTCCCCTGAGGCCCGCGCCAGCGCAAGGTCCATCGGGACCGATGAAAACTTATAGGTAAAAAGAAAGAAAATAATAAAAATAAAAATAAAAATAAAAAATAAAAAGAGAAGAGAAAAAAGGAAAAATGAAAACGGAATAAAAGGAACACCCTGCATACACATATCCACTGCAGCACACAATTCTTATATTTCTATTGTGAAATTATTATTATACATATAGTTTTTTAGCTCAAAAATATGTTTACAAAGCAATAGGCATATCAGTTCACACTCTCAACCCCACGTAAGGGGGGACAGCATAATATTACATGAACAAGCACGTCTCAGCACACACAGACTGGGGCCATGTTTAGGCCCTAGGTGGCACACGTATAAGGCCTATCGGTGCTCTATTACTCATACTGGTGGGGAGAGGAAGGGGGGAGGGGGGGGGGGAAAAGAACGGGAGAAGTGAGAAGTGAAGGGAAGGGGAAGGGAGGGAAAAGGGATAAAGGGAGAGGGGAGGAAGGAAAGGAAAGGAACAGACTAAGGGACCACAGCTGGCAGAGAGGTGGAAAGCCGAAGGCGAGGCTTGAGAAGCCACACACTTAAAGGAAAGGTTTAAAACTGATTCCTTCGTTGAGGCCCGGATACCGGGTGGCCCTCAACAAATAGATCCATCTAGTTTCGATCTGTAAGAGTTTCTTGTCTAGATCACCCCCTCGTTCCTGTTGGGGGAGGTGCTCAAGGCTGTAGAAACCAATAAATTTAAGATCAAAATTATGATATAAGCCTACATGACGGCTAATTGGTGTCTCCATTTTGCGTTTGCAAATTAGTGATACATGATCTCTCATACGGCAAAATAGGGGGCGTTTTGTTTTTCCCACATAGAATGCTCCACATAGGCATTTCATCAAATATACTGATCCTACTGATTGGCAGTTAGTGCGATGTTTTGGAGTCCATGTTCTACCATCTGGCAGATCTATATTTTTGCCCTCCAAAATGAAGCGGCAAAATTTGCATTTGCCACATTTAAATGTACCCGAGACTTGTTTCTTATTATTCTGATCACTTGAATAGTGACTTGAATAGTGACTACTTTTGGCGCCACGGGGGGAGACCATTTAAACCCAGTCTGACGCTGTGTCAGACGGAGGTGGACGTGAGGCTCGGGACGCTCTGGGAACGATCCAAAACAGGTAGTTTGACTTAACGAAATTCTTTAATCGGTGGACATTTTGCCCACCTTAATCTCGATTATAGGAAATCATTACAATTGTTCTTAATGTCCTTTTTATAGGCATTGGATATTTTACCTAGCCCCTGTTGAGGGGCAGTATATGGGTTGACCAGCCATCAAATTTGATATGCTCTGATGCCATATATACCTCATGATAAGGTAGGGGACTACACCCCCCCAACCCCCCCTCCATTTTGTGGGGATCCGTAAAATGTATTGGATATGGTTCCCATGCATCTTTATTGGGGTCTCTCTTTTTTGTTTGCTTTGCTATCTTTCAGAAGTTGATCCAGAAGTTCCCGCCCGTCTTCCCCCATTCGGTTCTTGCTGTCTAGGGGGCTGACCGACCCGAGCCTCTCATAAATACACATTTTTACAAGCTTCCGTAGAGGTAGGTATAGTCCGACAATTAATATTGGGCATGGTCGCACTATTTGCCTACCGCATGCATGATTATGGTTTATGTGAATACAATTGTGGTCAATAAGTACATTTGTACCCCACAGGCCCTATAAACATTTTTTGGAAAAAGAACAGGATCTCAATCTCCCCCGACAATTTCCCAGCCACGTTTTCTGGTGGTGTTCGCCGGGTACGTCCCTGTGTGGGTCCCCTGGGGGGTGCTCCAGTGCAACCATCGGCACCTCTATTCAGAAGCCTGACCATGTTCAGAACCCCTATGACATTGGAGGTAGGGAGTCATGCATATGTAATCAGACTTCACTAGACATCCTGGTCATCGCATATCCTATGCAGCATATATAACGCCTCAATGATTGTTAAACTGTTTTTTCTTTTTATGTACATTAACTAATATGTTGTTTTGTATACATACCATAGAATACGGAATAACTTTCAAAAATCCTCGTCCATCTACAAATATATCTTATCCTTGTCTCCTGATGAAGCCTCTATAGGCGAAACATGTCGAGCGTTTGGACAAGTATTATGACCTGTGTATTTTGAATGTATGACAATATAGGTGTTCCACTAGGAATTGTATGTAGCACCTTTGAACCCTATAATTCACATTCTGATGTACATAGAGTCTAATAGTGTATACTTTTTTCTTTTTTCTTTATTTTTATGTTAATAAAACAAAATATTTTATCATACCTCTATGAAATTATTTTCTTTTTTGTATGTACCATAGATAGTCCCAAATCTCCAATAATTTTTTACTGTATATTAATCTGGGATGATTGTACATTATCTATGCAAAACCTTAGAAGAACACTCCAGTCTGGTGAGCTCTGAAAATTTGCCTATAAGGGCTCTACCTGTGCAGGAATGCTGGGGCAGCCACAGTTAGGTTTAGTTAGGACAAAGAATTTAGCCTGTTATCCTGCCATCAGTAAAGTTGTTTCAACCGCTTTGGGCCTGGTCTGAAGTTATTCAAAAGGGGTGCATAGTGGGTTCTGATGTACTCTAAAGAACCGGGGTCTGTGAAGCACTATGGGGTATGAGTGACACAACCTCAAGAGGGGGGAGGGGCCAGAGATAGGAATAGTCAGCGTGGAACATATTCCAGAGGGTAATATTAGGGGCATTAGTGGTAGGGTAACTAAAGCACATAAACCCAAGGTAAATATAGTAGCAAGTCCTAGTTGCAATCTTGGAACACCCAAGAGGGTAGTATGTGACTGGTCAAAATATAGTAATGCATTAAAGTGTTTGTTCACCAATGCCAGAAGTCTGCCAAGCAAAATAGGTGAGTTGGAAGCTCTGGTGCATCAGGAGAGCTATGATGTAATCGGTATTGCTGAAACTTGGCTGCAGTCCTCACATGACTGGGCTATAAATATTCCTGGCTTTGCACTCTTTCGGAAAGACAGAGTTAAAAGGAAAGGTGGAGGGGTCTGTCTGTATGTGAGAAGTGATCTCAAAGCGAGTGTGAAAGAGGACCTGGGGGATGGAGAGTGTGATGAGTCTGAAGCATTATGGGTGGAACTGCATACAGATGTGCGTAGTTCAAAGTTAATCATTGGAGTTTGTTATAGACCACCCAATGTTAATGAGGAGGTGGATACTCAGCTCCTTGCTCAAATAGAAAGGGCTGCAAGGGCTGGGACAGTGATAATAATGGGGGATTTTAACTACCCAGAAATTGACTGGAATAATGGCACTGCTGGGACAGTTAAAGGACAAAAATTTATAAACCTATTACAGGACAATTTTATGGTCCAGTTCATTGAGGCCCCAACCAGGAATGATGCTCTGCTGGATCTGGAAATCTCAAACCATGCAGAGCATATTACTAATGTTCAGATAAAGGAGCATCTGGGTAGCAGTGGCCATAACATGATTTCATTTGATGTTAGCTGTAAGCAAAAATCACATACAGGAAAGATAAAAACACTTAATTTCAAGAGGGCAAATTTTCCAAGGATGAGGGCTGCTCTCCAGAACTTAGACTGGGAGAGAATATTGGCAACAATGGGCACAGAACAGAAATGGGGATTCTTCAAAAAGACTGTTTGTGAACTCACTGCAAAGTATATTCCCATGGGCAATAAATTTAAAAGGCTAAAAATAAAACCTAGGTGGCTCACGGCCAAAGTTAAAAAAGCTATAAACTATAAGAAAAGAGCTTTTAAAAAATATAAAAATAAGGATCACTAGTGTCATTTAAATGTTACAAAGAACATAACAGAATATGTAAAAAGGAAATCAAGGATGCAAAAATTCAAAACGAAAGACAGATTGCAAAAGATAGTAGGACAAACCCAAAAAAAATTCTTCAAATATATTAATAGTAAAAAGGTCAAGTCTGAGCATGTAGGCCCTTTACAAAATAATCTAGAGTGGGTGACTGGGGACAAAGAGAAGGCTAATTTATTAAATACTTTCTTCAGCTCTGTGTATACAAAGGAGCATGGGGGAGCTCATGTCCACAATGGGGGTGGTAGTGACACAGCCCTAAATCCACAATGGCTCAAAAGTGATATGGTCCAGAAATATTTAGACAGAATAAAGGTGGATAAAGCACCTGGACCTGATGGCATCCACCCACGGATCCTAAAAGAATTGAGCTCTGTAATTTCAAAGCCATTGTATCTCATTTTTAGGGAATCATTAATGACAGGAATAGTACCACTGGATTGGCGCAGGGCCAATGTGATGCCTATATTTAAATAGGGAACAAAGTCTTTACCAAGTAACTATAGACCTGTTAGTTTAACTTCTATAGTTGGGAAGATACTGGAGAGATTATTAAAAGACCACATAGACGAGTTCTTGCAGGAAAAAAATATTTTAAGCAACAGACAGCATGGGTTCATGAAAGACAGAAGTTGTCAGACAAACCTCATTTCTTTTTATGAGGTAGTAAGTAAAACCTTGGACAGAGGCGTGGCTGTGGACGTGGTATACTTGGATTTTGCAAAAGCGTTCGATACAGTTCCCCACACACGGCTCATGTGTAAGGTAAGGTCTACAGGTTTGGAAATATCGGTTTGTAAATGGATAGAAAACTGGCTAAAAGACAGAATTCAGAGAGTCGTGGTTAATGATTCTTACTCTGAATGGGCTAAGGTTATCAGTGGTGTACCCCAAGGTTCAGTGCTGGGACCCTTACTTTTTAATATCTTTATAAATGATATTGGGTCTGGGATCAAAAGTAACATTTCTGTTTTTGCAGATGACACCAAGCTATGCAGTGGAATAACGTCCTTACAGGAGGTCTCCAATTTACAAGCTGACCTCAATGCTCTGTCAAATTGGGCGACTATGTGGCAGATGAGGTTTAATGTTGATAAATGTAAAGTTATGCACTTGGGGGCTAGGAATATGCATGCATCATACATGCTAGGGAGAGTACAACTGGGGGAATCCGTAGTGGAGAAGGATCTGGGGGTTTTGGTAGATCATAAACTCAATAATAGCATGCAATGCCAAGCTGCGGTTTCCAAAGCGAGCAAAGTCCTTTCTTGTATTAAGAGAGGTATGGACTCCAGAGAGAGAGAGATATCATTTTGCCCCTGTTCAAATCATTAGTAAGACCTCATCTGGAATATGCAGTTCAGTTTTGGGCACCAGTTCTCAAAAAGGATATTGGGGAACTGGAGAAAGTGCAGAGAAGGGCAACCAAACTGATAAGAGGCATGGAGGAGCTCAGCTATGAGGAAAGATTAGAGGAACTGAATTTATTCACCCTTGATAAGAGGAGATTAAGGGGGGATATGATGAACATGTATAAATATATAAGGGGTCCATATAGTGAACTTGGTGTTGAGTTATTCACTTTACGGTCAACAAAGAGGACAAGGGGGCACTCTTTACGTCTAGAGGAGAAGAGATTTCATCTCCAAATAAGGAAAGGTTTCTTCACAGTAAGAGCTGTGAAAATGTGGAATAGACTCCCTGCAGAGGTGGTTCTAGCCAGCTCAGTAGATTGCTTTAAGAAAGGCCTGGATACTTTCCTAAATGTACATAATATAACTGGGTACTGACATTTATAGGTAAAGTTGATCCAGGGAAAATCCGATTGCCTCTCGGGGGATCAGGAAGGAATTTTTTTCCCCTGCTTTAGCAAATTGGAGAATGCTCTGCTGGTTTTTTTTTTGCCTTCCTCTGGATCAACTGTGGGTATAGAATGGGGTATATGGGATTGTATGATGTGTGTGTGTGTGTGTGTGTGTGTGTGTGTGTGTGTGTGTGTGTGTCTATATATATATATATATATATATATATATATATATATATATATATATATATATATATATTTTTTTTTTTTTATTTGTGGTTGAACTGGATGGACTTGTGTCTTTTTTCAACCTAAACCTAACTAACTATGTAACTATGTAACTATGTTAACGCGGCAAGACAAGGAAGAGGGAGGTAGTTGCCATGGGTAACCGAAGTGAAGAACACGCTAAAAGCAACCAATTCTTAGGCTCGGTAGCAGGTTAGGTGACAGGTCCTCCGGAAGCGAAGGGGTCGGTGCTCTGACTCCCTCCCTAGCAGTCCGTCTCCCATTGTAATTGGGAGCAAACTAGCATTACAGAGATCTAAGGCCTAGTCACGAGGTACAGGAGTCGAAGGTGTTAATGAGCACACATGAGGTCTGTGCTATGTGCTCAGCGGGACCCCATTCTGTTACTAGGAGGGAGGTAACAGAGGTATGCTGGACTGGTGGAGAGGGTGCCAGCTCGGTTTGTCCCTCCTAATGCAAAACATTCAAGTACAGTGGGGTTGATTTACTAAAACTGGTGAGTGCAAAATCTTGTGCAGCTCTTCATAGAAAGCTTCCAGATTTTGCACTCTCCAGTTTTTTAGTAAATCAACCCCAGTGTGTAGCAACATGGGATACCCCACCTATCAGAGGAACGCTGCACTTCAACAGTACACAAAGTAGAGCTCATATCCAAGTTGGGGAACTGCCCTAATTTTTGACTTTTCACGTGACCGCAGTCTCCACCTGGTCCCGGGCATTAATGAACATGCTCTGTGCAAAGTATACCTCCGTGTGCATGGGCGCAGTAGATCCCGCCCACAAATGGAACTTCACTTTTTGTTTTTCAAACTTTTTATTGCATAAGTTTACATCATAATGTGTACATTATTTCCAAAACAGTAATTCCATATCTAATCCTCTTAACTACACCATACATTACAACCTTAGTATATTTCCCACATTATTACCTTATTTCGCCCACAACCCAAAATCGCATTCCTTCAATTTGTTTTACATTGATTTCCTTTTTCTTCTAGCAATTCAGTTAAATTTATGTTTCTTTTCTATCTAAAGTCATTGGGGAACTACACCACATGTCCCATATTTTATAACACTTATTGGGTAACCCCTCTATGTTCATACATAATCTTCACTTTTTGAGTGAAGGTAGGCTTTAATATAGCTTACCAGTCCTTAAATGTGGTGGCTGTATTAGTTTTAGGCTTTTTATCTTTATTTTCCCCTAGTGATCTGGCCAGGAACACGCTCGCTGTCTTTTGGTTGTCTCCATTCTGGATGGTAGAGGAGTAATGGAGACACCTTTGGACGCCAGCATTGTCATTCTGGGGGGAGGGTAGTGTTAGATGAACTAGTAGATTTAGATGATCTTGAGAAACCAATTGAAGCGGAACTGCAGCTACTTTTTAAGAAACAGCAGCACAGTTTTATTTTTTTGAGCCTTTTGGAATAAAGTTTCTACTTAAATAAATACAAACTGACCAATGCTGTTGAAGGAAAAATAACAGAATTAGGTGGCCATGCATGCTTTGATTTTGTTATCCAATCAATGTGTCATTCAATAAAATCTGCAAACCATCGGATGGCTAAACTTCTGACTGATTTATACTGGATTTAAATCTGATTCAATGAGTCAATAGGCTATTTTGTATTGATCGGTAGCATTGAGACACTTTATCTATGAATTTGATCATGTGTTAATTAATCGGATTATGTGAGCACATGGTGCAAACAAAGATGCAATCTATAACTTCCAATCGAATCTCAACTATTGATCGAAATCCACTTCCCCCCTGTGTTGCATGCCAATTGCCTTGGTTAACTTCCTTTTTAAAAGAGATTGGAAAATAAATCAATCCTTTATTGAAGCATGCATGTCCATTATTACTGGCTGGATCACCAAATGAAAAGGAAGAAAAAATCCCCCAAAAAAGCAAACAAATGCAGTCACCACATTCAGAAATGTTAAGCTGTAATAAAAAATGTTTAAAACCCCATCAAGACAGACAACTACACAAACTTGCGCCTCTAAGGGGGTCAATTTTTCCATTTCTGTCCATGTTACTTTCCTAAACACAGATTTGAAAAAGCCAAATTAATATCTCAGGAGGATCTCTAACTATTTACACTCACCGACCATTTTGTTAGGTACACCTTGCTAGTACTGGGTTGGACCCCCTTTTGCCTATAGAACTGCCTTAAATCTTCATGGCATAGATTCAACAAGGTGTTGGAAACATTCCTCAGAGATCTTGGTCCTTATTGACATGATAGCGTCATGCAGTTGCTGAAGATTTGTCGGCTGCACATCCTCTACCGTTTCACCACATCCCAAAGGTGCTCTATTGGATTGAAATCTGATGACTATGGAGGCCATTGGAGTACAGTGAACTCATTGTCACATTCAAGAAACCAGTTTGATAGGATTTGAGCTTTGTGATATGGGGCATTATTCTGCTGGAAGTAGCCATCAGAAGATGGGTACACTGCAGTCATAAAGGGATGGACATGATCAGCAGCAATACTCCAGTAGGCCGTAATGGTACTAAGGGGCCCAAAGTGTGCCAAGAAAATATCCCCCACTCCATTACACCACCACCTCCAGCCTGAACAATCGATACAAGGCAGGATGGATCCGTGCTTTCATGTTGTTTACACCAAATTCTGACCCTAACATTTGAATGTGAAAAGCTGAAATCAAGACTCATCAGACTAGGCAACGTTTTTTTCAATCTTCTATTGTCCAATTTTGCCTGTGCCAATTGTAGCCTCAGTTTCCTGTTCTTAGAGGACAGGATTGGCACCCGGTGTGATCTGCTGCTGTTGTAGCTCATCTGCTTCAAGATTTAATGTGTTGTGTGTTCAGAAATGGTATTCTGCATACCTTGGGTGTAACGATTGGTTATTTGAGTTACTGTTGCCATTCAATCATCTTGAACCGGTCCGCCCATTCTCCTCCTGACATCAACAAGGCAATTTCATCCACACAACTGCCGCTCGCTGGATATTTTTTTATTTGGAGATGGTTGTGCAGTAGATCAGCAGTTTTTGAAATGCTCAGACCAGCCTGTCTGGCATCGACAACCATGCCAAAGTCACTTAAATCCCCTTTCTTAATTCTAATGCTCAGTTTGAACTTCAGCAAATCATATTCACCACGTCTAGATGCCTAAATGCACTGAGTTGCTGCCATGTGATTGGCTGATTAGCAATTTGTGTTACCAAGCAATTGAACAGGTGTACCTAATAAAGTGTCCGGTGAGTGTAGATATCAGTGATGGGGTATAGGATTCAGATGTCAAAAAAATGCAGATTTGTCATTGAAGTGAAGAATTTTTATAGAGCATCAAGATTACTGATGCATGTTAGAGGTATTGGCCTCTTTCATTACTACAGGAAAAATACATACGTCAGATCTATGTATAGGGACACAAAATGTAAGAGAAATAGATCTGGGTTTAAATCATGTTAAATTGTCTAAAAAAAGAGTCCATTTGGAAGATGACGATTGAAGGATACATGGTTGGCATAAAATGAAGAGACGGAAAGATAAATGTCCCATAATAATAATATCTGAACTGTAATGCAGAAAGTACCTGCTGGAAGCAATGGTGGAACAAGTTTGCTCCGAGCAGTGTCATAAGCAATAAGCTTATCTGTAATGGTTATGTCCTGATGCTAGGCGATGTGCTTCAATGCCTCTTTGTAATAAGTAGTAAAGCCAAATAGTGAAAGCCTGCAACAAAGTAACATATTTCACTGCTCAGCTACTATTAAAATTCAATTGAGACTCTGCTCCTTCCAATATTTATCATACATACAGGCAATTGAAGCAGAGTTCATAGAATCGGAACATGAACATTTGAGATAAGCTTCTGGTTTATGATAACACCCGACACAAAGATGTTGCGCTGTTGTTGACTGCAGGTCTTTGGTATGTTTCAGTTTTAGATGTTTCCATTTATACATTTGCATTAACATGCTGTTATTAAGTGCAAATACATTGTAGTAAAATTGTTGAAATTTGATCAAGTCTTTAATAAACAGGAGCCCCTATGGCAAACCCGGCATGAGTAATGACTGCTCTCTGGGGAGATGAAGGAAGAGGGTTATACATGTTGTGGATAGAGATGAGCTTCGTGTTTGGGATGAACATGAGTTGGATCCAAAGTCTAGCTGTGCACAGTTCAGGAAAATGGCGAACTAAAGTTTTCTTTTTAAATTGCATCACAAATGAGTGTAATGTTTCGGGGCCACACATGACCCCTTCATCAGGCATGGGGATCACTCATGCCATAGCAACTCTTGCTAATCATGCATTTTCTAGCCTCTGAAAATCTCCCATAATTGATCCTTCCAGGCCACCTGAACATTTTTCAATGCGCTGTTGACACCAGGGCTCACAAAACTTTTGTTTAGTGTGCTGGAACAAATATGGAGTAGTTGGGGAAAGTTTACATTATTCGTGTTTTTGCATTCAGTCACAGGCATAGTGTGTTGTATAGCAGATTAGATATTTGAAAGTGTTTTATAGGGACAGTTAGAAGCTGGTGCTGAAAGAAACATACAGTTGCATCGGGAAAGTATTCACAGTGGTTCACTTTTCCCACGTTTTTTTTCCCCTTAAAATTCTACAAACAATACACCATAATGATAATGTGAAAGAAGTTTGTTTTGAAATCTTTGCATATTTATTAAAAATAAATGAAAACGAAAAAAAAAAATCCTATGTATATAAGTATTCACAGCCTTTGCTCAATCAATACTTTGTTGAAGCACCTTTGGCACCAATTGCAGCCTCAAGTCTTTTTGATTATGATGCTACAAGTTTGGCACACCTATTTTTGGGCACTTTCTCCCATTCTTCTTTGCAGGACTTTTGAGCGTCATCAGGTTGGATGCGTCAGTGCACAGCCATTTTCAGATCTCTCCAGAGATGTTCAATAGTGTTCAAGTCTGGGCTCTGACTGGGCCACTCAAGGACATTTACAGAGTTGTCCCGTAGCCAATCCTTTGTTATATTGGCTGTGTGCTAAGGGTTGTTGTCCTGTTGGAAGATGAACCTTTGGCCCAGTCTGAGGTCCAGAGCACTCTGGAGCAGGTTTTCATCAAGGATGTCTGTGTACATTGCTGCATTCATCTTTCCCTCAATCCTGACTAGTCTCCCAGTTCCTGCTGCTGAAAAACACCCCACAGCATGATCCTGCAACCACCATGCTTCACTGTAGGGATGGTATTGGCCAGGTGATGAGCTATTCCTGGTTTCCATCAGATATGATGCTTGCCTTTCAGGCCAAAGAATTCAATCTTTGTTTCATCAGACCAGAGAATTTTGTTTCTCATGGCCTGAGAGTCCTTTAAGTGCCTTTTGGCAAACTCCAGGCAGTCTGTCATGTGCCTTTTACTGAGAAGTGGCTTCCGTCTGGCCACTCTACCATATGGGCCTGATTGGTGGAATTCTGCAGAGATGGTTGTTCGTCTGGAAGGCTCTCCTCTCTCCACAGAGAAACGCTGGAGCTCTGTCAGAGTGACCATCGGGTTCTTGGTCACCTTCCTAACTAAGGCCCTTCTCTCCCAATTGCCCAGTTTGGCTGGGCGTCCCGCTCTAGGAAGAGTCCTGGTGGTTCCAAACGTATTCCATTTATGAATGATGGAGGCCGCTGTGTGCATTGGGACCTTCAATGCTGCAGACATTTTTTGTAACCTTTGCCAGATCTGTGCCTCGATACAATCCTGTCTTAGAGGTCTACAGACAATTCCTTGGACTTCATGGCTTGGTTTGTGCTCTGACATGCACTGTTAGCTGTGGGACCTTTTATTGACAGGTGTGTGCATTTCCAAATCATGTCCAATCAAATGAATTTACCACAGGTGGACTTCAAGTTGTAGAAACATCTCAAGGATGATCGGTGGAAACAGAATGCACCTGAGCTCAATTTTGAGTGTCATGGCAAAAGCTGTGAAAATGTACATTTTTTTGTTCTTTTGTTTTTTATTTTTAATACATTTTGCAAAGATTTTAAACAAACCTCTTTCATGTTGTCATTCTGGGGTATTGTTTGTAGAATTTTGAGGAAAATAGTGAATTTAATCAATTTTGGAATAAGGCTGTAACATAACAATATGTGGAAAAAGAAGCGCTGTGAATATTTTCCGGATGCACTGTATAGTGTAGCTGTTTAAAGTTGGTTGTAAACCCTGTACCACCACTTTTACCTACAGGTAAGCCTATATGACGGCTTACCTGTAGGTACCGTGAATATCTCCTAAACTTGCACCATTTTGGAGATATTCACTATATCCGCATGCGCCAATGTCATCGGCCCATGCACACTGAAGAAACGTCTCGCTCATGCCTTTTCTTCAGTAGCTGTGCCATGACCGGTGGCTCCCACGCGCATGGGAGTGACGTCATCACGGCTCCTGCCAATCAGCGCCGGAGCCCGCAAACCCAGAAATATTTCTGGGAGACATGTCGCTGGTCACATCGGTGTACAGGGACTGCTGCAACAGCTTTGAACTAAGGTAAGTATTTCATAATGAGCTATTATGCATACTAGCTCATTATGCCTTTGTCTTGCAGGTTATTGTGTGTGTGTTTTTTATTTTTTATTTTTTTTTTATTTTTTGAGAGTTTACAACCACTTCAATTAGCATAATTCTGCCCTATCTGATTCCTTTGAAAGTGATTTCTCATGACATCTCCTATGCTGGGTCCATTCAAACATTTGCAAACATTACTAAGCCCTGAAGAGGGGGGAGCGTGTTTTGCCCTGCCTTGTGTTGTGAATAATTAAAGCTGTTTGTACTTTTGGAATATGGACTGCTTTAAATTTTGATTTGAAAAGTGTTAACAGAGACAGCTAACTCTGGTGCTAGTAGCGGAAAATACAAATCTCTCTTTTTACATCCAGTCACAGATGCGTAAGGTTTTATGGGAGATATTTTTCAGAGTGTTATCAGGGACAGGTTTATTCTGGTGATCATTGCAGAATATGTATAGCATAAATTTCAGTTGCTGTTTGGCTGCTGTTACCCCCCCCCCCCCCCCCCCCCCCCCCATCATTTTATTATTTGAGAGTGCATTTTTTTTTTTTTTTCACATTTGCATTTTTATTTATTTATTTATTTTTAGATTAAAAAATAGGGAAGGGGCCTGAGGTTTAGTATTTAGTAAGTGTTTAGACTGCGCACATACTCACTAGAAAATGTTACTTACTTTTTGTCTGTAAGATAAATACACTATAATGCAGATTTTTTTCCCCACAAATAGAGCTTTCTTTTGGTGGTATTTGATCACCTCTGAGGTTTATTTTTTGCACTATCAACAAAAAAGAGCGACAATTTTGAAAAAAAAAACAAAACACAATTTTTACTTTTTGCAATAATAAATATCCACTAAAAATAAAAAAAAATTCTTCATCAGTTTAGGCCAATATGTATTCTTCTACATATTTTTGGTAAAAAAAAATATTGCAATAAGCGTATATTGATTGGTTTGCTCAAAAGTTATAGCGTCTACAAAATAGCGGATAGATTTATGGCATTTTTTTATTATTTTTTTTTTAACTGGTATTAGCAGTGATCATCGATTTTTAGCGGGACTGCGACATCAGACACCTAACTGACACTTTTTTGGGAACCAGTGACATTACAGTAATCAGTGCTAAAAATATGCACTGTAATTGTACTAATGACACTGGCAGGGAAGGGGTTAACCCTAGGGGCGATCAAGGGGTTAAATGTGTTCCCTGGGTGTGTTTATTAACTATATGGGGGACTGCCTCACTGTGGGTGCGGGTATACAGTGCCAAACACAGACTGTCTGCATTCAGGGCACTCACCCACAAGTGCACACCTATTGATCCACTCATTCACATGGCCAGAGTACTTACCCAAGTACTTACCCAAGTTCCTTTAAGACTCATTCAGGTGAGGCTGGGGGGTGGTAAAGACCCCATGGTTGAGTTGCATGTTTACCCCCCCACCAAGCGCTACCCTCTTTAGCAACCAAGGCAGTGACTAGTGGTGTACACATATCACAACCGCAATGCTATACTTCGCAGAATGGCAGAAATGATAGAAAGCAAAGCACATGCGAGTCCTTCATTTTTTTTTTTTTTTTTTGGTTTATTATTATTTTTACATTTTTTTTTTTATTTTTTTTTTTTTTAACTGGGGCTCCTAACAAAATTGTAAAAAAAAAATAATAATAATTAAAAACGACTGACACCGTCCTTTGCCCTACTGACACCATCCATTGCTCTGCTGACACTGTTATATAATTACTGTACATATGCACAAACGCATATGTGTTAAAACTTTGGGGTGCACACCATAATGCAATAGACTGTGCAAACCTATAGCTTTATTCCTCCTAATACAGTATTATCTGGAACAATGCTGATTGTTTTTCATTGCTGTTGTCATTCATGTAAATTTGTGCTGAGATGGTTACATAGGCTATCATCGCTGACTGTAATTAGATGAAAACCTTAGTCAGTTAGCATTGTCAGAGATCAGCGATGATGATATCACAGTTCAGATTTTCTCTTATACCTTTTTATAGCACTTTGATTCTCTAAACCAAAAAAATAAACATTTTTGTGGGCTTGAAATGGTTTGTTTATGCAAACGCTGTTTTCCCCTACGCCTCCTGGCTTGGTATAACTTCATTCATATAGAAAAGATTTTGGCCAGCTGTGGGAACAGGAAAGTACCAGCCTACGCCATTAACAGGCGGCTTTCCTCTCCCAAGATCTGCTCCATTTCTTTGCCCAGCTTAAAGAAATCGTCCATTTTCTGTTATCCTTGTTCATCAAGGGTTTCCACCATCTGTTTTCTGTTATTCAATTTCCTAAAATGCAAAATAGATTGGCACCAGCAAGATAAGTGTAATGGCTGGTTCTAGTATTTAATAGCAGAAATATAAGAAATAGCAGCGATACTATCAAATCACAATATAATACACATGAAAGGTCTATCAAAAGTGCACACATTTAATGATCATAACAAGAGCTGTATGGATCACCCACAACTGCAAAGTTTTCTCCACGGAAAAATGCAGAGATGGTTATTCTTATGGCTGGTTCTCCACAGAGAAATGCTGGAAATCTGTCAATGACCATCGGGTTCGTGGTCACCTCACTGACTAAGGCCCTTCTCCCCCAATTGTTCCGTTTGGCCGGGCAGCCTGCTCTAGGAAGAGTCCTGGTGGTTCCAAACTAAAACTAAAACATTTTATGGATGATGGAGGCCACTGTGCTCATTGGACCTTCAATGCTGCAGACATTTTCCTGTACCTTTCCCAGGATCTGTGCCTCAATATAATCCTGTCTCATAAGTCTACAGACAATTCCTTGGACTTCACGGGTTGTTTGTGCTCTTCTTTTTTTTTTTTTTTTTTTTTTTGCCACTTCAGCGAAATCTTATGAGAGACTTAATTCAACTTAACAGTTCGTAAATTCTAAAATAAGTGTCTACCGGCGCAAATTAAAATAATATTATAATCAAACCATCCAAATTTGTGAAGATGTGTGAATTTGTGTGGTGTGCTGCAGTCAAATAAGGTTCTACTAAGATTAAAACCTGTAAAAAAGTATGAGAAAAAAAAATATAAAAAATATATATGTGTTGACTGCGCTCCCTTGTGTTATGTGTTTTTAAAGTGCTTCAAGCAAAATATGCATTTAAATATACCACAATAAATTTATAAGTTTGTATACATTAGTGATAATAGAAGTAATAATAATAATTAATAAAAATCAATATCAATATTTTCTTCTGCTGTTCACCCGTGACTTCCAATATTAATTATTGCGTGCCAAAAAAACAAAATTAATTTAGGCAAAACAAACCAAACAAAACCAAAAAACAACAAAACAATAAATGTCCGTAGTAATTTCTGCTGGTGCTGAGAAAGCAATCTTCAGCATAAAAGTGTTTCAATCTTCCTAATTCCTGTGTCCGTGCTGCCTTTATCCACCACTATAGTGACGATACCACCACCACCATAAGAATTGGCCACTCACCAGATGTTAATATAATGAATGCCTTTGGTTCATTAGTAGGGATAACCACTCCACTCCTCTCAGGTCTGTGCTGTTTCCAATATACAGATTTACCAATGTCCAACCTCATAAAAAATGAACAACGATCATTGCGCAGTATGTCTGTGCTTTTATTTATAAAAAGGTAAAAACAAATGGGTTCACTCACATTTTTAAGTGCCTATCAGTTGGCACCAAACTTATCCAGCCGCTCGAATGGGTACAGATGGCTGAGGGTATTGCCTGTCTCTCCTGTGTCAGCGTGCGTCCCAAGCCTCCTTTTGTTTAACCGGAAGTGACGTAGTCCGTGTTTTAGCAGCCTCTATGCATTTCGCAAACACTCTTGCGTCCTCAGGAAGCAGTTCATCTTCGTCCCTTCTCCTTTTCACATCATTGTAGCTTAAGTCATTTTGGGTAGGGCAAATTTTATGTGTTTTTTTTTTTTCCCTTTTTTATTAATTAAGACACTATTCTCCCAAAATTTTTAATTTTCGGACACTGCCACCAAATATGGGCCATAGTTCCGACCTCCCTGCATCCTCTCCAACATTCAGGGGATTTTCCGGTTTGATATCTACTCACTTTGTCTGGGGTCGCATACCAACCTGATAAACATTTATAATTTAACTCTGCTGTCCTAATATCCACGGCTGAATTATATGCAAATTTTATGATTTTCCCTATTATCAAAGTGCTTTTCTGTGATCCTAATTCCCTTTGCCACTTACTAATGAATGGCGGGATCACCAGCTCATCCATCGTCCTAAGTAATTTATACATTCTTGAGATTGTGTTTCTTGTATTTTCTGCTGTGCATACTTGCTTTAGCTGAAACAGGTCCTCTTTCGCCCTGACTGATTGTGGTAAACTCTTTACAAACTGACCCAGCTGCTGATACCGCCATTCATTTATCACCATTAACTCCCTCTTGGGTTCCAAATCTTGTAGTGTTCGTAATTTTCCATTTTCCATTATGTCTCTTAATTGTGCCCTATCATTTTTAATCCAATTT
The DNA here is from genome assembly GCA_028564925.1 of Lithobates sylvaticus. Classification (NCBI taxonomy): domain Eukaryota; kingdom Metazoa; phylum Chordata; class Amphibia; order Anura; family Ranidae; genus Lithobates; species Lithobates sylvaticus. The sequence goes on along the minus strand of CM053036.1, from coordinate 149,189,491 downwards.
CCTCCAATTCCCCCCCCCCCCCCCCGGTGCAAAAAACTCGTTATCTTTTAACGCTATTAAAGGTGAGTTGAAATCCCCATTTAATCTTTTATAGACTTTATCCCATATTCTTAAAATGTTTTGTGTCAGTGCATGAGTGTTCGCCCCTATACCTCCTAAATTTTGGGGGATTCCATATTATGTCTTTCAAACGTGCATTACAAAGTGTATTCTCTATCCTCATCCACCTTTTTTTCCTTTTTATCCCTAACCCATTCCACTACTCTAGATAATACTACTGCATTATAATAGTTTTGGGGATATCAGGTATTGCTAAACCACCTCCTTTTTTTTTTCTTCCTGTTTTAGTATTAAAAAGGACACTCTTGGCTTTTTGTTTTTCCATATGAAGTTCATCACTATATTTTTAAGTTTTTTGAGGTATGTTTGTGATAGTGCAACCGGTATCATCTGAAATTTGTAGGTTATTTTTAGAAGGATGACCATCTTTAGAGTATTTATGCGTCCGATCCAGGAAATTGTCTTGCTCAGGAATTTTTTGCATTCTTGTTTAATTTCATCTAGTGGTATATAATTAATTTTATAGATCTATTCCAAAGAATTTGTTAATTTTATACCTAGGTATTTGATTACTTTTTGCCAAGGGAAATAAAACTCCTTTTGGATCTCTTGTTTTACTCTTTTACTCAGATTTATATTCAAAATCTCGGATTTAGCTAAATTTATTTTAAAATTTTGATAATTCTCCGTATTGTTTTAAGGTTTTAATTAAGTTCGGCAAAGTGGTCCTTGGGTGCCCGATGTAAAATAATACGTCATCAGCAAAAGCTGCTATTTTGTGTTCTTCCTCCCCCACCCAAATTCCTCTTACTTCTGCATTGTTTCTTATGGTGTCCAAGAGTGGTTCTAATGATATGATAAACAATAGGGGAGACAGGGGACATCCCTGCCTCGTCCCATTCTTCATCTCAAAGGGGAGGGATGATAGTCCATTTATTTTAACTGAAGCTGTGGGATGATGGTACAGTGTCTGAATCCACTGGATCATTCGGTCCAAATCCCATTACTTCCAAGGTCTGTACTATGAGTCCCCAGTCTACCCTGTCGAAAGCTTTTTCAGCGTCAATCGACAGGAGTAGACCTGGGGACCCACTTTCCTTTATCCTCTGAGTCAAGAGGAGTGTCCTAACCCCATTATCCCTCCCTTCCCTACCTGGGATAAAACCCACTTGGTCGGGATGTATCAATGTGTTCATTAAGCCTTTTATCCGCCTTGCCAAAACTTTACCATAGAGTTTTATGTCTGTATTTAATAGTGAGATCGGCCTATAACTAGAACACATCGATACATCCCTTCCCTCTTTTAGTATAACAGTAATCGAGGCAGTCGCCGCATCCCTACTCAATCCATAGTCCACTCCCAGGCCATTAAAGTACTGGCACAGTCTTGGAACTAGGATCTCCCCATATTTCTTATAATACGCCGTTGTGAACCCGTCCGGACCCGGGCTTTTACCTGGCGCCGAGTCTTTTAAAGCTTCCTTGATTTCTTCCTGAGTTATAGGTGCCTCTAGCCCTTCCCTCTCCTCTTCTGTAATTACTGGTAATTGTGCATTATTTAGAAAGTCTTTCATTTTCCGGATTTTCTCCTCTAACGGGGAAACCGTATTCTTTACTGAATACAGCTTCTTATAATAATTTTTTAATGTTTCTGCCATTTCTTTAGTCTCATACACCATTTCTCCAGTTACAGTTTGTATTTTGTCTATGTAATTTACCGATTTTTTTTTTTTTTTTTTTTTTTTTTTTTTTTGAAGGATTTTAGATAAATGATTACTCGCTTTATTTCCCCATTTGTATCTCTCGTGGGCTATTCTGTTGAATTTTTCTTTTTTCCTCTTGGTCCATATGTTCTTTCAGTTCCCCTCTTTTACTAACTAATTTTTGATATAAAGTGGGCTGGGGGCTTAAATGGTTTTTATGCAATTGTTCTGCTATCGCTACTTCCTCCCTTTTTTTTAACTCCTAGCGCTATTAATACTCCTCTCACGTACGCCTTATGGGCCTCCCACAGTGTTGAGGCTGTTATTCCTTCAGTATCATTTATCAGGAAGTACTGCTCTATTTATTTATTTTTTCACCTTCTCTGCGTTTTCCTCATCCCTTAACATTGCTTCGTTTATTTGCCATTTATTGGGATATCTTTGGTTTCCTAAGGTTTTTAGTCTCATTGCCACCGGGGCATGGTCCGACAGTGTAGCTATTTCTATTTTTGTTTCTGCTACTTCCCCCAATAGTCTGTGGTCTACCATGATATAGTCTATCCTAGAGTAAAATCCTTTTCTTTTTTGATCTTTTCTTTTTTGATGCTGCATCCTCCAAGCATCTACCAGCTGACATTTTTGTTATTTTTGTTTTAATGCTTTTAACTGTACGTTCCCTGTCCCCTGTACACGGGACGTACTATCCACGCCCGGTTCCAAACAAAGATTGAGGTCTCCCATTAGGACCACATAACCCCTCTGGAAAGCTGTCAATTTTCCCAATACTTTAATTAGATATTTTGCTGGGTTCGTATTTGGGGCATAGATATTTGCAAATGTATATTCTGTTTCTCCTAGTTTTCCTTTTAGAAACAAAAATCTTCCCTCTGGATCTGTCAGCCTCTTTTCTTTTTTCTCTTTTTTTTTTTTCTTTTTTTTTTGCCACCTCAGCGAAATATTTCGGGAGACTTTAGATCAGTTCTGGTAATCATGCGTGTCCCGTTTCCATTCACATCATTGTAGCCATATTTCCCTTTTTTTTCCTGCTTGAGTCTTTTTTTTTTTTTTTTTTTTTAAATATTTATTATTTCAGACAAATATACTTTAGGCTCAGAACGGGCCCTTAGCTCATTTACTTTAATCAACTCCCGTATACATATTTACCCCATCCCCCTCCCCCCGACCCATCCCCCCCGTTCCCCCCCCCCCCCCCACCTGACCGGATTCTTGGTGGTTTTCCCTAGTGTAAGGCAACAAGGAAAAAAAGAATGGACAAAGAAAAAAAAAAAAAAAAAAAAAAAAAAAAACAGAACCAATGACTCAAGAGCAGGAAAGGTGTTCTCTCAAGCTCCATGTTTTTTTGAAAGCCCGCCATCCTGCCCATTTATCTGGTTTTACCTCCCCCTGCCCCTTATCATCCTGTCTCCTATCCATGGTGTATATCCTTTCTACCTCGTCTACCCATTCCCATGTTGTTGGGGCCTCGACTTCCCTCCACTTCTTGGGTATTGCTATTTTTGCTGCGTTTAAGAGGTGTGGGATGAGTGAGCCTTGGTATTTTTTTAGACCTTCCTTCGTCCCATGGAATAGTAATAACCATGGTTCCATTGGGAGAGTTATGTTGGTTATTTCCTTTATATGTTGTACTACTTTTTCCCAGAACCCCCTGATCCTGGGGCAACTCCACCAAATATGTGACATAGTGCCTAGCTCGCTGCATCCTCTCCAACAATCCCCTTGATTATCTTGTTGGTATTTGCGCGTTTTATCTGGGGTAACATACCATCTTGATAATACTTTATAGTTGATTTCAGCCGATTTATTGTCATGTGCAGACCTATGTGTAAGTTTCAATATTTTCTTAATAGTGGTGCTATCGCATTGTGTTCCCAACTCGTTTTCCCACTTTGAGATGAATGTAGGCGTCCCCCCCTCCTCCCCCTCAAGCAGGAGCCCACCCCACCTAGATATCGTGCCCCTAGTGCTCTCATTTAGACATATCCGTTCCAATATGGTTAGATCTGTCTCGTCCCTTAGGGGGCGTGGGAGGCTCTGCGTGAAGCAGACAAGTTGGCGGTACCTCCACTCATCTATTCCCTCGAATCCACCTGTGTTTTTTAATTCCTGTAGTGAACGCATCTTTCCCTCATTTACTATGTCCTTAAGCTGTGCGTGTTCGTGCTTTATCCAATTCCCTCCATTGATCTTCATCCCTGGTGCAAAAAAATTATTTTCTTTTAAACTAATTAGTGGTGAATTATAGTGTTTATTGTATTTTTTATATATCCCGTCCCAGATCTTTAATGTGTTTTGTGTGAGTTTACATTTACTAGACTCGGCTATCCTATATTTAGGGGGGTTCCATATAATATTCCCTAGTTCTGCCTTGTTCAGGGAGCACTCCAAGCTCACCCATCTTTTCTCTTTGTTTTCTTTTATCCATTCTGTAATTCTAGAAAGTACAATAGCCTTGTAATATAGAGTTATATCTGGGATTGCTAGCCCTCCATTGTTTTTTCCCCGTTTCAAGGTAGAGAAGGCTATTCTAGGTTTTTTCCCTTTCCATATGTACCCCGTTAATAGGGATTTCAGTTTTACTAGGTAATATTTGGGGAGTGCAATTGGCATCATTTGTATTTTATATACAATTTTAGGCAGAATAAACATCTTCAGTGCTTGGATTCTCCCAAACCAAGAGAGGGGGCTATGTCCTAATCTTTTTATGTCATTTTTAATGTCATCTAAGAGTGGGACAAAGTTGGACTTAAAGATTTTATTTATATTGGTTGTTAATTTTATGCCTAGGTATCTCAGATCTTCCCGCCAGGGAAATTTAAAAGCCTTTTGGAGTGTGTGCCTCTCAGTTTTCCTGGTGTTAATATTTAACACCTCAGATTTTCCCAGATTTATTTTAAAATTTGAGATCTCCCCGTATTTATGGATTATCTCCATCAATCGGGGCAGAGTGTTACTGGGTTTCTTGATGTAAAATAATACATCGTCCGCGTATGCAGATAATTTGTGTTCCTCTTTC